>CAJZBQ010000015.1:600000-913618 GCA_914767885.1 Blepharisma stoltei | reverse complement strand
CTAACACCCTAACACCCCTAACACCCTAACACCCTAACACCCTAACACCTAACACCTAACACCCTAACACCCTAACCTAACCTAACACCTAACACCCTAACACCCTCTAACACCCTAACACCCTAACACCCTAACACCTAACACCCTAACACCCTATACACCCTAACACCCTAAACACCTAACACCCTAACACCCTAACACCTAATCACCCTAACACCCTAACACCCTAACACCCTAACACCCTAAACTAACACCCTAACACCCTAACACCTACCACTACCCTACACCCTAACACCCTAACACCCTAACACCTACACCCTAACACCCTAACACCCTAACACCCTAACACCCTAACACCTAACACCCTAACACCCTACACCCTAACACCCCTAACACCCTAACACCCTAAACCCCTAACACCCTAACACCCTAACACCCTAACCCTAACACCCTAACACCCACCCTAACACCCTAACACCCTAACCTACCCTAACAACCTAACACCCTAACACCCTAACACCTAACACCCTAACTACCCTAACACCCTAACACCCTAACACCCTAACACCCTAACACCCTAACAACCCTAACACCCTAACACCCTAACACCCTAACACCCTAAACCCTAACACCCTATCACCCTAACACCCTAACACCCTAACACCCTAACACCCTAACACCTAACCCTAACACCCTAACACCCTAACACCCTAACACCCTAACACCCTAACACCCTAACACCCTAACACCCTAACACCCTAACACCCTAACACCCTAACACCCTAACACCCTAACACCCTAACACCCTAACACCCTAACACCCTAACACCCTAACACCCTAACACACCCTAACACCCTAACACCTAACACCCTAACACCCAAACACCCTAACACCCTAACACCTAACACCTAACACCCTAACCACACCCTAACACCCTAACACCCTACACCCTAACACCCTAACACCCTAACACCCTAACACCCTAACACCCTAACACCCTAACACCCTAACAACCCCTAACACCCTAACACCACCCCTAACACCCTAACAACACCCTAACACCCTAACACCCTAACACCTAACACCCTAACACCCTAACACCCTAACACCCTAACACCCTAACCAACACCCTAACACCCTAACACCCTAACACCCTAACACCCTAACACCCTAACACCCTAACCTACACCTAACACCCTAACACCCTAACACCCTAACACCCTAAACACCCTAACACCCTAACACCCTAACACCCTAACACCCTAACACCCTAACACCCTAACACCCCTAACACCCTAACACCCTAACAACCCTAACACCCTACACCTAACACCTAACACCCTAACACCCTAACACCCTAACACCCTAACACCCTAACCCTAACACCCTAACACCCTAAACCACACCCTAACACCCTAACACCCTAACACCCTAACACCCTAACACCCTAACACCCTAACACCTACCTAACACCCTAACACCCTAACACCCTAACACCCTAACACCCTAACACCCTAACACCCTAACACCCTAACACCTAACACCCTAACACCTAACACCCTAACACCAAACACCCTAACACCCTAACACACCCTAACACCCTAACACCCTAACACCCTAACACCCTAACACCCTACACCCTAACACCCTAACACCCTAACACCCTAACACCCTAACACCCTAACACCTAACACCTAACACCCTACACCCTAACACCTAACACCCTAACACCCTAACACCCTAACACACCTAACACCCTAACACCCTAACACCCTAACACCCTAACACCTAACCTAACACCCTAACACCCTAACACCCTAACACCCTAACACCCTAACACCCTAACACCCTAACACCCTAACACCCTAACACCCTAACACCCTAACACCCTAACACCCTAACACCCTAACACCCTAAACCCTAACACCTCCCTAACACCCTAACACCCTAAACACCCTAACACCCTAACACCCTAACACCCTAACACCCTAACACCCTAACACCTAACACCCTAACACCCTAACACCCTAACACCCTAACACCCTAACACCTAACACCCTAACACCCCCTAACACCCTAACACCCTAACACCCTAACACCCTAACACCCTAACACCCTACACCTAACAACCTAACACCCTAACACCCTAACACCCTAACACCCTAACACCCTAACACCCTACACCCTAACACCCTAAACACCCTAACACCCTAACACCCTAACACCCTAACCCTAACACCCTAACACCTAACACCCTAACACCCTAACACCCTAACACCCTAACACCCTAACACCCTAAACACCCTAACACCCTAACACCCTAACACCCTAACACCCTAACACCTAACACCCTAACACCCTAACACCCTAACACCCTAACACCTAACCCTAACACCCTAACACCCTAACACCCTAACACCCTAACACCCTAACACCCTAAACCTAACACCCTAACACCCTAACACCCTAACACCCTAACACCCTAACACCACCTAACACCCTAACAACCCTAACACCCTAACACCCTAACACCCTAACACCCTAACACCCTAACACCCTACACACCCTAACACCCTAACACCCTAACACCTCACCTAACACCCTAACACCCTAAATGCAAATATTCTTATAAGCGCAGAGAGACTGTATTTAATTGAATGTGGTGGATCAATCTATGAAAGTGAATTGTCAAATGATACAGTCTGGAGGCGAATTGGAGACTCACTAATTTATTATGATTATTTTGATCAAGTTTATTTGTTATACAATAAAGGAGGAATAAATATAAGGAATATATATTTGCATTTTTTAAGAGTCTAGCCCTTATTTTATTGAATTTTTATATAGGAATAAATATTCTTTATATTTGCTATTGATTTGGATAAAAGCGATTTTTTTGAATTATTTTTCAAAGATACATTAAATTCTTTATTATTAATTTCAATTGGAATTCTCTATCTATACAGAAGTATTCCTTTATATTCTTAAAATAATTTTATATATTCATTACATGGCTGTTCTATTTTAAATATTGAATAAAATTTTCATTAAATTATTAAATTAATGATTAATTTAAAAGGCAATTGCAATTTGATTTTATTGTCATATGCTGGTAAACTTGGTAGGCATTCAAATTTGTAATTTGATGGATTGCCTTCAACAGCACTAGATGACAAAACTAAATATTTTAATGCCTTAACAGACATTGGTTAAGTGACATAGTAGCGTTTTTTTTAGGCTATTGATGCATAATAAAAAAGAAACCCATAACTTGCTCCAAATTTTTTATACTTATTTTTTTAAAAGAGTTGTAATGCCTTTTGAGCCTTTAATATTATATATGTGCCAAAATATTTTAACGTAGGAATTAAATTAATTTTAGCTAAATGATGAGTTAAGATATTACTGAATAAAAAGCTAAATAAGCATCATTTTGGTCAAAGGTTTTAATTCCAACAATATTGTCATTATAATTGTTCCATTGGTCTCCATCCCTTGTAAATGCTGTATAGTGCCCTCCATTTCCATTCTTATAATAGCAAATAACTCCATACAAGCAGTAAGTTTGGCTATTTAATGTTAAAGTCTCTTCTAAAAAATTATAAGGCCTTGGGTTTCCATTTTCTGACCTAGACAAGTAGAAAATTAAGTAATGTGGAGACTCAATACTAGTGATTTCTGTTTTAAAAATTGAAAATTGATTGCATGATTCACATTTCAGTCCTTGACCTTGAATGCTTTTTGGTTCTGTTATTTTATTAAGAAAAGATGTAATACTTGTTTCATGGCTTGGAATAAGAAGTAAATTTTCCTCCCTTATTAGAAGTGATACTTTTCCGCAGTTATCGCAAGGCAGCTTCTCATGGTAGCAAAAAGAGAATAATGATTTTGCTCTTGCATCTAAAGTATGATCAAATAGTGTTACGAGTAGTTCTTTTGCATCCTGTTGCTCTCCATGCAAGAACATCGGAAAGACTGCGTCAATCTCTGATTTTAATGATCTTACTAATGCTTCAAAGCTTCCCATTCGAATAGCTAAAAGAACATTATATAAGGCTATTGACAAGCTATCCTCTTTTGTACCAATAAATTCAAAAAGCGTATTTGTGCTTGCGAAGATTTGCAAAACTGAGTTCAAATAGCAAGTGTTTCCGAGATTGGGAATTCCCTGTTTAATATTAGGAAATATAGAAGTTTTTGATTCTTTCAAATGAGAACTTGCTGAAAGGTCATACTGTTTGAGGGTGTGATCTTTACGAACTAGTTCAGCTTCTGGACAATGAATTGTTGAGATTATGCCTTGATTAAGTTCATCACAGGCTTGATTTATCTTGCTATAAAACTTTTCAAGCTCGGATTGCACTTGCTCTTTGTTTTTCGAAGATAAATTATTATTATACTGCATTAACTTATCATATTCACTTTGGAGCGAGTTATTGCTTTGCTTTTGCTTGTTGAGCTCAGATTCCAATGCTTTATTAGCTTTTTCTAGATTTTCTGCTTCTCTTTCTTTATTATTTAATAGCTGTTTTAAATTAGAAATTTCATTTTTAAGTTTTTCAATTTCAGATTTTTGTTTTGACATTGCACCTGAAGCTTCATTTACTGATTTGTTAAGAGTTTCATTCTCAGCAGTCAATCTTTCTATATCTCTTTCTTGATTCTCAAGTCTCTCCGAATATTTATGTGCTTCTTTATTGAGCGATTTTTTAAGAATATCATTTTCGTTAGTCAATGTCTCTATGTCTCTTGATTTCTCATATCGCTCAGAATAATATGAATGTTCCAATTTTGAAAAAATTGATAGGTTATCCATGCTATTCAAAATCAAAAATTGTTCAGCGTAATTAATATCTTCGTGAAATTGACAATCTTCCGTTCTTATGTACAATAAATACATATCAGGGAGAAAAGTTACCATGCTTTCTTCTCTATTCCCTAACGCAAATCATGAATTTTTCTTAAAATAATACATAATTTTTTCAGAATTAGAAAATGCTAACACCAGCAAGAATTTACCATAGCTATTTTCTAATAAGACTTTAGGCTTATCTGTACTGCTGATACAAGCTAAGTAAGCAGACTTATTTTTCATATATTCCCCTCAGGCTAACTTTCAATAATTTAATGAAGAAATATAAGTTGTATTTTCTTCTCGATAAAAAAGCAAATTTCATAGATAACAACCATCCAAAATAATGTTGAGCCAGCTTCAAATGCTATCTTTTTTCGTTTCAGTATGATCTCACAGCTGTTTTATTGATTCTTCTTTCAAGTTAAATTTTTGAGAATCTTTTAGAGCTTGCTCTATTTGCATTAAACTGCTAATTTGATCTTCATCATTATGAAGATATTCTGATATAGTATTAATTAAGCAAATAGATGCGCATAAATCTCAGTATTTCTGATCCTCAGGAATTTTCATTTCAAATCTACAATTAATTAATAAAATTAACTCCCGTCCATCATTAATTGAATGATCCGATGTCTAATCAAAAATAGAGTCAAAAATTTCTAAAAAAAATGTGTGTAACTTAATTATTTTTAAAAAATTTTCAATATGAAAATTTTACTCTGCAATAATAAGTGATATACTTGGAATATATAGCAAATATGCTAGAAATCGAATTAAAATACTCATAACTCTACTATTCATTATTATCAATAATAGCAGCTGGGCTCGAAGCGAGGCAGAGTAGTGGGTTTGTACTGACCACACGAAGATTGCTTGATCAGGATTCGTTCCATTAGGATGGGATTAAGTAAAAATGGAAAATAAATGATCTAATTTTCTATCTTTATAAATTGTTAAATATTTAAACTAATAATAAGCGAAATAATACTTCGATATATGCTTTGTTACATTAAGTACTAAAAAGGATACTTAAGCTTTTGTGAAGCTTAAGTTATAAGAATATAGTGCTGCTTTGAAAATTTAACAAATCATGCTTATATTAAATAACTTTATTTTAATTAAATGTTAATGACTGAAAATATACTTCAAAGGTGGAAGCATCATTTGAGCTTTATCTTCAACTGAGACTGCAAATAATATGAGACCAACCGACGTTTTACCCTCTGTTTTGTCTCCACTAATTTCTTTGTATAGCTCATAAACTTCTCTTTTAAGTAGCTCATCTTTATTATTATGTACAGATTATTTTGATAAATTCCTTCTGCATGTAAATTCTTTTCACACACATGACTAAAGAAACAAAGCCTAAAATCCTCATCAAAATTTGACAAGCGGAAGGGTGGTACCAAAGCAGTCAATCCTACTTATCTCTTGAATATTGATTAAACAAGCAGAACTTTCCACAGGCAATCTGCAATGGGGAAACCTTGTATTTTTCTTTCAAAGTGTCAACTAGCTCTCCCATTGTGCAAGGCCCATCAATGACAATATCGTCCCATTTGGTAAAGCCGTCATTATATGCCCTCTTGGGAGCAGCTAAAATTTCATCATATTCAACAGATTTAATCACTATTGCAGGCCGAGGTTCTGGGAAAAGGATAAACGGACTCGCCAAGTTCATAAAGCTATCCCTCATTTTTTCTAATTCTAACTCAAGAGTATATTTAATAAATTCAGCTACCCCGATTCCCGCAATAACTGCAGTTGTAGTTGCAAGAGCTGGGATGATTTTTCCAGCAATAACCTTGGTTTTGTGCCTTTCTATAGTTGAAATTTTGTAATTATTTGCCCTCAAATTTGAAGCAGTGTGGATAAAATCAATGTGGAAATTAGTATCATCATCTTTTTCAAATGCAATTGGTGTCATAGGCTTGGCATTTTCTAATGAAAATCCTTCAGTCCAGCTCAGCAATTCTTCTCTTAATTTTATGTCAGTTTCTCCTGTTGGTTGCGGCTGCTGATCCTCGCTATTTTCTAATTGTATATAGACTTTTCTTGGGACAAACTCCCTAACTTGGACCTTAGACACCACTTCTTTTATGTAATTCCTGTCTCTATTCTGTGGAATGTTAAGGTTAAAGGCTACCAAATTTGCATAAGCTTCTATAAATCCTATATGATCTTCTTTTTCTGTGTCAAAAATGCAAGGCTCAGGTAATCTCCTGGTTCCTGACCAAAAATCGCCACCTTCTGACCATTTTGCATCAGGGGGAAATTGATGTAATAATGATCTAATTTCTTCATTAAATAGCTCATTAAGTTTTTGTCTTGCGACAGCAATACAATCGTCAAAGCTGCTTATTTTAGAAAGCTCTAAATATTCTTTTAGCTGCTTTAGCTGGGTAACTTGCATTGCAGCGTTCCTCATGCTTCGTAGTTTTTGCATATAAGCCTCAGGGTTTTCCAAGTACTTATTTAGCTCTCCAGGGCCAGAAGTAAAGTAATCTGACAATTTTTCTCGAGACCACTCAATACAGTGAGAAATTGCATATGGAAAAGACTTTAAAGTACACTCAGGGATTTTCTCTTCAGACATTTGTGGAATATCTGAATATGTTTGAGTTAAAAACGGAATGATTACTTGAGAATTCGCTTTTGTCCCTTCTGTTCCGCTTTCAAAGAGTGGCTTTTTATACCAAACACATTTAGAATCTACATAAACTCGTGCATGTACATTATCCACAGCCCCAAAAACTGCATTTAATTTCCCCCAAAACCTATCGTTAAACAAGTTTTCTGTTTCTGGGCAAACTCTGTTTTTCAAAGCAGTGACGTTAATTTCTGGGTTCATAATTTTCGCTATCCTTGTGGCGCATTCACTTTTGGATTGTCCCACATTAGTCATGTTGAATAAAAACTGTCTCGTCAGATTGGAGACTTCTATGTTATCGTCGTCAGTGACAGTAAGTTCTCCAGACCCACAGCAAATTCCAGACAATGCAAAAAGCTTTAGCAATTCACATCCCAAAGCCCCAGACCCGACCATAAATAAATTGACTGATTTAAGCTTATTGACTCCTTCTTCTCCAATAATGGCTTGGAGATCATGATACCTTGAGTCAACAATGCTTGCAGTTGGCTGGATTAGCTCAAACCAGTCTATATGAAACCACTGCTGGATTGGAGTAAATTTTCCAGTGAATTTTATGACTTCTTGAGCCGCAATTCCTCCAAATATTGAAGTAACTGGAGGAATTTGCAGTCTTGCATACTTCGCGACGTTTTTGATGATGGATTCATCAATTGCATCTATGCCAAACTCTTGTGAAGAAACCTCTCTGATTTCCCTTGCATAAATCACACAGAGATTTGCGTGGTCTTCATTGTGGACTTCAGGGAGAAATCCATGAACTTCTTGGAATTTTCTGATAGCAAGCATAGCTAAATGTAGATGAGGAGGCCTGTTTTCTTTTGAGTAATCAGACTGTATGAAAGGCTTTAATTCTTCAGGATTTTTAATAGAAACTTCATAAGGCCGAAAATCATAATGGAAAGGTTTTCTGACCTCTTCAACGATTCCATATTTTACATAATCTGGGTATTCTGTGGTATCTTCATCTATTGAAAAGCTGTGCTGGTCTATATAAGTCACCATTCGTTCTCTGCCATCATTAAGAGGAGTCATTCCTTCCACTTCTTTGAACCTTACATATTCTCCATTCTGAAGCATTTGCCTTTGCTTCTCATCTATCATTACTACTCCAGGATTGCTTTTGCTTATATTGGTAATCAAATAACTCTTCAGGTCTGTCCCATTTCTATCAGAAACTTCGAAATTGTCCCCAAAATCCACAAAAATGTGCCCAGCTACTCCTCAGGCTTCAACAGACACAAAACCTACTTGAGGACTTAGCTCTCTGCAAATGGAATTCACCCTTCTGAGCGTGGCGCCATCACTTTCTGTAAGAAGCACCAATGAGTGTTGAGAAATAACTTCTTGGGTAATTTCTCCTTTATGGATGTTTACTGAGACGTTTGGGTTGAGTTCTTGGAGTTTGGAGACAACTGATTCAGCTCGGTTTTGGTTTATATGAGACTCGCTTATGTAAAAGTTGGTCCCTAAGTCATAAAGCGAAATTATAGAATCATCATGCAAAGTTACTGTATTGAGACCAGCTAAGATCAAGTTTTTAGCGATTTCTAGACCGACTCCTCGGAGACCAGAAATCAAGACTCGGATGGTGAAAAGCTTTTTTTGAGTCGTCATACCAATAGCAGCGATTGAGCGCGAATAGAGATGATCTTGACTTGACATTATTAACAAAAATGTAGAATCCTTAGTTCTCAGTTAAAAGTGTGAATAAAGATGAAAATATGAGCAACGAGGTAAAGTAAGGATGGGTTTATGGGAAAATCAGCTTACCCCCCTTGTGAGCAAAAAAAAAATTTTGTTCTCTATATATAAATTTATTGTAATTTTTTTCGAAATAAAATCCCAATTCTCAAAAACCGGAAAGCAAATATTAATTTAATTTATTAAATTTGTATTTTAAAATGCAAGCTGTTAATTAAATGGAATTAACTAGAGATTTTATTTTACTAATTATCACTTATATATCACCATTTTTTCATAAAAATAATTTTCAATTAAAAAATTTTTTGTTGGGTGGGTTTTTGGTCAAATAATAGGGATTTTTCTAATGTTTGTTTTACTCACGGAGGGGGAGTTAGGCAAAATTCCTGAGTCCAGAAATATTAAGGGACTTAAGACTAATTTAGCAATTTCTGGATAAATAGAAAAATAGTTAGCGAAAGACATGAAGACTCTATCATATAAGAATGAAGCAATAAAAACACAAGATGCATTTCCTAATTCATTTATTTTAAACTTTTTAATTTCTTTATGGCCCTAATGCAAAAAATTATTATTTATAATTCTACATATATGCAAAAGCTCCAGGCCGATTTCGCAAAATTTTGTGAAGATCCAACTGACGGTTTATTAGTTTATTTAATCAACAATGATTTCTATCACTGAGGTGGGGTACTAATAGGCCCACCAGAAACTCCTTTTGAAGGCGGAAGATTCCAATTTGAGATTCTTTTCCCTCAAGATTTCCCTCAAAGTCCTCCAGAGTTTTACTTCAAAACGATTATTTTCCATCCAAACGTGGACTCGAACGGCAAAGCTTGCACAATGCTGCTTAATTACAAGTGGCAAAGCACAACAACAGTAAAATCGATCCTTGATAGCATTTGTGTGCTGATGAGTGAACCTAGCACTGAGGATGGATACCTTAATGATGCAACTGCAGTCAGAAGCGCTGATAAAGAGGAATATGAAAGAATAGCTAGGATGTGGACGCATATGTATGCAGTTTAATTTATTCTAAAATAATTATTATAGAAAGTAATGCGAAATATACGCTAGAATCATTTCTCCTTTTTTTTAACTTAACTTAAATTTGGTGATTAAGCTGTTCGGATTTCATTCCCTTTTAACAAGGATTATGAAGAACTAGTTACGTCATGGGCCATTCCACCATATAAATACCGTAACACATGGGAGGCCTTCCTTGGCATGCTCCTACCATTTCAAAGCGAAACTTCTCACCCGTTGCTCTTGCCAAAATCAGTTCCTGCGCATATTCCTCTTAAGAATTGCCTTCTCCGGTGTGCTGATTGGAAAAAACCCAAGCCTCTTGAATGCGCTAAGGAGCAGTTTCTCTAGCTTGAATGCGCTAAGGAGCACTTCCTCTAGCCCTATGCGACTAAAGTTAAACCTTTGTTGCTGTGCAGAAGTTCTCCAGCTAAAACCAAATCCCACAAATAAAATTCATGAGGAGAGAAAACTAGTAAAGCTTATTTCTCTAGAACTGAATGCCATTTTATTTATTCAAATTTTTTTAAACAGATGTAGGGATGGGAGCAGCCTTTGTACCAGGAATTGATGGAGGTGCTTTAGAATAAAATGCTAAAAATACTAGGGATGGGTTTATGCTTTTAGCTTCAACGTGCTCATCATTATACTCATTTCAATCAACTCCATCTTTAGTTAATGCAGTATAATGAAAGCTTTCTTCTTGATAATAGCAAATAGCTCCATATAATTCATATCAATTGTTTTTATTAAAATGAATATAAGGTTTTAGAGCCTGAGGAGAAGCTGGAAAATAAAAGATAAGATGTTGTGGGTAGACGGGTAGAGTCGCAGAAATGCTAATATCAGCTTCTTTTTTGCATGGACTGCAAAATGATTTAATCTTTGAAGGATTATTAATTTTGCTGAGGATAAAATTCTCTGGGTATTCTTTATATTGTGGAGGAATTACTAAAAATGAGCTGACATCTGAATAAGCTGATTTGTGCTTTTTACTGCATATTAGGTTTTGCTCAAAAACAATTGAAAAAATATCAAAATTCCTTTGTTCTTCTCCTAATTTGCTTAAAATCATATTCAAAACTTCTTTAGGATCTTGCTGAGTGTAAGCTACAAGCTAAATAACTTTTACAAACGGATAATTTTGCACCAGATTTGATAAAAATAACTTTGTCAAGCCTCCAATAGTCCGAGGGCTGTTGTCCTTTTTCATATTGAGCAAAAGGTCTTTAAGAGATTTTGAAAATGGCTGGGTTAAACTTTGAAGTGCAGCCTCAAAGGCAGGAGTACTCGAAAATATTTGTAAAAGAGAATTCAAATAGCAGGTGTTTCCTAAATTAGGAAGGCCGTGCTTACGATTGGGAGGTAGCTCAATTATTTGACTTTCTTTAAGTTTTCTGCATTCTTCTCTTAATGATTCATTCTCATAAACTAAATCGTGATTTAATTTTTCCAATTGGACTAGTTGGAAATTATGGCCCGCGCTCATTTGTTGTCCTTGATTATGAAGGAGCTGAATGGTGTCATGCATTTCTTTCTTTTCTTTTTCAAGGTTAGCGATTTCCGATTCATATTTATTTTTTATATCTTCTGAGGCTTTTCTTTGCTCCTTAAGCTCATGAATTTCATGTTTCAAAGAATTTATTAGGTTTTGCGATTTCTGATTTGAACCTTCGAGTTTTTTTACATTTTGCTGTAAATTTTTAATTGATAGCTTAAGTTTGCAGACTTGCTCATTGTCAATTTCAGTTTGTAATTCTTGATTTTTTGTATCTTTTACCCCTTTTTCAATAATTTCATTGCTTTCTTTACTTTCATCTATGCTAGCTCTTTGGTTTATTTCAGATGCTTCACTAATATCTAGTAGAGACTCATTTTCGGTATGCGAGTCTCTAAGCAGCGAATATATTTTTTCATAGCATTTAGAGTTTAAAATCCGCTCTATATCATGTAGAGGAGCCTCGCAAAAGTAAAAATAATGCGGTTCATCAGGCATGGACTTATCAAACCCAATTTTGTATCAATCTTCATCTTTCCAATGATAAAGTGCTTTGCCATTTTCTAAAAGCGCTGCGACAAGAAAATAGCTATTTTCATTTTCTTTTATTTTAATTGAGCAAATTCTCGATGGAAGATCTTTTAAAATCATTATTTTATCAGCAGCACAGAAGATCTTTTGTTGTAATGGTAAATCAATAAGATCTTTTTCAATGCATGAAATAGTTCAGCTATTATCTATTAAAACTTGGTCTAGCTCATCTCGTAAAAAGGCTAGCTCCCTTTGATTTTGTTCATCTCATTGTAAGGAATTTAGTACCTGATTTAAGGTTTCAGACAGCAACAGATTGGTTTCGAAATTGATAAATTGTTTAAGGGAATAAGTGAGATTGACTGCGATGCAAAATTTTCAAACTCGTGCGTCAGACATTTTCTATACTTTATTGGATGTCCGATTTAAGAGTTTTTTTAATTATAGTAAAAGCAATGCCTTATTTTCTGGAATTTACTCTTTTGCAATGCAAATATGATGGCACTAATTTAAATTCAATTTATTTACCCTTTTTTCAATAAATATTCACAAATATAAAACCAATATATAAAGAAAATTGATTAGTGGTCTAAAGTCTAAATATGATAAGGAAATAATTATGATTCTATAATTTATTTTAGCATAATATTGCTTTGATTTATGCTTATATTTACATTAAGATTCACTGTCAAATCTGATTTTCTGAAAAGACTTTCTGAACTCTACAAATTTCATTTTAGATAACTTCTCTTGACTAAAGCCCTCAAGAAGCACAGGATTTCTTTCTAAGTCTAAGCTATGGATGCATTTTAAGTGGCTTGCCAATCAGCTTTGATTGATAAAAATTATATATTTTTGAATGATATAGAATCAGTAATTAAATTTAGAATTAGGGTTTAGTTTAGAAATTGTGCCCTTTATAGCATATACAATTATTTGACTTTAGCTGTGCCTGAGAATTGGCTTTAACTTTTAGCTGATGAACGATAGACAATATGAAAATTCCAAATATAGTAGGCATTCGCAAACTTAAGGGACCCAGTATTTGCAACTCCAATTTCTCTAGCTGATTTCAAATTATTAGATTATGCCTAACAAAATAAGAACTTAATCAATATACGGTTTTCTAAAGCAATATATTAAGGAGTAAAAATCTAAATAAGTTTTATTCATTCTTATTATATAGGCCAATTCTAATTACCTTTATCATTGATATAATTAAATTTTGAATATATGATTAAAGATCAGATGCTCATATTTAATATCTTATCCGACCAAGACAAGCAATGCTCTTGCAGAAATATATGTAAATCTTACTATCTGTGCTGGACTCTTTTACTCTAATTTTATAAGTTTAATGCTTTTAGTTAATCACTTATCGTCTTTCAAAACAGTGATACGTTTTGCACTGTATTCGTATTTTGCAATTTATATAACCTTAAGACCTCTTACTAAACATTTTAAAATGATAATTAAAAATTCTTAAGATTTACTAGAATTTATTATCTTAATTGTCCTTTTACCCCATTGCATGCTCAAAAGTCCATCTTCTTGCTTCCCTATTAAAATCTTCTCGATTCTTCAAGCATAATTCTGTGGCAGGTCCTTGGTATCCTGCTCTTGGTTCAGGCTCATTTAATAATCCTACTGCATACGAAATGATGTTTCTAACAGGGACTTTTGGGTTTCAGGCATTTGAAAAGATTTCACAACAAACGTGCCCATCAGATCTAATGTTTGGATGAAAAATTGGCGTCTTAAAAAGAAATTCAGGAGGACTTGTTGGGAAATTTGGTGGAAATGTAATTTCGAACTCGAATAGGCCACCTTCGTATGGGGTTCCATCAGGGCCATTAAGTGTTCCTTTTCAGTTGTAAAATGAGTGATTTATTATGTTTATAGTGATATAAGGTTCTGGTCTGTCTTGCAGATTGATAAACTCGTCCATAAGTCGTTGCATTTTGATTTCTATAAATTTTAATAATGGAACTAGATTTCAATAAATAGTTATATGCTAAACCTTGCGCATGAGTATTTATTTTTCTAATTCGCAAAGGATATATCCTGTTAATTTAAGTTAATTCTTTTATAATTGAAATAAAAGAAAATTTACATTATACGATACAAAATTAACTGAAATTATTTATGGATTTTTTAAGTCCTCGACTTATTTAATAAATAAAAAACTAAATAGCTATTTCCTGCATCATAGCTTTTATCACTTACAGTTGAGTCATTATATAATCTCCAAACATTCCCATCTTTAATATGAGTTGTATAATGCCCAATATTTCCAGAGCCATAGCTTCATATAAAACCATAGAGACTGAATTCATACTCTTCTAACTTCAGTTTTCCCTCAATTTTGGCATTAGGAAAATTTTTATAAGCTGGCAGATAAAAAATTAGCATTTCAGAATAAAATTCTCTTAGTTTTAATACTTATATTCCTCAGAGATTCACAAAATTGACAATGGAGTATATTATCTCCTCTAAAATTCTATACCTTGCATTGAAGTCTCTTAAATGCATCTGATTTGATTTTTGGTTATTTGGAATCGTAAAAAAGCTTTGATTTTCTTGATTATGGTAGGGACTTTATACAACTCATGCATATAGACTCTTGAATTGGAGTGATATTTGACAAACTTACGCTAGAAAGCTCTTCTAATGTTGATAAAAGGCACACTAAAAACTCTTTTGAATCTTGGTGGCCAAATGTATCAAGCTGCATAGAGCTTACGAATGAAAATTTTTGGTTAGCTTGATCTTTAAAAATCCTTAAATTCTGCTCGATATCTCTTTTTCTCTCATAATATTATAAACTCCATATAAAGCCACTGCAAAAGAGTGGCTGTCTATGCTCCTCACGAAATTTGTAAACCTATCATTGCTTTCTAAGGCTTGCGTCGTTAAAATACCCTGCATCAGGTTAGGGCTCTCTTAGCAAAACGCATATAGAATTCAAGATGCTGCTTATTGATATATTTGGCCTCAAAGTGAATTTGAGAACTTGTGTGCATGCTTTCCCGTCAGAGTCCACATTTGGGTGGAAAGTTCTTGTTTTGAAGAAAAATTCGGAAGAGAAGTTGGAGAATTGGAATAGAAAATTAGCTTGAATCGAAATTTGCCAACTTCAAAGGAGTTTCTAAGGCCTATCAGCAGTCCATTCCAATGGAAAAACTTGTCCTATATTAACTCGATTCCTTTATGTAGTTCGTTTGAGCTTATTAAATTCTTGCGCTATATGAATCATTTTATTAAGGATATTTTTATACATTCTACAATTATCACTTTATTTTAAAATAATAAATAGGTAAAGATTTGAAGAAAGTTTGTAGTGTTTAAATGAGAAATTTAGCTAAAATAAAATAATATCTATTTTATTAGGGGGCATTTAAGTTAGTAGCATGCCAAATTGCATACAAGGTAAAAAGTTAAATACATTATATATTTAGCTTGCTATGTCTTTTTGTAAAATAACATATAAGCATGCTCAAAATCAGGTGATGAGTAGCTAATATGGTCATCATTATATTGCATTCACTCTGCATTATCTAATGTATATGCAATATAATGCCTACACCCACTATTATAATAGCATATTACCCCATATAGCTCAAATTTATCACCACAATAAAAGAAATTATAAGCTCCTTGAGCTCTTTTGCCCAACACATTCCCAATATAAAATACAAAAATGTTTGGTATATTTATGCCAAAGGTGCTCATTACCATTTCCCTGTTTGCCGAGCAATTTTCACAATACAATAAATTTCCCCCTTTATACTCTTTTTCTTCTTCGAGATTTTTTAATTTCTCTTCAATTTCTTTTTTTGATGGATTTTTTAGAATGCAAAAGAGAGATGGCTCTTCTAAATTTGAAAAATTGTGGCATAGTTTGCATAGAATTTTCTTATATAAAATTATAGAGAAATCGCTTGAATCTGGCAAAAGGCCCATTAATGATAAGTAAAGCTCTTTTGGGTCATTTTCTGAGTGCTCGTTAAACTACGTATTTATTACCATGCGGAATTCTTGAAATAAATATAGCTGAAGCTTTTTTATTTCAGCGAAAATTGAAAGTCTGCCTTTCTGTTGGACTCATGATATAACTCTTGACAGTGAAACACATATTTTTGAATTTGAAGGTAATTTTTGAACAAAATCTGGAGTGCTTGATAATACTTGTAGAAGAGCATTTAAATAACAGGTATTCCCAACATTAGGGAGTCCCTGTTTATGAGATTTTATGCCATCTGGCTGGGATGCTCAAATAGGAAATACTAGCTTTTTTTCAGGAACAATACTTAGAGTTGGTAAATTTTGTATACTTATTATAGGCCTTGGAGAATCGAAAAAGTAGCCAAAAATCTTCCTAAGAAAATTTAATATCATCATTCTCTATGTTTTTCATACTTGAATTTGTAGAATTAAATTTTAAATATTTTATGCTTGAGGCCAACAAATATCTAGAATAAATTTTATATTTTCTTTTAATAATTGCAAAGAAAGTTATTACTTTATTCTGATGCATATTTACAGTAGCTTAATCTATAAAAGATCATCAGTATTTGCTTTTATCAAGATGAATTTGAAATAGAGGACGAATTTTCTTAGCATATTCAGTTTAAGACTTGGAAGATCAAAAATTCTTCTAAAATCTTTCTAAACATTTAAACTATCTTTTAGCGTTGAAAAATATGTTAAATTTATAGAATCAAATTTACTACTGATTAAATCACTGACAATAGATATGATCTTAGCTGGTGTAACCTCAAACTAATGAAAAAGAATTTGAATTAATCAGTTATGCTAAAGTTGAGCATAATCTAAAAAAATTATCAGCAGTTTCTATATTAAAATTTAGGTAGAATAGCACATCAAATTACTTGAAGCTCAGAGTTCCTTTATACCTTGATCCCTTGTATTGGCAGCACAGATAGTCTAAGTGAATTTTAGGCTATCATATTAAAAGAGCACATTTGTATTAGAAGGATATTTATTTAGCTAAAAGCATAAAGCTAGTGATCAATTATATAATAATTCATATTAATGACTTGGAGATATTTAAATCTATAATTTTATTTTGAAAAGCAAAGTTGAAATTTGATTTGATAAATATTCACAAAGTAATTTTAGACTTAGTTTACTAGATATAATTTTTTATCTTATTGATATAAGCCTAATTACAATAAATAGAAACATTCATACTGGTTAGTCGTTATCATATTTTATATGTTAAATAAATAACAGTTATCATTAGGTATGTTTTATTCAGTATAATAAGGCATAAAATAATTGCTTCAATAGTTATAGGAATTATTCTAATTAAATCTTGTAACTTATTTTTCCGGTAACCTTAATTTATAGAAATGAGAAAATTTCCAGGTCCGGTCAAAGGCAATCATAATTATTTGAATGCTGATATTCCAAGAAGACCAATTAATCCAAAAACCCAATCTATAACAGAGAAAAAAATAAATGAAGGTGAAGCAAGAAGTATCTCATATAGCAACAAATTGTCAACTAATGCAAACTTAAGAAATTCAAGCAATACTGGTTTAGGCAAGCCTGAAAGTCGAAGTGGAAATTTAAGTAAAAGTTTAATTTTAAATGAATTACTCTTGGATGCAGTCTCCTCGCTTGAGGTCCAACTTGTTTAACAGCTCTGAACAACGGTAGGTGGACCGGCCTAGCCGTTGAACAGTTAAAGTTAGCAAGTCCGTTAAGACTTCTCTAGTCAGTGTCAGACTCAGCACTGACCTCTCCACTCTCTTAAAAGAGACTAAAGAGGTACGGCCTCTATCACTAAGCTCGAAAATAGGTCCCTACCTGCGGAGGTGTCTAGGACCTATCTCTAACTGACATTTTTAATATTGTGTGAAGTGGAAATAACAGAGTTTTAAGCACGCCACCAAAACCGCAAGAACTAAGTCAAAGTTCAGGGAAAAAAGGAAATGAAGATAAAGCAAGAAGTATCATCTATAGCAATAAATTGTCATCTAATGCAAACTCAAGAAATTCTAGCAATGCTGGCGTAAGCAAGCCTGAAAGTCGAAGTGGAATTAGCAAAGTTGTAAGCACGCCATCAAAGCCACAAGAACCAAAACAAAGTTCTGGATCTTCAAAGACTATTCAAGCACCTCAACAAAAGCCAAACCAGAACGAAGAAAAATTAAAAATTACAAACCAAAATATTAAGATCAATTCAAGGGTCACCCGAGATGTAGCGCTAAAAGATACTAATTTAAATGTTCATTATACAGAATCATATTGCTTAATTAAGCTGAGCTTCAAAGCGCAGGTCGACTTGATGCCTTTTGTTGTTATTGCACGTAGATCGAGCCTCCAATTATTATTCGATCCAGTTAGTTTCCATGAAGCCATTCGTCTTGTACTTAAATAGGATTATTGAAAAGCTCCCTGTGATACCTCTTAAGGGTATTTATCTCCACCTTGCTTCGCAACTGCCTGCCGTCTATCTATTAGCTATGCTCCTCCAGAAAATGCTAGAGGCTTGGCTCATTGTATCACTCTACCTGACTCCTCCAGCGCCTGCTAAGCTTAAGGGTCTTGATTTTATATCAGCTGAAGCATTTAAAACGTGATACACAAAGGATGCGAAATTAGAATATAATCCTTGTTATTTTCTATCTATTGTGCAGAAGTCCAGTTATAAAACTACCCTATAAAAAAATAATGGTTGGGCGAGAGAAAAGGGAATCATAAACAGAATTGCTTTTAGCCAAATCCTTTTTATAATTTATAAATTCTTATTATACAGATAAAAGACATTATGACGTAAGTTATACATTTGGAAATAAAACCCAAGATCAAGATGAGAGACAAAGCCGTAATCTTAATAGAGTACCAAAGAGCGAAAATCAAAACTTCGATCATGTAAAGAATCCTCAGAATTCTCAGTATGATGCTATCTATAGTATTTACAAAAGTCCTAGCCCAGTTCAAGATAATTGGGGAAGAAATAAGGACCTGCATTACCGAGAAGACAAATATCAGAACTCTCAAGCAAATCCTGTGCCTGCTTGAAGTTTACAAAATTTCCAAGCTTCAAAAGAGAATAAGACGGAGAGTATTGTCCAAAAGTCGATTGGGAGCAATATTGAAGAGATTAAAAATGGTTATTTATATAATGACCCTACCAAAATTGCAGGCTATCAGCCAAACGGGAACGATTTCAAGTCAAATTCTTATCAAATAACGCAGCCAAAGGAAGCGACATAAAAATCCTTCCAAATCAAAGGAATGCGAGCTCAATTGATAACTCAAATTATAGACAAACTAAAGAAAATAATTCAGAGAATAAGTATGATCTCCAAAGTAGATACAATACTTCTGAAAAGCAGTCCATAAGCAACTCAAGTGCCAGCATGCAAGCTTCATTGCCGAGCAATATTAGCGAAATCGGAAATGAGAGAAGTCGAAGAAATCGCTTTGAAGATGATAGAAAAAACATAGTTCACCCCTATAATGCGGCATATGATATCAAAAGAACTGATAATTCTTACGCATATGGCATCGTGTGTACCCCAAAACCTAAATCTCTGGCGAACTGCAATAGCGGCCTACCTAATATTGGAAATACTTGCTATATGAATTCTGTATTGCAAATTCTAGTTAGCACTGAAGGTTTTGAAGGTATAGTAGCCTGGATAAATCAACCTTTTTTCACATATCTTTCTAATATCTTTAAGCTAATGAAATCAAAATCAGGCAATTTAGCCTCTGCTATTTCCCAATTCAAAAATGAATTAAGCTCAGAATTCTCAATGGTAGCCTTTATTTAGTTCCAAGGATGCACCCAAAATGACTCTAAAGAGCTTTTCCAAATTATCATCTCAAAAGTCGCTGACGAAAAGCCTAATTTCGACTTGTTTTTGATAAAAAGAGTTAAAAGGTTTATTTGTAGAGGGCATGATGCAGGCTCTCCAGAAGAAAGCTCCTCGTTTTTTGTGGTACCTACAAATAGGATAAGGAGTATCCAAAGCTATATAGATGGATTAAAGAATCCAGAGAGATTTCAAGGTGCGAATGCTCTTTATTGTGACAAATGTGACTGCTTGAGAGATATGACAATTGAGACAACTTCTATTGAGACCCGAGCTAATTTAGTTTTCTATTTGACTCCGGCACCAACCTCTTTTATTCCAGAAGACAATATAACAATTGAAAACAACAATTATAGACTTTATGGAGTTATCTGTCATATTGGGACCAATTTGTCTGGGCACTATTTTGCTTATACTTATTGTGAGGCTGAAAATTCATGAGTTGAGTATAACGATTCGATGGTTTCTTTTGCTGATAAGCCGAATTTTAGATGCGCTTATATGCTTTTCTATAAAAATAAAAATTAATTTTGGATTTTTAAATTGGATTTGGTTAGGAAATTTATCATTAAGCAAATAATGAATTATTATGTCTTTGCAAAGTTTGTTTAAATTCTTGGAAAATGATTATTGAGTTTAAGATAAAACTTCAGCAGGAAAATATTACAATTTCTAAAAATGCAATGTAGTCCTATTTAGAAAATTTTTTTATTATTAAAAATAATTTTTATAAAATCCTTAAAAATATACTTCTATTATAAGCTTTTTCTTCTTAAGATAAGGAGGATCGAACACTCAGTAGCCATAGATGTATATCCTGGCCTATTATACAAATAAGCATGAGTTGAATCTTGGACATACCCTGCATCAGAATTAGGATTGGCCAGCAGATCAAATACATAAGCAATAATAATTCTAGCTGGGATATTTCTATTATAAGAAATATTTAGAACCCTCACACAAGTTTCTCCGTTGACTTCGTATATATTGGGATGAAAAATCTTTGTTTTGAAAAAAATCAGGAGGTGATGCAGGGTAATTTTGAGGAAAACAATTTCGAACCTAAATTTTCCATTTTGGTAAGGAGTGTCTTGAGGCCCTTGAAGAGTGCCTTTCCAGTGGAAAAAATTGTTATTAACTATTTCAAAGAGTATTCTGAATGACTTTCCAATTGAATTGCGTTAAGCTCAGCTTGAAGTCTTTCCATTTCTACAGATGTTATTAAATTATTAAAATATCTAATTTTGAGATTTTATTATATTTTCTTAATAAGCTTACAATGAGAACCCAAAATTTCATTGAAGATCTATCTTTTATTTCCAAAATATTTATATAAAGTGATAAAATACATATAAGATTATATGGATATGAAAGGTAATTTCTATAAAGAAAAAATTTATATTCATTGCTGCTTTAAGCAATTTATAAATTTTAGGCATTTTCTAATCTAGCTTTTTATTTGAATTTTGTAATTAAATAATAATCATGAAGAAATTATTCTTGTTTTATGAAATAAGTATTTAAATCTGATGCATCATATACTTGCAGTAGTTTAAAAAATTAAGTCGAAAATATGAAATATTTTATTTCTCTAATAAAGAAATTTATTCAGGTTAAAAATATGATATTTTGAAGATATTTTTAGCCATAAATGATAATGCTGAAGAGCTTAGATTATAAATTATAGCTAACTCCCCCCCTCCGTGAGTGAACAAAAAAATTTTGTTCACTCACGGAGGGGGTTAATTTTTTTTTTAAAAAATTAACATATATAAATTTTATAAACAATATTTTTTTCCGAAATTTAAAAAAATCCTAATTCGCAAAAATTGGAAAGCAAATATTGCAAAATTTATGTTTTAAAAATCAATTTGTTTAAAATTAAACAGATTTAGCTCTATATTTCATTATACTAATTATCATTTATATATTAAAATTTTTTTCCATAAAAAAAATTTTTGTTCACTCACGGAGGGTGGGTTTTTAGGCAAAAAATAGCGATTTTTCTAATGGTTTTTTTCACTCATGGAGGGTGGGAGTAAGCCACTATAAACTCAATCATTTACCAAAACTTGAATTAGCAGTTGATAGCGAGCTATATCGTATGCTAATTATATTATTTGAAATTTAAACCTGCAAGAGTAATTTGGCAAATTCTCTATATTTATTTATTCAAGACAAATTGTTCTCTGCACTCTACAGGTTATGCGAAAAGATAAATATTTCCACTTAAAGTAGAAGAAATAATCAAGATAGCAAATAAAAATCCCTCATTCAGGATATAATATATATAAAAATTCATTACATCTCTTGAGATAGCAAAATTTAACAAGAAATTAGATATAAATTACTACATTCTCTTCCAGTTTGTGATCTTTGCAAGCTGCTATAAAATTCTAATTAACAGATCTCCTTATTAGGTCTAAAATTTTTATAATAAAATATATAAAAAGCAAAATTTCATATTTAATAAAAATTTATAGATTTAGCGATAAAATGTCCATAAGGATTAGAATTCATGTAATTGGAGGAGAAAACTTTGTAGTTAAAGCCTCAGCCAGTATGATATTTTTTGAGCTCTATTACAATATACAAGCTGCCCTTTCCCTGACTAATGATCTCAAAATCCTCACTAATCTCAAAAATGCAACCTACCTCAATTTCAACCTTGATGGCGAAAAATCTCTCTTTGATTTAAAATCATGAACAGCAGCTGCTTAGAGGTCAAAATTATCCCTGATTTGCATATCTCTGTAGTATATGGAGATAGAAGAAATTTCTTGAAATAAGAAGTAGCAATATGAAGCTTTCTGAGTTCACTAATTTAATGAAAACTAAATTTAAAATTAACCAAGACATCGAATTTAGAAAGAAGAAACTATCAGAGATTACAAAAAGAGACTAGATTTGGCAACACAAGGAAATTTTTCTTTAAAAGCTTTAGATTTACTAGTTCGGCTACTCTGAGAGTGCTTAAGGATGAAATAAGAATTATGTTTGATTTAATGAAGAAGTTCGTGTTTTTGATACCAAAAAGACTGATACTTTTTAAAAGTTAGAGAGAGGCATTCGTAATAAGCTTGGAATAAGAAAAATAGACTGTATGCTTGGGTCAAAAATTTCTTAATACATGAAATTAAATAAGAAAACAATTAAAATATATGTTTTTGGCATATTTTTGAGACTCAGCATGAATTTTATAAGAAATATATCAGAAAATTACTAAAAGTTTAATCATTATTCAATTCGACTCTCTTTTCATTTAATTTGGTGCTTTATAATAATTGATTCGTTTTGCACAATAAAGACCTCCACGCTCAAATTTCAAGATATTCAAACTTTCATTGTGCTTTATTTTTAAATCTCTCAGCGTTTTATAATAATTGTTTTCAAAATTCAAATAAACGGATTTCACCATAACAGAAGCTTCTCTATTATTTAATAGACGTAATCCAGTCCTGGTTTCAAGCATTTGGCAGACATCAAAACATTTTGATAAAGGGTTTACCATAACACTAAATTTTGATGAGTTTATCAAATTTTCAACGCGAACTGATATATCTGGACAGCCTTTTTTTGCATGCATTATTTTTACTACTTTTTCGCCCTCAAATCCTAAGTCACGAAGTTTTTCGCTTTGATGATCTACCAACCTTAAAAGTGTTCCATTATTCAGAGCGAGACTTTGATTATCTGCTTCATATTCGTTTAATAGAGGTCTTGCCAATAAAGAGAAGGTTCAATTAAGATTTATCTCTTTTTCTGCTGGCCGACCATCGATGTCGATTAAAGTTATAGTTACCATTGAGTTGTCGTTGCCCTGCATATTCTATAAATTATAGATGGATAATATGTCATAAATAAATTTTTGATTTAATTGAATAAATAATTTTTAATTTCATTAAAGGTTTTATTTGTTATTATTTAATTTGCATTTATAAAGTAATATCTCGCATTTTGTAATTTTTATAAATTCTCAATTATTTATATCATTTCAACAGCTGAATCAAAATTTTAAAAGCTTTTTCTTCTTGCTGCATTTTTATATATTCAATAGGGCGAAATTTATAGAATTATGAATTTTAACTAATTATTTGTGTCTCTATAGACAGAGGGAGCTGCTATTGAATAGCTCTGTCATTCGATCACAGAAATAACCAAAATTTCCAGAAAATTAATAAAGAAGAAAATAAGAAGTCTCAAGGTTTTCTTCATAATCGTTCATGCTGCATATTATTTTTTGGTATTTAGCAATCCTAAAGAAATTCTCTGCATCTGAATTTTCTTCTGCAAGAGTTTCAATCAAAGAATTGTAGAGCTCTTTACAATAATTCTAGATATCTATAATTTATATAATGAAATAAAATAAAATCAATCTATCATAGCACAAAACCTCAAAAAATTATAGAATCTTAATAATTAAAAATGGACAGCGCAACCGAAAGACTTATGAGAGACTTGAATGAGATGAGATCTGATCCTTTACCTTATGCGACAGCTGATATTGATGGAAACAATTTCAGACTTTGGAAGGGAACTCTCAATGGCCCGCCTGGAACTCCATATGAAGGAGGACTTTTCGAATTTCAGCTAAATTTCCCTGCTGATTATCCAACTAACCCTCCTACGTGCAAATTTATTACTCCTATTTTTCATCCAAATGTTTATTCAGACAGTGGAAATGGAAATGGAAATGTTTGCTTGCCGATTTTTCGTGGTGGCGTGGGCGGTGGGTGGAATAGTAGATTTACTCCAAAGACCATTATAAGCTATATAATTGCTTTATTAAATGACCCAAATGCAGCTGGTGGGTATGCCCATGACCCAACCACTGTCCTTAAAAGAAGTAAAGATGAATTTATAGCGAAGGCAAGAGAGCATACGTATAGACACGCTATGGGATAAACTTATAAATCTATTGAATGCAAATTGACTTATAAATAAAATTTTGATTAGTTGTAGCCAAGCTTAGAGTTATTAGGGCTAAGTTAATGATATACAAATGGGCCTTTAATCCAGAATAAACTATAAAATAAACTTTAAATTTAGCCATAATACGTAGTTGCTATATTGATATTTAAAAGTTGGATAAAATCGCCATGCTTTTCTATGGTGACAACTTATAAATAAGAGTTCAGGCTTGTGTAATCATGATTATTACTTTTACTAAGAGATTCTATAGAATGGATATATGCAAGGAGGAAAAATGATATAGCATTTTTCTTTTAATTGATCAGAATAATATAAACCATACCTGAACTAAGTTTTTGGAAGGTAATCCTAAGCTTCTTGCCTGTGAGCATACATCAAGGAAATAACTATCTATAAGCAGAAATTTTTAAGCTATAAAATATACTTTAGAGCAAGGAATGGGGTAATTTATAATTATAGTTTAACGAAAATTTAAAAGATTACTTTTTTACTTCTTTAAAGCTATTAACTTTTGTAGAATTACAATTTATAAGCTTGATATGGCAGCGTTGCAACGACTTATGACTGAACTGAATGATTTGCAAGCAAATCCTCAGCCTTTTGTTTCTGTGAATACTCACCAGGGAGACTACTATGAATGACTCGGAAATCTCAATGGGCCTGAAGGCACTGCTTTTGAAGGCGGTCTTTTTGAATTTTTAATAAAATTTTCCAAAAAATACCCAAGCAAGCCTCCCAAAGTATATTTTCAGACACCCATATTCCATCCAAATATTTTCCCTAGCAATGGAAGAGTTTGTCATTCTCTGCTTAACCATATGTGAAACCCAAACTGCCATCCCAGGGTTATCATTGACTATCTCATCGAATTACTGAACAGGCCTGAGCCAGAGCATGGATTTATGTGTGAGGCAGCTGATATTTGCTTAATAAGCAGAGAAGAATGATTCAATATAGCAAGAGAAAGAACATTTAGAGATGCATTTGGATAAAAACATTTAGGAAACAAGATTTACTATTAATAATTAATAAAGCTCCAATATTTGGACAATGCTCGCTTAAATATACATATGCAGCAGTGCTTTTAGTAAGAAACCAAAGAATTCAGCAAATAAAAAACTAAATAAACCCTAGGAATTCCATTCTGAAAATCAATATTTGCATATGCTTATCATTATAATGTATTGATGAGTAATTTTCTTTTGTGTATGTTGTATAATGCCCAGAAGACCCATGAACTGTATAAGACACAACTCAAACAGAGAGCACCGATTTCTTCAAAATCCAAACTTTTAGGAAGTCTGACTATAGCATCTATGCCTTGAAATGACAATATCAAGTAAGTTGGCTTGTTTATAAGGACTCATTCATCATGGAAATCGAATTTGAGCCGCATAAGTTACATTTTAATAAATCATTGCTTCTGAATATTGCTGGGTTTTGTAGCTTCGAAGGTATTCTTCAATATTGCTATAAAAATTTGGAGGGATTACTAAAAATTTGTCTGAGTCATTAAGTATGCTGCAGTGGTGAAGCGTTCAGATATAATATATTTGGAGCGATATTCTATTATGGAAACCATTTTATAGCGTTTGCTAAAGATGATAAAAAAGGCTTATGGTAGGAATTTAACGATTAAGTGGTCAATTGATGAAGTCCTGATTGGAATCTCCTTTATTTGGTGTCTTACAGAAATATAAACTAATTTTTAATAATAATTTTTGATTAGATAGAAACACATTTATTCCTATGAATTGAAATTTGGCTTAGTTTCTATATTTCAGTAACGAGTTTATTACAATTGAACTTTAAGCAGCTGAGTAGTTAAAATATGCTATTAGTAAAACTAGCCAAATTCGCTTATAAGTTACTAATTTTTTTGAAATTCCGCAAATAGCTTTCTTAAAACTCTTAAATTTATGAATTTTATTAATTTTCCATTGTGCATGTTTCTATAAAATATGTCAAATCTTACTTTAAGAATCGAAGATGCTACCGGAACAACAAAAATTCTGCAAGGCAAGAGTGATTGGCAATATTCTGAGCTTCTTAGACATCTGCAGACTATGTTTGGTGGAACCGAACTCACAGTCATGTATGGAAATAAATACATCGGTCCGAACTCCCAAAACCTCACACTGCAGCAACTAAATATCACCAATAATTCAGTTATCCGCGTTGTTAGTGTTCAAAGGCCTCAAAACCCCAACCCACCTGCTCCTGAACAGCCTCCAGTGCAAGCTCCTCAGCAAATTTCTATAGTCATTGAAGACAATGAAGGAACTAAAAGGACAATTCAAGTTCCTCCAAATCTGCAATTTAAGCACCTCTATGAAAGATTCTTGCAGATTTTTGGAAACCAAGAATTGACAATTATAAAAGGAAATAAGTACCTTTCTCTAACCAGCAATGGTGAAATAGACCTGCAAACATTAGGAATTGGTAATAACTCTACCATTAAAGTTATGAAGCAAATGGTTGGAGGTTTTATAAAATCCGAAAATTAACTAAAATATAAATTTCTTTATAATTCATATCAAAAGAGCTTTTGCTAACTTAAGCTATTAAAAGTTTTGAATCTACAAATAAAAATGAAAGCACATAACGATCAATATTGGAATTTTAAGTCTAATCTCTACTTTTTCCACAATTTAAACAAGGAATACTCATTTTTACAAAAAATTTCATCAACCTGTAATTGGATGATTGCTTTGCAAAATTTATTTAAGGAATTAGATGAGGGAAATCAGGATAATGAAATTTTTAAGAAAATGTTTTTTAAATATTTTAACTTGCGATTGTTTGATTGATTTAGCTATTTGAAGCATTTTATAAAGATTTTTTTTACGAGCAGCGGACAGATTGAAGATATTGCTAAATTATGAGTTTGCCTCCCTGATGATTCTTATAAGCAAGAGGAAGAAATAAAGAAAGACATCAATAAAAAATATGATCTCTTATTCATCTCATCTAAAAAATCCCAGCTAAGCATCAAAAATGAAATCACTATTCAGAATTATCAATATTCTTTGGTGTCTGCAATATCATTTCCTTCAAAAAAGCTTTTTTTCAAAGACAAGGGCAACTGATCTCAATTAAATTGTTCACTTAACATAAGTAAACTTGAAAAATTTCCCCCAGAACTTCAAGTGTCGTTTTTATGTTTTAAGTATGAGAGCGAAATCAAAGAAAAAGTACCAAAAAAACGAGCTAATGAAGAATATTCTTCAGAAGAAAAAATTAGAAAAAGAAGACCATTAGGATATTTTTCAAAAATTGGAATCCCGAATATCGGAAACACTTGCTACTTGAATTCTGTTCTACAAATTTTAGCTTCAACTCCAGGGTTTTCAGAAAATCTTTCACTGCAAACCTCTCTAGAAATATCTCTCAACAAATTATTAAATTCAATAAAATACCGTTCAGCCAATAGCGTTGAGAGAAATGCAGAAACTTTTAAAACTGATCTTGGGCAGAATTTTCCTATGGTAATTTATATGCAGTTTTTAGGATACGGGCAAAATGATGCAAAGGAGCTATTCGTCCAAATTATTTCATTTTGTAATGAATTAAACCCTCAAAATCATTTTTTTGAAGTCTATATTGATCAAATGTTCGAATGCCATAACACTCATCTTCATAAGAGCTATAATTGCGAAACAGAGCTGTTTATGACTGTTCCTCCGCATTATTTAAACATTAAAAAATACTTTGATGATAAAAGGTTGCCTAAGAAATATATCAATCAAAATCAGCTTTACTGCCAAAACTGTGAGAGATTAGCAGATACGACATTAAATGTTTTGGAGATAAAATGCCACTTAAATTTAGCATTTTATATGCCAAAAAGAACTAGCAGCTTGATGAGCATAAGGAGGGAATTTAAGGAATTTAGGGAAATAGAGCTCAATAATGTAAGTTATTGCTTGTATGGCATAATTTGCTATTATGGAGTGAGCACTTATGGCCATTATATTGCATATACAATAAATACAGAAGGAGAATGAGAAAAATATAATGATATATCAGTATCATATGAAGACCCTGACTTTGATAACGCTTATATGCTATTTTATAAAAGAAATTAGGTAATAATAACTCTATAAATTTAACTACTTATATTGAATTCACAGGTTTTCCGTCCCAATGCTTTTTTAAATAATATATTAACTTTTTTTATCAGATTTTAAAATTCTCAGAATAGATTAATTATTATTTGAATTAATCAGCTAGCAGAAAGGTGGCTTTATAAAACAACAGGTAAGCAAAATCAAGCCTTGGCGCTTCATAAGTAACAGTTTCATCATCGAATTTTATCCAGTTATTTTCGATCAAAACATAACTAAAATAATGAAGAATATAAGGATTGTACGCAATGACTCCATAAAGGAGATATAGATTATCTTCTTGAATAAAACTCGTCTTAATATTTTCATTCCTCGATTCTGATGGCGGCACATAAATTGCCAAATTCGATGGAAAGTCTATTTTATTAGTCGAAATTCTAGCTCTTTTTAAGGTATTTGAGCGTTTACACCTTAAAGAATTTTCCCCTTCAAATCATTGATCTTCTCCTAGCCTTATAAAATAGCTTTCAACATCACCATATGGTACACATAAAAACAGGAATTTCTCGGTTATTTCTTCTGCATGGTCAATGCTATATCTCTCATTATGATGGCAATGCAGAGTTTTATGCACTACTATACAAAAGAGATTTGTGATATTTTCTTCTATTTCGCCAATAAGAACTGTAAATAACTCTTTAGCATCATGGTTTTTTTTTATATGAAACTATTTAAAAATTACATCTTTAAAGGTTTTGTTTAAGCTGGAAATTAAAGTTCTCAAGGGATTCTCTATGCCTTGAGTGGTGTTCATAATAGACAGAACAGCAAATAATTGTGGAATTGGGGGGGTTCTAGATAATTGAATCAATGACGCGAACCCTTCTGTTCATTTTAGGATATGTAGGACTGAGTTTAGGTAGCAAGTGTTTCCTAAATTTGGAAGTCCTTTATAATTTGGGTTAATGGGTGTATTGGGAAGGTTTAGAGATAGAGTTCTTGGAGAATGGCTTTGCATAATTTCCTTTGATTCTTCATTGAATTGCTGCTGACTTGCCTGAGAATTTATTCGCCAAAAACAATAAATATATCCAGGATGTGATTTTTGATAAAATTTCCATTCAGTAACTTCTTTAACTCCTTGAGTGTAATCTATCATTGTTGTCTCACTAACGTTAATTGAAAAAGTCAAGCAAAAGCCCAAATTTTCATAATGATCTTTATCAATACTTGGACTCCGTTGATCATAAATAATAACTATGTCATTATTTTTATTAAATATTTCCTCCTCACGAATAAATGAAATATTACGAGAAAAATAGACTTTTTCAGCAACTAAAGAGTCTTTTGATAATAATAGGAACTTTAAAGCTTCAAAAATATTTGGACTGTTTCCATCTTTAGGAAGACTATCACTCAAAATTGTCAGGTTTCTGTCATTTATATCTGAATTCACTATCTTATAAAACAGGCTTGTTTTATTGTTGGCTAAATCCTATCCTTTTAAAATTGGAACAACATATCTGCAAACTTTCCATTTTATTGGTACATTAAACCCCCTTTATTTCTAATTTTTCTATTGTAAATTTTATAGGTGAAAATAATAACTAATTTTGATTGATTTCAAGGATGAAGTGCAATTGAAATATATTTAAACGGTTTTAGCACTGAATTAATTTTTGAGTTAATTCTTTATAAAACTAAATTAAAATTCCCATTATTATCATTATTAAAAGTAAAAAAGAAAAATTGCATAATTTCCAAAAGCATCAACACTTCCTCTCTTACAAAAATTTTTATATGGGATTCATGTTTCTTTTTATGATTGACTGATTCCATATTTCTTTAATAAATAATTCCAATAAAATTCCAATTTTATTATCTCTTTAATTTCTTCTTCATAATAAGTTTCTCTTATAGTTTTTAATACTTAAAACCAAACATTCAATGAATGCTACATTGTTTCTATCTTCAAATTTCAATTCATTGCAGGCAGTATTAAACGAAGTAGTTTTTAACAAAAAATGCGATTCATTTCCTGATCCTGAAATTTTCTGTTATGCTCATTCTATGTTTTATATTTTTTTTACAAACTTTTATAATTATTTTAGCATATAAATTTTTAAAAATAATTAGCACCGTTTAAAATTTGAATAGAATTTTTTTCCGACTCAAAGCGTGGGAGTAAGCAATTATATTGATTAAGAATCTTTAATGCACTGCATGCAAGTGATAATATATTTTTTGAATAGCTCAAATTGTAGTTTTTGCTCATTATATTTCTATAAATATGTCATTGAGTTATTATCTAATTAATTTATTATTTATTAGAAAATAAGAAATTTATTAAATAAGCATTTATCTCTATTGATAATAAATTCTCGCAATGCCTACAATCAAGAATTATATTGCATATAATCTTGTCCACTCAGCAGCCATAGATGTATATCCTGGCCTATTATACAAATAAGCATGAGTTGAGTCTTGGACATACCCTGCATCAGGATTAGGATTCGCCAGCAGATCAAATACATAAGCAATAATAATTCTAACTGGGATATTTCTATTATAAGAAATATTTAGAACCCTCACACAAGTTTCTCCGTTGACTTCGTATATATTGGGATGAAAAATCTTTGTTTTGAAAAAAAATTCAGGAGGTGATGCGGGGTAACTTTGAGGGAAAACAATTTCGAACCTAAATTTTCCATTTTGGTAAGGAGTGTCTTGAGGTCCTTGAAGAGTGCCTTTCCAGTGGAAAAAATTGTTATTGACTATTTCAACAGAGTATTCTGGATGACTTTCTGATTGAATTGCGTTAAACTCAGCTTGAAGTCTTTCCATTTCTACAGATTGTTATTAAAATATTAAAATATTTAATCTTGAGATTTTATTATATTTTCTTAATAGGCTTACAATGAGAACCCAAAATTCATTGAAGATCTATCTTTTATTTCTAAAATAAATATAAAGGCATAAAATCCATATAAGATTATATGGATATGAAAGGTAATTTCTATAAAGTGGGGAAATAATCAAGATAGTAAATAAGAATCCCTCATTCAGGATATAATATATAAAAAAAATCATTACATCTCTTGAGATAGTAAATTTTGCAAGAAATTAGATGGTTTATCTTATAACTTCCACATACTCTTCCAGTTTTTGATCTTTGCAAGCTTCTATAAGTTATCATTAATTTCAAATTAACAGATCTCCTTATTAGGTTCGATCTCAACTAAAATTTTATAAAAACCATATTAAAAGCACAATTTCATAGTTAATAAAAATTTATAGATTCCATTGATAAAATGTCTTTAAGGATTATAATTCAGGTAATTGGAGGAGAAAACTTTGTAGTTGAAGCCTCAGCTGATATGAAATTTTCTGAGCTCTATCAAAATATCCAAGCTGCCCTTTCCCTGACTAATGATCTCAAAATCCTCAAAAATCCAAACTACCTCAATTTCAACCGTGATGGCGAAAAATCTCTCCTTGAATTAAAAATTATGAACAACAGCTGCTTAGATATTGAAATTATCCCTGATTTGTATATCTCTGTAGAATATGGAGATAGAAAAGAGGTTCTTGAAATAAGAAGCAGCGATATGAAGCTTTCTGAGTTCACCAATTTAGTGAAAGCTAAATTTAACATTAGCCAAGACATCGAAATGCATAAAGAAGTTATTATCAGAAATTACAAAAAGAGACTTGATTTGGCAACAGAAGAAAACTATTCCTTAAAAGATTTAGATTTTACTAGTTCAACTTCTGTGAGAGTGAGTAAAGATGAAATAAGAATTATGATTGAGTTTGAAGACGGATTTATTATTTTTAATACCAAAAAGACTGACACTTTTGAAACGTTGGAGAGAAATATTCGCGATAAGCTTGGAAAGAGGGGAATAGTCTGTATACTTGGGTCAAAAACACTTCGAGTTCCTGAGAACGGGAGTTCAACACTAGAAGCACTAGGAATTTCAGCTAATTCTAAGCTGATAGTGTTAGACTGTTTTAATGGAGGCTTTATTTTTTGTAGCACATCATTTGCCAAAATATTTTTTTCATCTTGCATTTGCTCGGCTAAGACCACTATTGCTCGGCTGGACTATCTGAAGAGAAAAAAAGTTTCGAATAAATTGCGCCGGATAAATGCATGAAAGAGAAAATATCTAAAGGAAAAGACATCGGCTTTTTATTTTGCTTAAATTATAGTTATTATGGTTATTTTGCCTCATTAAGATTTTAAATTTAATCTTATGTCTGAAAAGTTGCATATTTTTTATCTAATTTAAAAAAAGACTATTATAAAAAAATTACTATGGGCCGAGATCCCTCCCCTTTAAATACTAAAAAATGTTCCAATTTAAAAGGTTTAATTTTCTAAATTATTAGTAGCTTTTAATGAATTCCAGCTTTCTTATCTGACAATTTTTTATGAGTTTTGCAATGCTCTTAACTGCAAATTGGAGAATTCTTAGAGAGGATTAATGATTTAATGTCACTATTTAACGCCATCCCCCAAATTACAAACTTGGTTTAACACTTGCAAAATTTCCTTCTTTTTGATGATTTATTATCAAAAATTTCCAAAAATTATTTATTTTTGATTGCATACTTTTATTAAATTATCTAAAATTATTTTATAATTTCTCTGCATGTCTATAAAACGCCATATAAGTATAATAATAATCAGGCTTCTTTTCAGTCACTGATATATCATTATACTCTCTCCATATTCCACCATCTAACGTAAAAGCTATATAATGTCGGTAAGACGGATAAAAAGAAATTATTCCATAAAGTTCATATTCTTTATCTTTAAATGTCTCAGATTCCTTAATATTCCTTTTCTTCGGATTTTCACCAGGAAAATAAAAAACTAAAAATTTTGGCAGCTTATATTTTGAGGTAATACTAGCGTCCTTTAAACTGTTGCAGGTGCTGCAGTATAACTTATTTTCCCCACTAAAATCGCTTTTCTGCTCTAAAATATCTATAAAGCCACTAATATCTTTATTGAAATTTTGAGGGATTAATAAAAGTGTTTCCACCTCTTCTTTTTTTTCTATATGTCCATTTTCACAAATAATTGTTTCATCTTTTCTAATAAAAAATAAATCCTTCAAATTTTCATTAATTTCTGAGCATTTATCGATTATAATTACAAATATTTCTTTACTGTCATTTTGTCTGCCTAAAGTAAACTATTTAGAAAATACGTCTGAATATGATTGCTGAATGATCTTTAAAAGGCTGTTTATTTCTGGCTGAAAATTAGTGTCTGAGTATTTATTTATCATTTTGATAATGGTTAATAAAGTTCCTGAAAGCTCAAAATCTGGATTTAAGCATTTAGAAAATTCTGGGGTGCTTGCTAAAATTTGTAAAACTGAGTTCAAGTAGCAAGTGTTCCCAAAATTCGGGATTCCTAATTTTCTGGAATAATTTTCTTTTATTCCGGGGTAATTTACGATTTCCTCTTGGCTGAAATAGTTTGGATTTTCTATTTGGTTATCTCATTCAAACTTTTTATGATCCCTAATCTTGCAGCATATTAGTCATATTATGAAATCGCATATCCCTTCGCAATATCTGGCTATTGCACCATAAATCAAGCTGCAATAGCTGCCCAGTTGTGATAATATGTATAAGAGATATAAATAAAATTTAAAACTGCGATTTTGACTTCTTTCGCCTTCTTTTTCTTCTTGCTGCATTTTTATATATTCTATAGGGCAAATTTATAGAATTATGAAATTTTAACTGATTATTTGTGTCTCTATAGGCAGAGGGAACTGCTATTGCAATAACCCTGCCATTTGATCACAGAAATAGTCAAAATACTAGATAATTAATTATCCGAGTTAACAAATCTACATAAATTTAAATAAATAATTATTTTATAAATAATTAAAAATGCAGCGCTATCACTTATTTTTTGCAAATATACGATAATTTTTCTTATAATCAAAGCCCCTGCTTTCAACTTAAAATCATCACATTTATCCAAACTCCTTGAGAAAATGCTTACCCAGATATTGCTTATAATTGTTTCTTTATCCATAGCAAATAATAGGATACAGCAAATATTCAACTCCAAGAATTTCTAATAATTAATGATAACTATAATTAACTCTCATATTTTCTTTTACTCTTAATTATAAAAATACCAAGCCAAAAGTAACTCAAAAACGTCTTCATTTTACACATATCTAACTCCCCCCCCCTCCGTGAGCGAACAAAAAAATTTTGTTCGCTCACGGAGGGGGGTTAATTTTTTTTTTTAAAAAAAAAATTTATATATAAATTTTATAAAAAATATTTTTTTCGAAATTTAAAAAAAATCCTAATTTGCAAAAATTGGGAAGCAAATATTAATTTAATTTGCAAAATTTATGTTTTAAAACGCAATTTGTTTAAATTTAAACAGAATTAGCTCTAGATTTCATTATACTAATTATCACTTATATATCAAAATTTTTTTCCATTAAAATTTTTTTCTATTAAAAAAATTTTTGTTCACTCACGGAGGGTGGGTTTTTGGTCAAAAAATGGCGATTTTTCTAATGGTTTTGTTCGCTCACGGAGGGGGGGGGGGAGTAAGCCTTAAAATGAGTTTTATTAAAGAAAAATAAATATGTTTCTAACTATTTGCTTTTAACCCTATAAAACAGCATATAAGCATTCTTCATATCTGGGCATTTCTCTGTAGCAAAAGCATCGTTATACTCTCTCCACTTGCCATCTTCATCTAGTGTGCATGCTATATAATGGCTAGAATATTTATGCTCAAAATAGCAAATTACTCCATAGAGCTCATAATATTTTCCTTCAAAATTAATACTTTCTACTGATTTTATGCTTTTAAATGGTTTCCCTGGTAAATAGACTGCCAATATTTGTGGCAGCTCTAAAGAAACGATCTTAATTGTTGTAGCTCTTAAGCAATTGCATTTTTCGCAAAATAAAGGATTATTCTCATTAAATTCATCTGCTTTATCTTTTAAGTCTTTTAAATATGAGCCTAAGCTCGAATTAGCGCTTTTTGGATAAAGAAGAAAATAAGAAGTCTCAGGTTTTTCTTGATTATGGTTCATGCTGCATATTATTTTTTGGTATTTAACAATCTTAAAGAAATTCTCTGCATCTGAGTTTTCTTTTGCAAGAGTTTCAATAAGAATATTGTAGAGCTCTTTACAATCATTTTGCTTTCCCAAAGAAAACTGAACTAAAATTACCATTTCGTGCTCCTTGCTTAGCTTTAATAAGAAATTCTGTATTTTAGGCTCAAAATCATGATTTGGAGATCTCAAATCGTCAAAAATATCTGATAGCCCAAAACAATTTTTTATTGAACTAGCAAACTCATTCGTACTAGACAATATCTGTATTATTGAATTTAAATAGCAGGTGCTTCCATAATTTGGAATCCCTTGTTTCCTATATTGCTCGGGCATGCTGTAAGAATTTTGATTTTTTCTTTTTGCTTTTCTTTTACATCTAAAACAAGAAAATAAGCATCCTATAAAGATCATTACATAATGTGGAAATTTTTTAAAAGCCAAATGTAAGAGCCTATAAAATATTTCTCATAAGCAATAAAGATATCATACACAAGTCGCAATCAGCCAGAATAAGCATGCTAGATAGAAACTCAAAAATGTTTCAGCTGCTTTTTTAATATTGACTTCCATTTCTATAAATTTATAGTGGTAATGCAGTTCTTAAAGATTATTTGCTCTTCTAAATAATTTTATTTTTAAATTATATTACTTAAGGATAAAATAAAAGCGAAGATTAAGATTCTACAGAATTGATTTTATTTATAATTATTTAACTTACAACTAAATGAATTATTTATAGTCTAATTTAATCTATGATTTAAGCTAAATTCTAAATAAGCACATATTTTGAATATATGATAAATTGAAACAGGTGAGTGAATATTTATTGCTATAGTGGAATGTGCAGCTATTATTATAGGGAGCATCCAAAGAAGATGGATTAAATATAATTATGCTTTTGTGGATGAGACTAAAAAAGTTTGGCTAAGTTATTTAAATATAAATATAGCCAAAGGGCCTATATAGATCGTTCTGCTAAATAACTCACTCCTCGAGCTGATTCTCCAGCTCAAATTGGTAAACAACTTGAGGAATTTGCAAATGCGCCGATATGAGGGATTTGCCAATTCCCCGAGTTGGTTCGTCGGCTTGAATTGTCAAATCAACATGGGAAATTCTCAACTACTCCCAGCCTAAGACGGTCTATATTAGTTTCTTAGTTATAAAATTTTAAGCTATTTATTATTATGATAATCAACTAGTTTACTTAGAAATCTTTATCTTATAAATTTAATAATTAGACTTATAGAACAAAAGATATGCATTTTTTTCGGGTAAACTATTTGACTCACTTGTACGATCATCATTATATTTGCGCCAAGATTTTTCTGAGATTCTTGTATATGCATAATAATGTCGAGGCCATGAGTTATAGCATATAACAGCATAAAGTATGTACGATTTCTGCTCTAAAATAACTTCATTAAGGCATTTAGTATTATTTTTTGAATTTCCATCCTTTGGAGTGTAAAGGACTAAAATCTCTGGTAATTCAATTCTTTCTGTTTTCATAGTTATATCTTTAGTTTTTTTGCATTTTTCACAATAGAGTTGGTTATCTCCTCAGAACTTCTTTTCACTATCCATATTTTTCAGGTGATTTTCAATGCTAGCTCCTTTTGGAATAATAATTAAATTTGATTTTTCTTCAGAATAAGCAATATGGTTCTTTTCTTCACACTTAAATGATCTTTTGAAAACTATATTGAATGGGTTTGTTACCGTTTCCTCTTCACCTAGAATGGATAATATAATGGCAAATAATTCTTTTGCGTCATTTTCTCTAGACCCTTGAAACTATTTTATAATTACAATTGGATGTGCTTGAGAAATTTGATTTTTAAAATCATTGGCCAAAATTGATAAGCTTGATGAGGGATATCTTAATTTCACTCCTTGTATAAAATTTTTCAAAGCAATTAACTCAGCTTGTTTGACACTATCCAAATTTGCTAAAAAGTTCGGAGTCGCTGCTAATACTTGAATGACAGAATTCATGTAGCAAGTATTTCCAATATTTGGAATTCCTTTTTGCTGTTCGCTTTGATGATCATTTCTGCCAAGACAGGGACCCATATTTATTGGAATCTACATATTTATGTTTTTATCATTAATTATTGAGAATAATTACTTTTTTGATGCAAGGTTTGAATATCAAAATGTATTGCTAAATGTATCCTTACTATATAGAAGGTAATCTATATAGTTGATATTAATTTAATTTAATTAAAAAGGAAAATCGTATATATTAAGAAGAGAACAGAAGATCAGAACACCTGTTGAATGTATATTTGCGTTTTTTAAGGGCTATCTTAAACCTGGTCTTTAATTTATTGAATTCTTATATATAAATAAATAGTCTTTATATTTACTATTGATTTGGTGAGGATTATGATTTCCATAAGAGTGATAGAAATTTTTATAATTTTTTTCCAAAAATGCATTCTTCAAATAATTTTATATTAGAATTTTAGATCTAGAGAAAATATTCCTTTATAATCTTAAAATAATTTTATATATTGATCGCAAGAAATAAATTTTTTATTATATTATTGAATAATGATTTAATTTAACTTAGCAGCGCCATAAACTTCTTCAATTAGCTCTGCCTAGTTCATAATTGTATTCAGAATTAATTTTTACAGAAAAATAAAATCATTTATGAAGAATTAAGGTCAAAACTAAAATTTCTTAATAAACTTTAATCATGAACTACAATATTTGTAGCTTCCCATCATGCGATGGAAAACCTAAGTACATGTGCGACTGACAAGATCAAAAGTTAGTATTTTGCAAACTACATAAAAAATCTCACTCCGCCTCTAACTCTTTAACTCATAGGTTTGAATATCTATATCGTAAACCTGCTAAGCCCACAATAATAAGTATTCTGAAATCTTTTCAAGAAGAAAAATCAAAACTCCAAAATATTAAATTACAATTCTCCTCAGAGGTTTCTACAAATATGAAAAACCTCGAAGAAATCAATAAAAATGGGTTAAAATCGTTAGACTCAGGAATCAGAATAATTGACAAATATATAAGAAAAATTATAACAACAAAAGAAATAAGGACAAATGAAGAAGACGCATTGCTAAAAATCCTGTTGCTTAATGATCCTAACGATGTCCAAATACAGCTTGAAAGCTTTATAAGTGAATATATTAATTACGGGGATATTGCCAATAGCTGTGTGCTGAGCGGGCTAAATTTAGGAAATGAGAGGACAGTAGAAATTAATAGTGGAAATAATGCCAAAATAAAAGACTTAGAAAAAAACGTAGCTGAGTTAAAACATGAGGTAAGAAGACTCAGTCAAATTATTGAAAATTCAAGGCAAGTAAGCAGAAATGAGGAGCCTGTTGCAAGTAATTTAAATTTATCAAGAAGTGCTTATTATGAGCCAGCAAGGAATTATTATACCTTTCAACCTGAAAATCAGCACCTCAACTCAAGCCAAGCTTACCTAACTGTAGGAAATGGTAGTTTATTTACCTCAATGATTTCACTTCTTCCTGACCAAAAACATGGATTTTCTGATATAAATGATAATTCCTACCTCACTTCGGCGTTACAGATTCTTGCCAGCACATCTTTATTTATTGAATTATCAAAAAGTATAATAGACCCAACACTAGTGAGCTTAAACATTTTATTTCACACTATGAAAAGGTCAAATTTCCAAAATTTCGTTGATAATTTACTATCAGATTTTAACATAACTTTAATACAGAACTCTTATTATGTAAATTTTATATAGACTAACTTTGAAAAAGACCCTAAAAATGTGATAAACTGGCTTATAAATAAGCTTTATGAATATTATCCAAATCAAAAATTATTTTCAACTATATAGCATAAGACCTAATTTAGATCCTTTAGAACAATAACTCTCCAAAAAAAGGCTAAAAACTGCTCTATTAAATATTACTGAAATAGTTCTCAAATTCTAATTTCAGAAATGTTCTTTTTCATAGAATAATCCTTTTTGAAGCATTTTTCACTTGAATTCTCTAAAAGAGAGCCTACACTATATTGACAACAAGAGTTAACTGTGAAGTTGGGCATGAGCATATAAAACTGGACTATATAAATGTTATTGAATTCATGAATTTTGCAAATAAACCAATTCATGAAGAAATCGATCAAAATATAAAAACAAGTACCTGAAATGAAGATTTTTGTAGTATTTGCAATCAAACTAAATTGATGAGCAATACAGTAGAATCCATTGAAGTGGGATCATTTTTAATATTAGAATTGCCAATAGGAAATCAATATATTCTCCCTGAAGAATTTAATTATATGGGATCAAAATATGAAATATATGGAGCAATCAAATGCCTTTACCAGATAGAAAACACGAAGAAATATGCCGCATATACAAAAGATGGATGCACATGGAGAGAATATTTATACTTTTCAATATAAGGTCTATATCGGTAATTTTCATAGCTTATTATATAAATACAGAGTAAACGTATTAATTTGATATAGAATAGATAATAACTCGAAGATTTGGCAGCCAGATTTCAGTTCGTGCTATCTTGCATTTTTTATAAGCTCATAGGCCATAGTAGTTTAAATTTAAATATAAAAAGATAAAGTTTTAATGATGCAGTTTGAGAAATTGTGTGGATTTTCGTAAATAAAATTTCATTATTCAGAGCATATTTTATATTGTCTAAGCGGATTTAGATTAGCTAGGCATAGGTTAGCCCTGTCTATGAAAAAGTAATGAAGCTCTCCTGAGCAGTCTCAATATGCATAATTAATAAATCAGTCTGTAGTTGGCAAGTATGTGCTATTAGCCTTATTTTTAACTTCTTGAGCTGACAAACCAAATCAGGAAGTTATAACGCCTTATTTTTGCATATCCCTTTCTATAAGCGAGTAAAAATTTTTTGCTGCCTACAGGGCATGCAGTTAATTTAATATTTCAGCTCGAATAGATTTTACAGTGAACTAAATATAAAACAACGACATATATTTTAGCATAGAATTGGTATAAGAAATTTTACTATAGCATTTTACTCAATACAAGATAAGAAAACCTAAAACTAAGCCCTCTCAAAAATCATTTATGATCCTAGATAAGCATTAAGGAAAATATAAAAAAGCTCTATATTCAAAGGTAACTTCTACTCATATATAATGCTACAAATTAATTTGAAATGGAATAGAAAAAAAGGTGACTAAGGAATGCCACATTATCAAAAAGTTTCGATTAAAGGAAAACTAGCCAAAATAAAATATAATGATATAGCCAGATTAGTAAAAAGAAATTACCTCTGCTTATCTTCTGGAATTTTTTCCTACAATTTATAACTCCTTAGATGCATTAATATTTATGAATATTATTTTCCTTAAATAACTATTATTCTTATTTGGGATTTCCTGCCCTTGCATAAAAGGCTAAATATCCATTTGCCACATCAATGCTGCGGCTGCAGCGATTTGCTGTCTTGCTATCATTATATTCAGTCCAATTGTTAGTATCCCATGTATATGCCAAATAATGCCCAGATCATGAATCCCCATAATGGCATATTAATCCGTACCATCTATAAATAGTTCCTTCAATATCTAATTCTTTATTAATTCTAATTCTGCCATTCTTTGAGGATAAATAAAAGGTAACTGTAGATGGCCATATAATTTCTTCATATTCAACCGTCATATCTTGCTGCTTATTGCATTTTTCGCAATATAATTGGCTTCCATCACCAATGAATTTTTTTGGCTTTTTTATATCCGTTATAAATTCTTGTATAGAACTGAATTTGTTAATGGGAACTGTAATAAAAGTGTTTGTTTCAGTCGCCTTTGCTTTATAATTGCAATCATGGCAATTTAATATCGCATACCCTCGTGGTTGCTCGCCATTAAGTACCCCCTCCCCATGTAACCCGCCCCTGACGGTTCTGAAAATTTTAAATGTTAAAATATTATTTGACAGTCTCCCTCAAATATTTTAACTTGTCAAATTAATATTTAGTATTTTAAAATATTTGGGACCGTTAGGGGGTGGGTGACATGGGGAGGGGGGTACTCAAGGCCGATCCAAAACTTGGCGTAAGCTATATCTGTTTATATGAAATTATAAACAAAGGTTCAATATTAGTAAAATCTGATAATCTCCCTATTAGCATTAGCAACACTTCTTTAGAATCTTGCTGGGTTAAATCGCCAAGCTATATAAAGATTACCCATGGAAATTCATCATTAAATCTACTTTTAAAAGCCATCACGAACTCTCAGATTGTATTAGTTGTGGGATCTCTAATACTCACTAATAGTGATGACAAAGTAGAGAATAATTCATATGTTAGTGGTCGAATTTTCTCACAAAATTCATTATTGCTTGCAAACACTTGTAAGAGTGAATTAAGATAGCATGTATTCCCGATATTAGGAATCCCTGCTTTTTTTCTGTCAAAAATTAATGGATAATTTAGGATCTTATTTTCTCTTACTGCCCCCTCCGTGAGCAAACAAAACGTTTATTTTTTGGTTGTATGAGAGAACAAAAATTTTTTAATAGAAAAATTTTTAATGGGAAAAAATTTTGATATATAAGTGATAATTATTATAATGAAATCTCTAGCTAATTCTGTTTAATTTTAAACAAATTGCGTTTTAAAACATAAATTTTACAAATTAAATTAATATTTGCTTTCTAATTTTTGCGAATTAGGATTTTTTTAAATTTCAAAAAACTAAAATTTTCTAAAATTTTATATATAATTTTTTTTTAAAATAAATTACCCCTCATGAGCGAACAAGTTTTTTTGTTCGCTCACGGAGGGGGGAGTTAGCTTTTTTATTTCTTCAGTTAATGATTTTAGTTGAGTTTTATAAGTTTGGTTTTCTTGATTTAAGACTTCATTTTGAGCTTTATAAGTTTCTTTTTCTTGATTTAAGACTTCATTCTGAGCTTTATAAGTTTGGTTTTCTTGATTTAAAAATTCATTTTGAGCTTTATAAATTTCTTTTTCTTGATTTAAGACTTCATTCTGAGCTTTATATGTTTGATTTTCTTTCTCTAGTAATTCAGCTTTGTTTTCGTAGTTTATGCATCTTTTCTCTAGAATTTCGTTTTCAAATATCAATTCTTTAAGAGTTATTAATTTCCATTGTAATTTTCGCTGAATCCTATTATCTTTTTGCATTTTTTCACCATTTTCATCTTTTTCAGCCATTAATTCTTTTCGATTATTTGTTATTTCTTGATTATTCAATCTCTCTAGCTGATAATTATTTATAATATCTTCGCTATTTTGGATTTTTTGCTGAATTTCAATATTTTTCAATTTTTCAATTTCAATTTTTTTGGTTTTTTCTGTGGATTTATATATCTCTGGCAATTTTTTTTGTTTATATTTCCTTCTTTCCCATTCAAGCGAAAGTTGCTTACTAACTTTATCTTTTTCAAAATCTTTTTTATTTATTTTTATATAAAAATATGCAGCTCCTTCACTGAATATTATTTTTTCTTTGTTTTTTGGATTTATACTGATGTTTATCCATTGATTGCAGGAATTGCAATAAATTCATTTCTGTTCATTTTCAGTAAAAATTGCTGCCAAATAATAAGCAGTTGCCTCATTTTTTTCAAAATAAGCATATGGTTTCTCTTTGCTTAATCTATTGAATTTAATAAAAGGCGCCACTTTATATATTATTTGCTCCCAAAAACACTTTTCTTCATCTTTTTCTGGAAGAGGTGCTATGCTGAGAAAACGATACTCACCTTTTTCCTTGAAATTTAAGGCTTGCTCATTTGTAATTGCAAATAATGAATCTATTTCAGTAAATTCTGAAAGTCTGCCTATTAACTCCATCATTAATTCTTTGCATTCTTGCTGGGTGAAATTTTCAATCTATATAAAAAATTACTCAAGGGAATTCAGCTTTTAATTGATTTTTAAGTAAGTTTGTAAGCTTATAAATTTTATAATGTGGCTTAGATTCTTTAATAGCTAGCAATACTGATGATAAACCAAAAAATAATGGGTACTTCACTGTCTGGATTTTTTGGTAAAATTTATCATTGTATACAAGTGTTTTTAGAAGAGAATTAAGGTAGCAAGAGCTTCATAATTTTTGGTTATCAGAGATCAGTAGATAATTTATTTCTTTTCTGCTCTTGATCTCACTGCTTTTAATAGGAATTTGTAAAATTGAGCATTTCTGATTGAGCACCTCAGAATTTATGTACCCAGAAACATATAAATCTTCATTGCTCTCACCAAATTTATAGAAGTATTCTTGCTCTGAATTATTTCTTTTGACAGTAAATTTTTGGGTATTTTTATGTTTAAAAAATAAACATTTGTAGGTTTTGCCTTTAATATTTCAGTCAGTTTTGCATAGACGCTTGCCAACTATAAAGAAAATATCATTAAGTTCTCTGTCTTCCAAAAATTTATTCAATCATTTATATTTTTTATAAAAAATAAAGACCGAATCATTTTCTTGGGATATTTGATTTTGTGGATTTACTGAATTTCAGATTAAGATTAACAGCTCAATAAATGAATATGGGATTGCTTTGACTGGGATGCTGCTTGTAAGTTCATTTAGAAGGTCATTATCTAAATTTTCATCAGAATTTTGCCTTATTAACTTATCGTGCAAAGGAGTAGAACCTTCTTCTAGTATATTGCAATGCCCTTGAATTGCTCGGAGCGCATGAATTACTTGAGCTAAGGTATAGGTTTCAACATCTTGTCTTTGCACCATTTATTAATATGGAATCTATAAATTTTTATATATTCTTTTATTTTAAATTAGGAGTAAATTCATCTTACATCAATAAGAAAATTAAATAGTATTAATATTATCAATACATTGTAGTGGGACATAAAAAGCATTGAAATAAAGTTTACCGCATTTTTTAAATGAAAATTGAGCCTTTAAGGATTTAGAGAAACTAGTTAGCAAATAAAAGTCTATCTGTTCTTAGACTTGAAGAAATCAGTCATAAAAGGAATGAACCTAGCACCCTATCATTTTACAAAGTCAAATAATATAAAATATAGCCCAAGTACGATTTTAGATCGTTCTAGGCTCTGAAATGCTGGGCAACTCCCCGGGATGATTCTCAAATTCAAGTTGAGAAATCAACGAGGGAAGTTGATAAACTAACTGAAATTCGACAAACTAACTAGGAAGTCAAGAATTACACCTGATATGAGGTATTGGTTAGCTCCACGAGTTGTCTCGTCAACTTAGGCTCAAGAACTTCTCGGGATATGCCAAGTATTTGCCCAGCCTAGGTTGATCTAAGGATATAATATGTATTATGATTTTAAAGTACTTTACTTCTCACTGAGATAAAGATAGATAGGACTGGATTATTAAAGATAGGTGCTAGCCATATTGATGAGACCGTCACAAAAACCTCCCATATAGGAGGTTAATCCACTTTGCGGCAAATTGACAAGTCTGTCTAGCCAAAGTAGGTACAGTTATCTCCTTTTTTGTCTTTAGGCTTCAGTTTTGAGCAAACGGCTTATGTATTTTAACGGTCCTTTGAGGACGATTGAAAGTAGCTTGATTCCAGAAATTAGCTCATCGGACTCGTATTTGGTAGTGCTTCTTTAGAAACCACAGGAAAAAGACTTTTCCCTGTCACAAGGGCTGAAACCTATAGCTTCTCTTTTGAGGATGCCCAAGGGTCCGAAGGACATTTATGGGCCCTCCATATCCAACCATAGGTAAGAGGCTAAAAATTACGTGGATACACCTTTGTGAGCCTGCATTTCCTTTGGATTGGAGTCTGTTTCAGTTCGTCGTGGCCTTAAGGTATGGTCTGTTGTGCCAAGAGGGAGGCTGACATATGTGGCTATTTCAATTTATATAAATAAAGATAAGAAATTTATTAATTTATTATAACTAAAATAAATAAAACGCCTAAAACACTATATATAATGTTCCCCCCTAACTAGCATCTGACCAAGCCTATAGCTAATAATATTCAGCATGAAGCCTTGTATTATTTTCCTTATAAAATTAATAGTGCAGATATAAATGTAAGAGAAGAAATATATAGGCATTCGCCTATATTGCCCGATATGGGCCGAAAGTTGAGAGCACTTTGGCCAAACCAACCAGAGAGTTTAGAGAGTTTCCCTCTCATGTTGGTTTACTTCCAACCTAAGTTGGTCAAACCAACTTGAGAGGAAGTGCTCTCAACTTTCGGCCCATATGGGCAATATAGGCGAAATGCCTATAGCTTAAGCATTTCTTAATTTTTAATTGCCAAAAATATTATTGATAAGAATTAATTCTAAATTTTAAAATTTTGATTTCACAAAAGTTATAGAACATCTCAAGCAAAATCAATTGTTTTCATTACTTTATAGCATTATTAAATAAGATTTCCCATTGTTTAATAGATAAAATTATTATACCCAAGGCAAAATTATTAAACATCAAAATAAAATAAAACTCAGCATAATTTCAGATAAAATTTCTGACTCCCTTAGCTTTAAATTACATTATTTTTATTTTTTTAAATTTAAAACGTTTAAATTAAATTATATTAGATTTTCGGAAGCTAAATTTTATAAATTGCAATTGGATTTTTTAAAATCTAAAATTAATGAGAACTTTTATAAAATATCAACCCCTCAAGCGAGAAAAAAAAATTTTCTAATTAATCAAGGGGATTAAAAATAATATTTTCTATCATATATGCAACGTAATTAAAGAATATCCTTGCAGTTTTCTTTCTTTAAATCTCATTTTAATAGCTATTTTATCATTTCATTATTTACTTTATAAAATCACCTGAGAATCTACACAAATTTCCATTTCTTATAATTATAAATGTCGAACTTGACGATAAGAGTAGAGGATATGAACGGGCAACAACGCACATTGCAAGTAAACAGCTCGTGAACTTATGCTCAGCTTCACAACCAATTTCAACAGATGTTTGGCCAAGGTGAATTAAGTGTGATTTTTGGGAATAAGTATTTAAGTATAGGCACTCAAGGAGCTGCTACTTTGGAACAATTAAGATTGACTAATAACTGCGTCATTCGTGTGCTCCAGCAGATGAAAGGAGGGTTTTAAGCTAAATTTATGTTTAAAATTAAAATAATTGGATTTGTGAATAAAAATCTATAAATTTTTGAACTCTATTATTGTATTTAGTCTGAATATTTGATAAATTGCCTTATTAAGTCAATTCTAGCAGGACAAACAAAGTTTTAATTTAAAATTAATAATAATCATGTCAAATTAAATATTTTAGGCAAGATTTTTATGAGAAAGACTAGCTCCAAATTACTTTGGGAATTATCTTGGCTGCTAGTCTGAGGTATCAGTTTCAAAACAAGTGCAACCATCAAATGGGGATTGTCAAGCAAAATCAATTTAAGCAAACAATCAGCCTCTTCTGACAGTAAAACTTATGCTGAAAATCCTAAATCCCAAAATTGGCTACTAGACCGATCTATCAGGCTAAAAGGTTCTATTTCTAATTTCCCCCTTTATAGCAAGTAAGCATCAAAAAAGTCATTTTTTAACATCTAAAGTTTTTCAAACTCAAAAAATATATATAAATATTTATATAATTCTTAAAAATATTTCTATTAGTGAATTAGTTATTATTGCTTGCTATAAAGAGATAAAATTTTCCTATGAAAAGCGCCATTTGGCCATGAATTGGCCAAGTCATGGGGTTGCTTTCTTTTTTTATGGTCCGACCAAATAATCATGGTCAGGCCAGATTAAAATTTTTAATCGATTTTAGTCTGACTAGGATTAAATTAATTATTGGCGTACTATTTCATCTTCAATATTTTGGATTTCAAAGAAATGCTTGTATTTGCTGTTTTCTCTGCTAGTTCGCAATTTATCATCAATACTTCTTAGTGTGATCTTTGTTAAAAAGTCAATCTTTTCTCATTTTTCTTCACCTAATTCTTCTAAAAATTTTAATTCTGTAGCATCTGAAATAAGTCAATTGTATATGCTTGTATTGTTAATATATCTGCCTATCATATCTTGTAATCTTTGTATAAATTTGATTCTTTCGTTTTTATATTTTATGCATTCGTTAAGAATATGTTTATCTGTTTCCTTGACTTTACATAATTCACATAAATTCGAAGTGTTATCTTGATTATTTCTGTTTCTCAATAGAACTAATACTTTAGATGGACCAGCACCATATCTTCAAGCAGCCTTTATTCTTGTTTCAGTAATTAGGTTTTTATTCAGTATTCAGAATTTTGGGAGTTTATTCGTGGTAAAAGTTTGATTCTTTAATTCTTTAAACATCTTTATGTTACTTTTTTATTTATTATGCTCATGTTTTCGTTTCTTCAATAGATTTTGAGTTTATCTTTGACATTTCCTTTTCAATTTTTGTCATTTCAGCTAATCATGTTGTTATTAAAATCGAATGGTTTTGTAAAATTATATTTTTGAAGCAACTCTTGGTAGATTTTCATTGTCGGTGTAATTGCATTATCGAAATTTCTTACTCCCCCCCCCCCCTCCGTGAGCGCGAACAAAACCATTAGAAAAATCACCATTTTTTGACCAAAAACCCACCCTCCGTGAGCGAACAAAAATTTTTTTAATAGAAAAAATTTTAATGGAAAAAAATTTTGATATATAAGTGATAATTAGTATAATGAAATCTAGAGCTAATTCTGTTTAATTTTAAACAAATTGCGTTTTTAAAACATAATTTTGCAAATTAAATTAATATTTGCTTCCCAATTTTTGCAAATTAGGATTTTTTTTAAATTTCGAAAAAAAAATTTTTTATATAAATTTATATATATAAATTTTTTTTAAAAAAAAAAATTAACCCCCCCTCCGTGAGTGAACAAAATTTTTTTGTTCGCTCACGGAGGGGGGGGGGGGGAGTTAGGAAATGGGTTGCAATCTCAGATATATGTGTTAATTCAAAAATTTTTTGTAAAAATATCAATAATTTTTGGTCAATATATTGTTGTATTGTTGGAATATTTAAATCAAGTAATATGGGCTCAATAGGTGTTTTGTCATAAACATGGCAACATTCTCTTATAATCTTATTGAATGATCTTTGAATTTGTTTAATTGCAGTTTTGCATTTAATTCTTGAGCATATTTCAAGACCATATGTGCATCTTGGTAAGAATATTGCTTTGAAGCAGTTTATAAGAGTTTTACTTGGGATGTTAAGCATTCTTCTAATCATAGGGATTAGAGAGCAAGTAGATATTTTTGCTTTATCTTTGAGGTATTTATAATGCGCTTGGTCGAATCCTGTACCTCTTATATTTCCATTCATTATTTTGCCTAAATATTTATATTTTTCAACAACTGGTATTTCATGATTTTGGTATGATATTTTAGGTAGTTTACTTATAATATTTTTCCTATTTTTTGTTATGATTGGCATTATTGCTGTTTTTTCCGGTCCTATATTCAAGTTCATATCATTATCTTTTGATCATTTATCAAGTTTATTTAAAATGTTTTCAATGTCTTTTCAATCTTCTATTACAAAAGCTGTATCATCCGCATATTGAAAATTGATTTTTGATTTTAATTGGTGATTGGGGAGGAGTTCTATATTGATGTCATTATTTTCCTTTTCTATATCATCTATATATATATTAAATAACAATGGTGATATTGCACTTCCTTGTCTCACACCTCTTGTTATGTTTATTTTTTCTGTTTCAATCCCATTTATGACAAGTGTAGTTTGTTCACCTTTTAGCATTTGCGAGATTATTTTTCAGCTATCATTTTTTATATTTTTTGCTTTAATTTTCTCTAATAGTCTAATTCTATTAACTGAGTCATAAGCTTTTGAGAAATCAACAAATAATATATATGAGTCTCTACCTTTTCCAATCCTGTAATACTTACGATATTCCAGTGTAGATTTTAAGAGAAAAATCTGAGTCATGCATGACTTTCCTTTTGTGAATCCATGTTGTCTTTCTGAGATATTAACCGTATTTTCAATTCTTTTTAGTTCTGCTTTGTCAAGAATCTTCATAAAATTATTCATTAAGGTTATGTGTCTATAGCTATTAAGTTCCTTCGGATTACCTTTTCCTTTGTATATAAGGATTGTTTTTGCTTCATTGGCTTTGTCTGGGATTCCATTTAATTTGCAACTATTAAGGAAATGTGTAATTGCTTCTGCCATTATATCTCCACCTTTCTTTATTATTTCATTTCTTATATTGTCTGGTCCAGGAGCTTTTTTGTTTGGTAATTTTTTAATGATTTTCTGGATATCTTGGAAATCTCATAGTTCTTCTTTTGAGCATCCCTTTTGTGGTATGAATTCTATTTTACTTTTAAATTGATTTTCAAATTCTGTTGCTCAAGCTTTAATCTCTTCTGTGTTTAATGATAATGCGATTCTATTTTTATTCATCTGACGTTTTATTTTGTTTCAGGCTCCATATGGATCTTGCATACATTCTTTCAATCTGCTTTCACTGATTTTTTCATAGTTAGATAGTCTTTTTAGTTTATTTATTCATGCCTTTTTTACCTTTTGTAGTTTGTTAGCAAGTTCTCTATTATTTTGCGTTCAGCAAAATTTTATTCATTTCCTCGAGTCATTTATTCTATTTAATAAGATTTTCATTTCTGGGGTTCTAAAATGGTCTGGTTTTAAATGTTTTAGTAGGTATTTTGATTCTTCATCAATTGTTGATTTGATGTTATTAAATATTGCTAAAGGATCAAGAGTTTTGTAGATTCCTTTATTCTGGAAATTGATTCAGATTCTGTGTTGGAACGCTTCTAATTCCTTGCCTTCTAATTTATATCATGGAATCACGGATATTTGCTTTGGTATTATCTGGACACTTTTTATATGAGATAGTAATAATACGTGATTGGTGTTTAATTGTGGAACTTCTATGTATTTAATCTTTGATAGGGTTTCTGAAATAATATAATCGATAATAGTGTGTCTATTATTTCCTCTGAAAGTTGATATAGAAGTTTCATTTATATATGTGTAAAAACCATTGTCTCTAACAAATTTGATAAATATTTTTCCAGCTAAATCATTTATATCTGATAAGTAACCTTCTATGTGTGCATTGAAGTCTCCAAGTAATATACATTGATTAGCATCATTTTTGTTTGCTTGAATTATTTCTTGAACATTCATGATGCAGTTCATATATTCGTTAATTGATTTTTCATTTCCGTGGTTTGCAAGTACTGGTGCATATATGCATATTATCAAAAAATCTTCTATCTTTGCTGCAGTTATTCTATGGTTATTAGTTTCAATTCAAGTTATTTCATTTGCCAGTGAATTATGAATTAATAAGCCAGTTCCACCTGATCCTCTGTAGCCTACTATAGGTCCATTATTACCTATTCACACAAAACCATCAATATAAACTTTATCTTTTAATCAAGTTTCAGCTATTCCTAAGATAGTAATATCGTTTTCGATCATAACATTTCTTAATTGTCTTCGTGATAGATCGTCTTTTCCAATTCCTGAAATGTTGATGAATCCAAAATTTTTTCTTATTATTTTTTCGCACAATCTTCTTGGATTTGGAATTATAATTTCTCTTCAACTTGAGCGGGTAGGACATTATTTTTTCTTAACTCCCCCCCCCCCCTCCGTGAGCGAACAAAACCATTAGAAAAATCGCCATTTTTTGACCAAAAACCCACCCTCCGTGAGTGAACAAAAATTTTTTTAATAGAAAAAATTTTAATGGAAAAAAATTTTTGATATATAAGTGATAATTAGTATAATGAAATCTAGAGCTAATTCTGTTTAATTTTAAACAAATTGCGTTTTAAAAACATAAATTTTGCAAATTAAATTAATATTTGCTTCCCAATTTTTGCAAATTAGGATTTTTTTAAATTTCGAAAAAAATATTTTTTATAAAATTTATATATAAATTTTTTTTAAAAAAAAAAAAATTACCCCCTCCGTGAGCGAACAAAATTTTTTTGTTCGCTCACGGAGGGGGGGGGGGGGAGTAAGTAAGGGAGAATGGGTTATTTTCAATCATTTTTTTGGATCTGTGAAATTATCAGATGCTTCAATAAAGAGAATTGTGCATAGAGGTCTAATCATATCTTGGAACATTCTGCTCTCTAGTATTTGTATCTTTTTATTTTTGTAAATTTCTTTTTCATCTTTATTGATGAAAGGATTTTCAAACTTTTTCTTATTTTGGGTGTTATAAATTGAAATCAAGGGTTCAACTGTCAGTTTTTCTTTCTTTTCTTTTTTATGTAAGAATGGGTTTTCGATTTTAGAAACGTTTATTTCAGGAAAATCTGTCATCAAAGTGGATGAATTTATTTCTGATGATGGAGAAAGTTTTGGAGATTTGGAAGCAGTTTCATTATAGGATTGCGAAGATTCCTTAATAAGCTTTCAATTTACATCTTCTCTATCTGGTTCATTTTTCCTTATTGCTGGAGTCTTTTTAATTATAAAAATTTTTTTGATTGTATTTTTGTGATTTTCTTTTAGAATAGTTCTTCCTATGATTTCTATCGGCTTTATGATGCTCTTCTTTAGAGGAATATATGTCTTGATATCATAGTTGTAGGCATTAACTGGTTCATTATTCTGAGTTTTAACAGGAGGATGAATGTTTTTTTTGGGTGGCTTAATTGTTGAGATCTTGCGTGTTTTTAAGTTGTTTTCATATTTATTATCAGAGACTAAGTATTTTTGATCGATTAAATTTAAATTTCTTGAACCTTTCTTGACTTTCTTAGATTGCTTAATTCTTTTTCTTTTTTCTCTGATTTCAATAATTTTATCGTGGTTTGATTCAAGGTGTCCGATTTCGTTACAAGTGTTGCACTGCATTGTTCCTGCGTGATTTAATCATATTTAGTTATTTCCTATTTTCAATATATCTGTGAGATCTAATGCTTGCTCTAGTGAATTAAATTCAGCATATATTGTGTATTTTGCTTCTGGTATAAAATTAAGACTGTGAAACTTGCCTTCATTTTGTATTGTGTTATTCATAATTATTTCTTTTATATTGCAGATTTGCTTTAATGATTTAATTGTTTCCTCAATCGATATTCCAGGAGGTAATGTAAAATTAATCCGATACCTATTGTAGTTGATTTCACCACCTAGTCATAAGATTCCGATTGGTATCATGATCTCTCTTCCTTTGTATTTTAATTCATATGTGATTTGATTCAGTAAATCTTGTTGTATTGATTTTTCTTTAGGAATCAGGATAGCATCTCCTGAAGGTAATCTATGACATCTTAGGATTGATTCTGGGGGAAATTTTTGGTTAACTGAGATGCAGAATGCTGAAAAGAGCTCTTTTTTCTTGTTTTGGTTGCAGTCTTTGAGAAATTTAGACAAATAAAATTTCACTGACAATTCTAAAAATTTGTTTTCTTCAAGCTCTGGTAGGAAATGAGTTGAGGAAGAGAAGCTGCAGATAACTTTGTCTTCTCCAAGACCAATGACAAGTTTTTCTTGTCCATTAGACAGAGAAGAGGGTGAGTTTGTATATACTTGCATATTCTTCCATTTTTAAAAATTTAGTCTGACTAAGATTATTTGATTTGACCAAAAAAGCAACCTCGTGGCCAATTCATGCCAAATATCTATTCATGGGAAAATTTATATATTAAAAAAATTTTTTGTTCACTTATGGGAGGGTGGGTTTTTTGGCGAAAAATAGAGATTTTTCTCTTGGTTATGTTCACTCGCGAAGGGGGGAGTAAGACCCTTTAGTGGGTGATGGAATTAGACCCTTAAACACTTTAATTCATGCAATGAATAAATATTTTACTATTTTTATTTCCCCAATTTTTACTTTGATTATTTATTTTATTTTAATTCTACAAATTCGCAAATTTTTTCCTTTTAATTACAAAGTAAATTTGGAGATAAGAATAAGCAAAACCCAGTTCGATATAATAGTAATATATTATAACTCCCCCTTCGTGAGCGAACAAAACCATTAGAAAAATCCTTATTTTTTGCCCAAAAACCCACCCTCCATTAGCGAACAAAAATTTTGATATATAAGTGAATATTAGTATAATGAAATCTCTAGCTAATTTCTTTAATTTTAAACAAATTGCGTTTTAAAAATAAATTTTACAAATTAAATTAATATTTGCTTTCCAATTTTTGCGAATTAGGATGTTTTTAATTTTTAAAAAAAAGATTTCTATAAATTTATATATAAAATGTTTTAAAAAAAAAATTAACTTCCCTCCGTGATCAACAAGACTTTGTTGTTCGCTCACGAAGGGGAGGGAGTAAGAAGCTTTAATCTAAATTGACTCAAAAAGTTATGATTTAGGCTATAATTGTCTTGCTTGCAATATTATCCAGGTCATGCCATGATTAAAGGCACTTTTCCGTCACAATTCTGATCCGCAGCGTTTTGCTAAGGGTGAACATAAAGAAGCTTGAACATAATTAACTCGTTAACTATAATTTTTGAACATAAAGCAATAAAATTTTAAACTTTATCTCCAATTTCTTATGCCTATTTAGAAAATTAACATTGAAAGCCTGCCAAATAAGCAAATTATATTAAAGCAAGGATTTTGTAATTACTTTTAAACGATATTTAATTTAAACTTTATAAAAGCCTAATAAATATGTAAAAGTGATGATGTCAGACCACCCTACCTCTGACCCTTTTTCTTCAACACATAGACAATCGCCTAGTGTGAAGGGAAAGGGCAGAAGAAGCTGGTAATCCTTTGTGTATAGTTTGGTCTTTCTTGAGGCCTAGGGAGCTAAACCTTGGGACTTTGAGTTTTCCCCCCTCCGAGACCACAACATTGGAAAGGGCATGATTAGCAAAGCTCCGATTGGACGATAAATTTTTCTAACAGGACTTAAGAGGTGACATTTGCTTAAGAAGAAACTGGGAGGTTCAACCCGGGAGATAGACCTATAATCTCCAAGAGTCATGGAAATCAAGATCGTGTGCTAATTCCTTGCCTGCGGCCAAGAAGGGCATCTGCCCACGTCCTCGGGAACGATGAGCTCTAGGGATAGAAATAACTGGCCCTGTCGAGGATGAAGAGCTAACCTAATAATAAAAACCTAATAAAGCGGCTTGGAGTTTTTAACTAGCATATATATAAACTTAAAATATTGGTCTTAATGACTAATAGATTACTATATCTAGATATGGAGGATTTAATTTGATTTTCACAAATTTACTGCTCAGATAAAATCTATGATTATTAATTTTTAACAGAGTGTAATATATAAGCGGACGCATTCTTCTTTCAGAATATTGAGTTTATTAAGTTGAAATATTATTATTAAGGGTCAAATGAAGGGCAGCTTGGCTGGGAAAATCCAGGAGGCGCATAAATCCCCTGTTGGGGCTGATTTTGAAATCTCTGCTGAGTTGGTGGCATCATGGTAGGCTGCGAATACACTCCAGGCTGGACATAAGCCTGCTGCTGAGGATAGCCTTGTTGCATTGGATATCCAGGCTGCATAGGATATCCTTGCTGCATAGGATAGCCATTCTGCATAGGATAACCATTCTGCATAGGATACCCAAATTGTGGCCCAGAAAATTGAGTAGGAGGAGGAATACCTTGAATTATAATTCTTTCATTATGATGTCCATGATGGTGCCTATGATGCCCATGATGTCCATGCCGTCCTTCTTCTATAATAATTACTTCCTGCTGAGGACGTCCATATCCCCCAACCTGCTCTATTATAACTTCAGGAGCATGATGCCTATGATGACCCTCTTCTATAAGAATCACCTGCGGTTGAGGCGGAATAATAGGCCTAGGCATCGGGGCAGTTTGGTATTGTGGCATTCCAGGCTGCATCATTTCAGGTTTAAAAGTCGCCTTTACCCTTACTCGTCCAACATCGTGGCCGTTGTGGAATAATTGGATCCACTCTTCGAAAACTCCCATTGTTTTGGCATTATATAGACTTACTTGGGCATTGCCGATCTCTTCGTCGCCAAGCAACTGGCGCCGGTCCCAGACACCAATTATGAATACTTGTTCGTTGAAAATTCTGAAATTTAAGTGATCTTTTCAATTGGGGAATTTTCCTTGATTTCGGGCAACTGTTGTTTTCTCGATAGCGGGGCCAACCCCAACAACACAATAAGGGTCCATTTTCCCGAAGGATTCGACATTTCTTCTAACTCCCCCACATCCTTGATCGAACGACTCGCCATCGTTCGATCAAGGATGGGGGTTAAAAAAAATATATATATTTTTTTTTTATTTACTTTTAAATAAGAGGGTTAAGAGTATTTAATAATTATTTTTACACAAAAAATTGAATTAATTTCATAAAAATACCAATTTTTAATATTTTGATTTATTAGTCACACCTTTAAACTGTATAAATTTTAATTTATTCATTATTGAATTAAAATTTTTTTTTAAAAATTTTAAAGAATCTCTATTTTATTAGATTATTGAGTTTTTAAGTCTAGGTTGATGTCTAAACCACTTCGAATAGTTGATTCCGAGGCTTTCTATCGTCTCAAAGTCTCTGAAAGCAACTTCATTATGCACATCTTCCCAAGCTTTTGATAAATATATATTTTTATATATATAAAATTTTGCATGATATGAAAATCGTTCGATCAAGGATGGGGGTTAATTTTCCCAATTTTTAGGATTTTTTACAGTCAATCGTTCGATCAAGGATGGGGGGGAGTAAGCTCTGCGCATATCGGATGGATTGTAAGGAGACCTGGGCTTGCCATTGCAAATATTATTTATTAAAGATGTGTCAGCATTAAAATTTATCTATTTTGGTAAATCTTATTATAGAAATATGGATATTTAAAATAGCTTGTGAAAATAAAATTTGGCAGAATAGAATATAATAATTATTGAAAATCTTCAATAAATCAAGTGTATATGTCCGATTAAATTAGATAATATCAATCTGTACTTAAAAAAGAGGGAAAATTTATAAATTGATATAATTTCTTTACAAATATTGAAAATCCATGACTTATTTTCTTCAAATAACTATTTTTAGGTAATTTTAAGAATAAGTAATTAAACTAAGAATGAACAAAACTGAAAAATAGTTTTTCATCTTCTTCATTATCAAATGGCCCTCCTACAAGCTCAACTTCTTTAATTTCTTCAAACCCTTCCCTCAGCTCAGGCCTTTGGAAGTCTTTATAAAACTTATGGATTGGCATACTCCCAACCCTTCCAGACAAATGATTTCTATGCTTATTAACAAGTCTCAAAGTATCTAAATGGAAAGCCATCTCTTTTGGCATAGAAAATAAAAAGCACCTGACAGGGACATTGAATTCTTTTGCAATATTTATGTAATTTGCCCTGACTTCAGCAGTAGGATTTGTATTATCAATTACACATGATTTTCCTGCATTAAGGGCATCCCTCATAGTCTTCATGCATTTTTCCTTGGTTTTAAGTGTATCATTATTAACCCTCACATACCTCGATAAATTATTTTTCCAAAAAGTCGATTTTCCAGACCCAGGAGACCCTACAAAAATAATTGCTTCCTGATGGTCTTTCATTAATGTTGAATTATCAGTCTCTCCTTTCAACACAGGCCCCTCTATATTAATTTTACCTTTTTTGATAAGTTTTGGGTTTATTTCGACTTCTGGGATATTTTCATGTGCTCCTAAAAAGAACTGTTCAGGAGTCTGGAAGGTAACCCCAATGTTTAGCGCAAATTTTAAGTCAGTGTCATTGAAATCTTTTTTCCTGCCTCCACTCGCAGGTCTTCCTGCTGCATCTCCAATATAGAAAGACTGCTCCATATCTGGAGCAACCCCTCCATTTAAGTTTTTAACAAAGTAATCCCACATGCCTGGGCATGGTTTTCTAAACTCATCGTCGTCTATTGCGGCAAGGACTAAAGTTGGGACCTCAAGAGCAGAGACCACAGCTTCTATTTTTCTCTGAAGAGCGCTTTTGTCTTGCTTTCCAGCTTTGACGCCTCCTTGATTTGTGAAGATCACAATGCGGTAGCCGTCACTACTATACTTTTTCAGGGTTTCTGGGATTTGGTCATATAAGAGTCTCCAGTCATTTTCGTTGACTGCGAAGGTTTTGCCTGATTTTGTGCAGATTAGGGTGCTGTCCATGTCGAAACCTAGCTCCCCCCCCTCGAAGTTCGACCAAGATTTTTTTGGTCGAACTTCGAGGGGGGTTAAGAAAAATTTTTTTAAAAAAAATTATATAGAATTTTGTTTATATAATTTAGTAGTTAAAAAAAAAAAATATTTATCATATTCTTTTGTATGGTTGAGAGGGTGTAAGGGTTAGAAAAAATAGTGCAAGATGGTTTTGTAACGCTTTTTTAGAACCTGAATACAAAAATCGCAAGCTCACCCCACATATTTTAAAAATTTTTGAAAAATTGCTTAAATTTATATAGGTCTTGATCGAACTTTGAGGGGGGTTAATTTTCCAAAAAAATAGGAATTTTTCCCTATATCTTGGTCGAACTTCGAGGGGGGGAGTAAGACTTTGTCTGATGGGGAACTAGAAATGTTTATTGTCATTAGCCCGCCTGAATAGGAATTACTGATTTCTCTCCAAGTGTCAGTTGAGCTGACGGTGCTTTCGTCTTGTTTCATTCTTTTTTGAGGCGAAGGGGCTGGGTTTGAGTCTGATTCTGAGGTATTCCGGTTCCTTGAGTTTCTTTTCATTTATTAATAAAATGGAAAATTAAACTTTAGATGTCAGCAAGATTATTAGAAAATTTAATAGAAATTGAGAGATGCTTATTTCATTAAACTTCTTACTTTTTGCCTAATGCAAACGCTTTTTAGAGTTTTTGCAATTTTCATACTCAATTTATTCAGTTATAAATAGGCTAATCTTATAACTATTAAATTCAATTTCAGTCTCAAATCTTGAGATAAATTAGAGCTTTGGCATGAAGAAAGCTTCTAACCATGATTGAATGAGAATTATCTTATGAAATTAATAAGAAAAGCATATATAGTCCTTATTTGTAGTACTAAGTTTGATTGTTAATGCTAATTTTTATACTTATTTTGGTGATTTTTTTAGTAATAGATTTGTGCGCTTTTGGAGTAATTATATTAGGGTTTATATTATTTATGGATACTCAGCTATTAAGAATATTATGGCCCAATTTATTAGAATCCTTGATGCTTAAAATAAAAATGCTATTTTTATTAATTATAGATATAAATTTGAGTTTTAGTCATTTATTTGTAGATTTTAAATATTTTTTACTATTTCAGAAGTATATGTAGTTTATAGATTCTTTGGATTTTTGAGCCAGGCTTGGAATGATATTGTCTCTCCAACTCAATTTGCTATTTTAAATATAGACTGGCGAACTAACTGAAAGATGGCAAAATTGGCAAATACAGTAAAATTTGACAATTCTAGAGAGTCATCAGAATAGATCGATGAACTAATAGGCGAGCTATAAGAAAGACATATTTTGAGAGTCTTTATAAGATTTATAAATCGGTATACTCCAAATGCTTCCAGAAAATATTTTCTAGACTACTTAATCAGCCTCGATGTGCCAATTATATTTCAATATCTATGCTTTTGCCATAACTTTAGCTATAGGATTTGTGCCATTACTACCCTCTATGTGAGCGAACAACCATTGGAAAAATCCTTATTTTTTTGGGATAAGTTTGAAATCGTGAACAAAAAATATTTTTTTAATATAAAATTTTATATAAGTGAAAATTTTTATAATGAATTCTCCAGCTAGTTCTTTTAAAATTCAAACAGCTTGTATTTTAAAAACATGAATTTTATAAATCAACTCTGCCCCCTTTAAATTAGGACAAAATATCGGTAAATTTCAAACTTATGTACTTTAAATTGGAATAAAATTTCTCCGCAATAGGAAATTATGGGTGAAAATACTAATTTTTATAAATTAGTTTTGACTTAATTTAATTGATGAATCATTTTTTGTTTTCTCACAAGGGGGAGTGGGTTATTATCCTTTATAGTCTTTTTATATTTCCTTTACTTGAAGCGTTAACCTCATATATGATAAAAATTCTTCTAAAAGTTAAATTTTCAGAATAGCCTTTAAAATGATGTTGCTTTTATTAGATTTGTATTATCTGTCTCTCATTTTAATCAACTCCTTCTGCACGCTTTTACCTTTTTTTAATTATAGGATCATTTCGGTTTTTCGTATCTTAATTATTCCTAAAATGAACTTTTGCTACGATAAAGCCGAGTTTAAAGTAATATTTAAAAAAGAAAATTAATAAAATTTTGAATTCAAACATGAAAAAATATAAAAATTGGCAGAGCATGAAAATAAATCTGCTCACTTATGAAACGAGTAGTAAGTAATCCATAATAAATTTTATTAAAATTTAAATAACTATAATAGAATTATCAATCTATTGTTTGCGAAAATAAAATTTATTATTTTTTGAGCATACAAATGCCTTTTAAAAACTTTGCAATTCAAAAATGTTAACTGCCGATGTTAAAAAAATCAAATTAAGTCATCTTCATTAAGGAGCAAAAATTTTTTGGTGTTAACTACATTTTAATATAATCTCAAAAAATTGCATTAAATTTTTTACATTTTAAAAATAATTTCTTAAATCAAATTAAAAAAATTAACAATTAGTCCGTTCTTGCTTTTTGTGTGCTGGTAAACTGGTCTACTGGTCGCAACTATCTTCCTATTTCCCACCCAGAATAGGAGGCTGACAACTAGTAGACCAGTTTGCTGGTCGCAAAAAAATCACAACGACTAAAAATTCAATAGCGATTAATTTTTTTTTCTTCCAACGTGAGAGGAGTAATCAAATTATTAAGTTTCATATTAATCTATTTATCTCTGATAATTAAATTTCTAATTCGTTATAATAATTGTAAAATGGAATACCCAGGTGTGCATCTTGAGGTCAATGATCCAAACTTCGATATAAAAGAAGCTCCTATTCGTGACGACTCATTAACTCCCACCCCTCCGTGAGTGAACAAAACCATTAGAAAAATCACTATTTTTTGCCAAAAAACCCACACTCCGTGAGTGAACAAAAACTTTTTTAATAGAGAAATTTTTTTATGGAAAAAAATTTTGATATACAAATGATAATAAGTATAATGAAATCTAGAGCTAATTTTGTTTAATTTTGAACAAATTGCTTTTTAAAGTATAAATTTTATAAATTAAATTAATATTTGCCTTCTAATTTTCTGCGAATTAGATTTTTTTTTAATTTCGAAAAAAAAATTTTTATAAAAATTATATATAAATATTTTTTTTTTAAAAAAAAATAAATTAACCCCCCTCGTGAGTGAACAAAATTTTTTTGTTCACTCACGGAGGGGGGGGAGTAAGTATTTTCTAGGCAGATTTTATTAGAAAAGTATATGGCATCATGAGTGCGCAGCTCTTATTCACCTCTTGTGAATGAGAAAATATTAGAAAGTTTTTAATTTAGTGCAAAACTCATGAGCAAAGAATTTTTTTTAAAATACTTGTATATTATAATGAAATCTCTAGCAAATTACTCTTTAAATAAACTGCAAATTAGATTCCCAATATTTTTTGAATGAAATTTGGAAACACCAAAATTTTAATATAATTTATTCCAGAGTTTTCAGTAAAAAAACAAATAATTAAAATTTGCTAGAATGAAGAGGAGGTAGAGTCAGTAACTGCCATAGTTAGTGCCATTGTCATGTCAAATCCTATTTATTCCGAGTTTGTTCAAGAAAATTATGTCTTCGCTATCTTAGCTGCATTTTGCGCTATAGCCTTATATATTCTTCTGAATGTTGCAAAAATATATCTTGTGCAGTTCCTACAAATTATTTTGTTTTGCTCTTATTTGTGAAAATTATTTAGACTTTATGCGAAAGCTATATGGTGGCTACTTGCTGTTCTTTGTGTGACCCTTCTACAGTTATTACAGCAGCAGTTATGACTTTAAGCGTGACTCTTATCCTCACTGGCTATTCATGCATTGTAAAGCATATGTAGGAAAAATATGATTTTGAAATAATGAAGGGGTTTGTGGTGCTATTGATCAGCTCTACTTCTATAATGATTTTTTTTATGTTTTATTCAGGTGGTTTTTTAGAAGTTGTAGGCTTTATTTAGATTTATTGCACTATTGGTGTGCTAATTTATGGGGGCTATCTTATTATTGATGTTCAACTTATTCTTGATAGTAGTATATATCAATTAAGTACTGATGATTATATAGTTGGGGCAATTTTAATCTACTTAGATGTTATTGTCCTGTTTATTAGGTTTATGGAACTGATTCAGATGTTTAAAAAGTAAATAAGTACTTTTTTTAATCTTTGATATAATTAAAGATGTATTAATTTTAGTTATATATTTATCTACATTCTTAGTAAACACTACTCGTAGTTTTAGAATTTTAGATAATATAGGAAAACAATTGATAGAGAAATTAATGAGTTTTTTAGCTTTGATCTTAGATTTACCATTCTCAACGAATTGATTTATGATTATTAGCATTTTTTTGCAATGTAAATATTTTATCAGGCAATAAACCCAGCCTCTTCAAACACAAACTGTCTAGTTTTGGATAAAAAGAAATATAAGAGGCAGTGCATTATACTCGCTCCGAAACTATTTGCACATTATTTTAACATATTTGCTAATATAATTAAACACAAATGAAATGCTGAGGCTACCAACACATCCTTTCTTGCAGCCTGTTGAGAAAAGCTAGCTACTCAACAAATCACCTATTCTGAATAGGAAATAGGTAACTGGTTGGGACTAGCAGACCAACATAATGGTCCAAAAAAAAATCAATGGAGTATGAGTTTGTTAATAATTTGGGGAACTTGTTGCAGCCTGAAGTAAAATGACTAGGGAATAGAATCTACAAGTACAGTGCATTCGGGTTACATCCATTGCCCGATAATCAGACTTTGTGTATTTCCGACGGGCATTTAGGAAAAAGAATGATGAAGTCATAATTTACTGTACTCCTTAGGGAGGTTACCCATAGTTGGAACTTCAGTCACTGAAGCAGCTGCTACTTCCTTAAACTGTGTGTTAAAGGTTCTGAGGCAGCATCAAGACCGAAAACCAGAACAGAGCTAGCTCTCTAACCCTGTGAATTCGACCCCAGCAGCCATAGATATGACGCTATAAGAGATCCATAATCTTTAATCCTAATCCTGATATATTCTTTATTTCATATCCCTCGTGCATGCATAATTTTTATATGGAAAATATTAATGCCAACAAATAATAGAGTTAATAAAGAACTACGTTAAAATTTCAATTTATTATCTCATTTTATAAGTTAATCCAGCAGAATTCAGCCTTAAAATCGATAGAAGCAAATGAGTCAGTTCAAGCATAATTATGTCTATATCTCATTAACTTAATACAAAAAAGTGAACCAAGCATGCTAATATATTTAAATTTTTCTAATATATATTGTATTTTAAGGCTTAAGAATAAGAGTATTTAGCATGCTGAAAATTGCGTTGGAATGGTCAATAAAAGGCCGTGATTATTAAATTTTTTTGACCAAGACTAGCATACTTTTGGAAAGAGGAGATAGATGGGGAGATAGGGTGGGCTTCATGATTGACCATTAGCCTAGTTTATAGCGAAAATTATTTCAATTTATTAATTTTAAGGCGAAACGAATTTAATGCTAACTTATAATTATTTAATGCAGTATCCAGGTGTTAACCTCGAAATCAATGATCCAAATTTCGACTTGAAAAAAGCTCCGGAAACTGACAAATTAGGTAGCTTCTATACAGGATTTATAAGGAAAGTCTACGGAATTCTAAGTTCCCAGCTTTTACTCACAGTTATATTCTGCGGGATTGTTATGTCTAATGAGACTTTAACAGAATTCGTTCAAAATGATATCGCAGTCTTCGTTATTTCTATTATAGTTGCTATAGCTTTAATGCTCGTATTAATATTCTCAAAAGACAAAGCTCGCAAGGTTCCTACCAATTATATCTTGCTAACTTTACAATATAAGACTGGAAAAGCATAGGAAAATTCTTAAATTAACCTCTTTTTTTAAGGAAAAAAACATTTTCATAGTAAATTTTTAATATAAATTACTTTTAGATTAAATAAGAAATTTATAATGAAAACTTATAATTAAATTTTATTAATTATTTTTTATAATTTTTTTAAACAAAAAAATAACCCTTCTATGGGGTTAGCATAAATCTTGCTTACTCTTGAGGAGGAGAGTAATAATTTTTGTGACGATTACTTAGACACTTTGCGAAAGCTACATGGTCTCAACTGCCTACACATTTTATGACGCTTACACTGTCATTGCAGCAGCGTTAATGACTTTAGGCGTTACTTTAGTTTTGACAGTCTATGCCTTTTTAGTAACAAATATTTACTCTCCATCTTTAAATTGGAGCAAAACAATCTGTCTCAATTTGAAAGAGATTTAATATTTTTTCTATAAAATTTATCGATTTAAAGCTCAAAATTTGTTTAAAAATAGCATTCAACATTTAAAAAACAAACTTTGAGCAGGATTTGATTATCGAAAAACTAAATTGGGTATCAAACTAACTATATAAAATAAAATTTTATTCTAATTTAATAGGAGTAATTTATCTAAAACGTAAATTTTACCGATATTTGTTCTAACTTAAAGGGGAAGTTAGACAAAAAAAGAATTTAGACATCCTGTAGGAGTCTCTCTTAGTTTTATATCTTCAATCATTTTGCTAATGATTTTTGCATTTTACAATGTAGGAAACCATTATTCAGTGGTAGATTATATATAGATTTGGTGCTTTGTGGGGGTGAATTTTTATGGGATTTATATTATTTATGATACCCAGCTTATAGTGAATGGGAGTAAGTATGGAATAACCACAGACGACTATGTGGTTGGTGCGATGATTCTATATATTGACATTATTGGCCTATTTCTTAAAATCATGGCCCTAATTGGTAAAGTTAAAAAATAAGTATCTCTTAATAATCTCTTATAAAATAAAATTTCAGGAAATGCATTTAATTTATGAATCAGTCCCTTTAAGCTCTACTGCTTTCTTCTTCTTTTTCTTCATATTTTTCTGCTTTCTGGCTTTTTCCACTTCTATTTTCAATTTATCTATCTGTATCTCATTTTCCTGAATTAATTTCCTAAGATTTCCAGCTCTATCTTCTTGACCTTCTGTAGTTTCTGACTTATTATCCTTCAGCCTATTTTGAATCTCAATTTCATGGTCTCTATCTTCTAGCATTTTTATCTGTTTTTCTGCCAATTTAAGCTCACTTTCTTTAAACTCCAGTTCTTTTTTCATATCATTATGGTCATTTAATACTTTTTGGTACTCAAGTTTGGCATTTTCTATCCTTGCCAGCATTTTTTCTTCGCCTTTGCTTTTCCTTTTTACCTTTGCCTTTGTGTCAACCGGCCCTGACATTTCTTCTATCTGTCTTATTAGTCTTACATGCTCGTCTTGGATCTGTGCAAGGTTATTTCTGAGTTGGCCTATTTCATTTCTATCTCTTTCAGAAGAAGATATTATACCAGAAAGGTCATTATCTAAGTCATTCTGCAGCTTATCCCGATTTGCCATTTCTTCTTGCACCTTGTTCATTTTTTCTTTAGTTTGTTGAAAATTGTCAATTAAAGTATCTCTTTGTTCATTTAGCTGCTTTATAACATCATTTAGCCGGCTTAGCTCTTGGTCTTTTTCCAGCTTTAATTTCTCGTATTTCTCAGCCAAAATCTTACCCTCCCAGCAAGATTTTTTGCTTTTTTTAAGGCTAATTTTCCCAAAAATTAGGATTTTTTTGACATTTCCAAAGAGGAATTTAGCATTTTGCTTATTTTTATTTTTTGACTGATTTTCTTCTTCTACCTTGGCAATCACTTCTTGTCTTATCTGTTGCACCGCTATCAAGTTTTGTTCTTGTTTTTCAACAACCTGTGCTTCCTTGGATTTCTGATAGCAATTGCTGCAGATCCTTTCCAGCTTAAGCGTTTCAGGATGCATCACTTGTTTTGGTGAGCATTTCAAACAGACTCCTTTATAGCAGAACTTGCAGCAGTATTTTTTAAAATTCACCAGGCCGACTTTACCGAATTTTGTTTTGCAGACGGTACATTTTTTATCTTTTTTGTAGTGGTCTCTGTCCTGAGGTAAATCGAAGTTGAATTCTAGAATGCTTCGGGAGTTGTCTAGTAAAGAACTGTTGGCACTTGTATCTGAGGCTTCTTCAACATCTTCCATTTTATATTTAATTTTAGGCATATTAATTATTCCTATTTACTACAAAATTACTATATAAAAATAAGGTAAATTTAGTTGTAATTCAGAAAAATAAGGATATATCTTTACTCCTGGGAACTCAGCTCTGATATTGGCAAGATTTTGGGCTACTGAAGGAGATGGCTTAGTAATGAAATTAACTGTAGGCTTCCAAGGGGCTTGGGAGCTTGGAGATTTTCGCTGAGGGTAGGTTAGAGGGTTTGACATATGCTCCGGGTACTTATCAAAGCAGGCCTCTAAAATGTTTTTCTTGGTTGGGCTGGCTGGGAAGAAAGGTCGATCATGTTTAAGGACATTCATTTTGTATTTTGGGGATTTTATTTTTAAAGGAATTTTTGAGTCTTCCAAAGCAGTTTTAAAGTCGCTAAAAGTATAGCCAGATGGAGAACTTGGCTTAAATGGCCTATCTTGGAGTTTAGCCTTATCAGCAGCGGCTTTTTGTCTATTTAGTTCTTTGACCCTATCATAAGGGTCAGGAATATAGTCAATCTTTTTGTCAAAAGTAACACCAGGTGTACAGTTAGCTGCCCCTGCCTTAGGAGGTGACGTAAAAAAGTTTCTCGGCTCCAGCTTAACTGACCCATCAGGCTCTCTTTGTCTATAGTGGAAAGTTTGAGTTGGCATGTTTTCGTATCCTTTAGGCTCCTCTACTGGCCCAGCTGGTCGGAAGGGCACGTCATGGCTTTTTTTCATTTTTTCTGCTCTTTCTTTTTCATTTAGCTGTGGCTTTATAGGATCTCTATAGAGATCTCCATTAAGGAACTCAGGCTTCGAAAAATAAACGTCAGGCCCTTTCCCTGTCCTTGTTGGGCTTGTCGAGAAGTTTTTTGGGCCGGTTTTGACAGTTCCATCTGGTAGTTTTTTTGAAGCAGTTTTGTAATATCCTGCATCATCAGATATCGCAAGTGTCCCTGTGAAGGAAAAAAGACCATACCGCGACTTGGTGGAGTTTTCTTTGGACTCTTTTAGAAACTCGTCTCGTTTGACTGCTTTTTCAGCTTCTTTTTCAACTGGGTTCTCAAGCAACCTAGTAGTCATATTTAATATTGATATACTTTGGGCACGCGTAGCGTGCCATATAAGACAAAACTGGTGTATAAATTATCAATTTAGCTTGAAAGTACTATTATTCTCTTGATTTTTGTGGCATTTGCACGCTATAAGCATGCCCAAGCTATAAAAGTTATAAATTATTTTCCATTGAAGCATTCAGCGCGTGAGGAGAAGTGCTTCGGTTAGGTTCTTCATCTGTAATCCCTTTAGCAGCCTTAGGATATAATGACAGAGGTGTCTGAGTAGCTTGATCATGAACTCGCTTCCCTGCAAGATTATAATACGTCCTGAGCCCAATAGGAGCCTTTTTAGGTGGAGGAGGGGCATCCTGGACTTTGCATTGGTGCCCAGGCTGCATTTCTTCGCCACATTTTTTGCATTTTTGTTTTGGGATCCTTCTGGTAAATGTCTTAGGCTGGTTTATTTTTTTCTTATTTTTTTCTTTTTTCTTTGTAGGGGCTGAATAAGACAATGGGACTAAATTCCTGAGCTCTTCAATTTCTAAATTGTCCTCTGAAGGGTCAGAATCTGAGCCACTTGAGTCTTCTCCGTCCTCTCCATTATGTAAAATATCTTCTTTTTGCATCATTTCGTTTAAAATCTCATCATAATCAACCCCAAATAGCTTAAAAGGCTCTATCATTGCCTTATTTTCTGCTTTTTTGGGAGTTTTTTCAGGTAATTTTCCTTTTTTAATTCTGCTTTTCGCTAGAGGCATTGGCTGTCTTTTCCCTTTGGAAACAGGAGACTGAATTATTGGCTGATTTTGCCCAAAAACAATTAAAGTCCTGCACAAGTCCCTCCCAATCCCAGCTAGGATTTGTCCAGTAAAATGCATCCCCATGTACTGCCCGAAGTCGGCTCCGCAGAAAGACGATTCCATTGTATAAATTTGAGGGATTTTCAGGTCCTTAAACATCGTGACCCTCATTGTGGATTCTTTTGACTTTTGTACCCCAAATCTTGAGTACTGATAACTAAAAATTGGGGAAAGTTTTGACAAAATAAAAGGGGAAAATTTTGGGTTATCAGTGAAAAAACAGGGTAGGCTTTTTTTTTTTCTGTTGGTTTTTTACTGTAGGTTTTTTACTTTATTTAAAGGAAAAGACTCCAATGTTTTTTTAAGACAAAAACATACTTTTTTTTCCCGAGTTTACAGAAAAAAAAAATTATTGTAAAGAATTTTATCGGGATCTAGTTATTTTTAGTATGAGATTTAGTCTTAAAGATCTAATATAAAGAATTGTGCAATCTTAATTCTTAAACCTAAAAATGTAAGCCAGATTAAAGAAAGAAATTGCATTGTATCTTAGCCAGTATGTTTTTTGGACGTCAAATTTTTTTTATACAGAAATCGGCAGCAAAAACACTCATAAAAATTGAAAAATTTACTTATCAGCTACAATTAACAAACTCTAAAAATAAATAATATTTCAAGTTTAGACTTCTTATTTTTTATGGATAAAATTTGTAGATAATTAACTAATAGTGAATATCTGCGATGAAAATATTGATTCAAAATGATACAAAAACTCGGGATTTTTTATGTCGTATTTTGCTCTAAAATATCGTCAATAATTAGATTCAGAAAAATGCTTCACAAAAAGGGGGTTTTTCCTTTAAAAATCGAGGAAAAACAAGGTAGGCTTTCAGGTTTACTTTTTTGAAAACTATTTGAGTTTTTTCCTCTAAAAAGGTAAAAACTCTCCGTAATTTTTGACGGAAAAAAGGCAGATGAAAAAATCTCCCAGGATTTTTTCCTGATGACCAGAAAAATTTTGCAAGCTTGAGGGGAATCAGGGACATTGCAGCCATATATAAACACATTTTTCTTCCTAGAATGTCCATGCAGGTCACATATAAGTTCTATATCGTAGTTCCCAGCCATAGATTTAATTAATCGTTTGAGACTAAAAATAGTTGGGTGGAGGACGCTGATAGGATTTTTTCACCTCCTGTTCAGGTCAGCTCCTACCAACCCACATCTGTAATTTCCATTAATAACACCATCAGGATTTAGCATTGGGACCACTTTAAATACATATCTATCCCTCAGCGCAGAGGCTTCTGGGTCATCACTGGTCAAGAAATCCAAAACTCCATGCATCATTCATGACCCAACTGTTTCCCCCGGATGCACCCTGGCTGACAGTACAACTCCTCTTTTATTCCTTATTTCCTCTAGTGTCCCTTTATTAGTGATCGTCAAATAATCACAATTATTCCCCCCAATAGTCCTGCACAGGGTTTTTCTCGCAAAATACTTGTTCCTCGCTGGATCTCTTTCATAGTTATCCAGCATCTGCTGCAGTTGTGTATATGTATACGGCAGTGAGTAGGCAAAAAACACAGAATCCCCTGTATATTTAAACTGATAAGTGAAGCTCAAGTTATAGTACGTTTTTGTCTTCTTGGGATCTTTCAAAATCCCATTAGGATAATACTGTATATCTTCCCCGCCTCTTGTCCAGCCTTTTTCATATCTTTCATAGTACTTGCAAGAGTACACTAGCACCCTCATGCCGTCATTAAACAGTGAATCTGCCTTGGCGAAGTTCACAATGTTAAATTTTACCCTCATATTTGCCTTGGTATTTTCCACCCTAAAGAAAAACCATTGTGTGTGCCCTTTAGAGTTGATATCATTTGACATTAACAGATTATACTCGTTTTCCCCTATTTTTGCAGCCATTGCGAGGTTCCCGCACTCAAACCTGGACTCGAATACTAACGTATTATCAGTGCTATCAGCAGGCTGATAATACATAGGCAACTCAGCTTGTAACAACTCGTTTTGATAGAGTCTTTGTCCCTTGGTCTCAAGGGAGCGTTTTTTTAATATGAGACACTTGATGTCGCACAAATTCGCATTGAAATAGCCAGCGTCAACACTGTCGTCATATATAGATTTAGACCTCAGGTAGACTATTGATTGACTTTCAAATAAACTCCGCAATGAAGTCTCTGGAGGATAAGGCGCTGGAAATGCAGTCCTATCAGCTGATAAGCCTTGCTCGGCTTGTTCTTCATCGCCGTAGAAAGGTTCCAGAGCTCTGAATAAGAGTTACATAAACGGGATTTTCTGTGCTTGAAAAGCAGGCTCAGATGGCATCAAAGTTTTGGGCAGCAGCGGGTTGGGAGGAGGGAGCAGCTCGTTGACTGAAAACTTGCCGTCACGAATTTCTTCTTTGAGTTTGGCTTCAACATCGCCAATTTCTTCACTGTTTTCTTCGTCAGAGAACAAAACTGACCTTTGGATGTCAAATTCTTCCATAATTTGAAGTATGAAAGTGAGTTTAATAGAGCCTAGGCAATCTTTTATATGCCTTAAAACATATCAGACATCGAAATCTGCTTACTGGCAGGCCAAGTTAAATAATGAAGCAACCATTCGATTTATCTTATCCAGCTTAAGATTTGACTATCCCAATAAATTAATGGGGACTCTAATGTATTCATAAGATATAGTTAATCATTAATTACTTTCTAGATGTATAAGACATCTGCACCCTCTGCTTTATTGCTACTGGCACTCGGTCAGTTCTCAGCTTTTCCACTGACGTCACTCTTTGCAAGTTGTTAGAAGACCGGGAGTTCGAAATCATCTTATAAAGAGGCTGCTCTTCCCCTCTTTTCCTTGAGTTTGTAGAAGGGATTGGAGAAATTGACTTCTGCTTTTTGACAGGCGCTTTCTCATAAATCTGTAATCGTTTCAGCTTGTTTTGGATTTGGGCTGCCTCTAGGCATTTTTCTTCATATTTTCGCTTATAATAGTCGGTAAGCTTCTGCTCCTCTTCTAGAGTAGGCTCATTCACAGAAGTCAAGGCTTCTTGCAGCTTATCTAGCTCCACCACATGCTTTTGGTACTCTTTTTGTTTTTCAGCTAAGGTCCCTTTTAACCGTTTTCACTCCTGTTGGAGCCGAGAATTCCTTTGCTCATGTTCTGCAGACTTTTCTTCTCTTTTTGCCATTGTCCTTGACATTGGCCTATCTGTAGTTGGTAGCTTAATTTTGCCTGAGCTTGACATTTTCAAATCTTGGACTTCTTTTTTCCTTAACTCAATTAGCTCTTTTAAGGTCTCAGTGTCCTGTCTGAGCTGATCCACGACTTTGTTATTGCTTTGGGTCAGTCCTTTTTGTTTTTTCTCTGATTTTTCAAGCTTCTCTGTCATTGAATCAATATAAAGCTTCATTTGTTGCTCGATTTTTATATGATTGCGGACTTCGTTCTCAAGCTTTTGGAGGGCTCTTTGGTAAGTTTCGTTGTCTAGGAACTGTTGGTACTCAGGCGTGCCTCTGGCTTGTTTTTTGATGTCTAAAAGACCGTCTGTGATATTCATAATGCTTGCGAGGGCTTGAAAACTGTCCATGTGGATAACTTCGGTGATTCCTACGCCGAATGGGTTTTCTTCGCCCATAGTCCCGAATTCTGTGTGTATTAAGACACAGAGGTCTTGGATTGATTTCTCCAAATTCCGTTGGTCTTCTTCTCCCATTATGCTTACCCCATTTAAGAGTGAGAAAATATTGAGATTATTAATGAAATTTTTATTATATAAATGTTTTTATATATTATAAAAAATTTAATAGCTTGAATTTTAGACATAAATTTTATAAATTAGATTTTCCTTATAAATGGAATTTTTAAATCCAAAACAATTATTTAAATGTTTCCCTTAAATTTAACTAAGATTTTTTTTAGCTATTAAATGGGTAAGTTAGAAGCTTAAGTTAATAATTTAATTTGCAGTAAGAGTATTAGCACTTAATACTTAAAAATAATCAAAAATGTTTTATAAATTTCCTTATGGTTCGTTCAAATTAAACTGGGAAATAATTAATAAATAAGAGGAATGGCAAGGAAAAATGCACCTGATCCTAAAGTGGCTGCAGATTTAGCTGGATATGAAAGATTGAATAAGAGTTCTGCATCAGTTGGAGTAGACAGATTTAGCAAAAGCTATTCCCTAATTGAAGATCTTAACAGGACCTCTACATCAATTGGAGAAAGTTATGCAAAGCCTAAACAAAAGCCAAAGAGCGACGTCAAGAAATATAGCAAAGTGAAAACGATGCTGGTTTATGGCCAATCTGCAGTTATTCTTTTGCTTTTCCTCGCTGCGTTGTATTTGCAATATAAAATTTCGTTCCTAAAAAAGACTAGCCATGCTAATAATCCTTAATCCTATCTATTCTATATAGCTTGTGCCTAATTATTGACCAGGTTACGTAGCAAAGTCTGATTCGTCAGCTGCAGGTTTGGGGGAAGATTGGAATCCAATGGCTTTGACAAACTTAATTAAAATAAACCCAATCTATAATAGGGAATAGGATATATTATTATATTTATTATAATTTTTATTCAGAGATCTAGAATGCTTATTGTTACTTATTAATTATTTTCGCTTAATATAACATTTTATTAATGAATTATACTACAGAATATAACCGAGGATACATAGGAGTAGTCCACCCACAGCTAAACTCAGTATTAATTACTTAGGAGCCAGGAGAATTCAGATTTGGCCGAAAAAGGTTCGATGTTGATAAAAACGCCCAAAGCTCTCATATTGTGTACAATGTCAGGAAGCCAGTTATAACGTCTGAGGAGCCTAGAAACAGGGAACAGTATATAGAAGACCTGCCTTCTAATCCCCAGAAAGACTACGAGCAGCCTACACAGTCTAGCTATCAGCCACGATCTAGCTCTATTCCTAAAAATTACAGTCAACTATATGATGAAAAACTTCCTAATTATAAACCAAAAGCAGGGACTGTCAGGAATAATGACTATCAATACGAAGACCAGTCACCTGGCTATACAAAACAGCAAGGCTTCGATAGATCTTTTCAAGAAGAAGCCACACAATATATCGACCCTGCTATAGAAAAACCTCACCAAGAGCCAGCTCCTTTAAGTTTAGCTGAAAAATACACAAGAGAGCTAGAAATTCTTAAAGAGCAGCTGCGGCAAAAAGACGAAATCCTCCAGAGCTTCCAGCAGAGAAAAAGCCCAGCCCCAAATATATCTCAAGAAGAAGCATATAATAGACTGAATAAAGGGATTTATGATAAAGTACGAATGGAAGAGCAGAGAAAAGAAACAACCAGCAACCTAGATTTTCAGCTCAGCTTAAAAGAGCAACAAAAGCAAATCCAGATTTTAGAAAGGGAAAAAGAACAAGCTAGAAGGCTAGAAGAGCTGAAAAAGCTGAGAGATGACGAAGCTTATGAAAGGGAACAGAAAATAAGAAGGGCAAAACAGTATAGAGAAAACCTAGAAGTCCAAGAATTGCTGAAAAATCAGCTGAAAGGAAATGGATCTGTAAATAAATCATATGTTGAGGAAGTCTCACAATTTGAGATAAACCGATCAGACCAGTCACTCTCAAAAATAGAAAGCCCTTCATTCCCGAGATACGCTAAAAAGAACCCTAGGACTATCACTTTTGACCCAATAACAGGAGCTTTAAGAGATACAAAGTCAATGCCAAGCCCTTTCCGACCCAAACAGCACTCTGAGCCTCCAAAGTCACGACAAATTCCTTCTGAATTTATCTCCCACCCAGCGTTTAACGATGTAAAATTCACCAAGGCTTCTCCAAAATTCATTCCCAGCTTCCCTGTGACTGGCACTCCTAATGCCATTCTATACAAGCCTGAGTTTCAAGAAGACGCCAATAAGTTCTTCGGAATAGAAGAAAGAGGAAAATCAAGGCAGGACAAGTCCCTCGCTGACTATGGAAATATGGTCCTCGGGAGATACCCAAGATAATTTTTGTCTAAATTAATTTAAGGACTGAAAAACCACTTCTTGAACTCCTCCATGTCTTGTTCGAAATGAGCTTCATAGTGTACATTCATGCAGAATTTGCCTTTATTTGCAAGGGAAATCATTTTTGGGGCTCCGTTTCTAACTCCCCTCGAGTGAACAAAAAAAATTCTGTTCGTTTATGAGGGGAGTTCATTTTTTAAAAAAATTATAATTGGAAAGCAATATATTAATTTAATTTGTAAAATTTATGTTTTAAAATGCAAGCTATTTAAAGTTAAACAAATTTCCTAGAGATTCAATGTAGTAATTATCACTTATATATCAAAATTTTTTTTGGGGAAAAATAAGGATTTTTCAATGGTTTTTTTTGCTAGAGAGAGGGAGTAAGCAACTCAATCTTTTCCCACAATGACAGCCTAAGAGGCCCAACCAAAGAGGCAAGTGCAGTAGAGGCGAGTTCTAGCTGCTGGAACTCATAAATTTTTACCTCTATTTCTTCATATACGCTGATTTCTTTACTTAGTAATAAATGCAAAAAATCGTGGATTTCTTTGTATCTTTGAAAAATATAGGCTAAATCTAGGTCTCCAATGTGCTTTACTAGTGGCCTTTCATCAGGGACTAAATTTAAGGAGTCCATATGGTCGATATACTGTTTTCCAAATGTATTAGGAGATAATGCCCGAAGTTTATTGAAGTCTACATAAGGAGTTCTTATTCTAGGCTTCTCTTGGAGAATTTTGGCTCCTACAGGATGGGCTTGCATCCTCTTTTTGATTCCTTGAAGTGCATAATATGATGAGCATTCCCCAAATGTACTGAGATACTCCCCATTTTCTGGATATAAAAGCCCATTGACTGCATTAGTAAAAATCTTGTAAACTCTGTCAGTCTCTGACGAAAGCGGTGAAAAGTTCTCTAGAATGTCATTACAGGTGTGTGCTTTTCTTATTAAATTCCTTATCATTTATATTAATAAAGTTGCTTAAATTCAATATTTACTATATGAAATATTTCCATAATATTTACACGTGTAAATGGTAATTTGGCTGCTTATTCCAGCTCTTACTCTTGCATTTAACTTTGGCAATCCTAACTTCCCTATTCCGTTAAAAAATTCTATAAATAAAATATTTTCTATATAAATATACCCAAAAAAATCAGCTTTCTAATATTGGAAGAGTAAAGAAAAGCCCTCAATGGAAGAAGCCTTACGAATAGTCTCTGAAATCAAAGACGACGTGTCCACCGACATCACAGAAAAGAACTTCGATGAACTCATCCGAAATTCAAAAGACCCATGGTTTGTCTATTTCTATCACCCAGAGAGCGTAAAGTGCACCTTTTATTCTCCACAGTGGAAATTCTTCTCAGAAGAAGTCAAAGAAAAAGGCTATAAACTTAACACTGGAAAAGTCAACATGGAAAAGAATATGCGACTAGTTGTCAGACTTGAGGTTCAAAACTATCCTGCTTTCTTGTATTTTGTAGATGGGCAGTATTATAACTACACAGGACCAAACGATGATATGACGCTGCCTTCAGTGCATCTAGAAAAATTATATTTGCAGTATGATCATAAGCCTATACCATTTAGAGCACCAAAGGAAAAGCCTATTTTAGATAAAGTAAAAGACTTTGTGCTTGGAAATACAGTTTATGTTGCAATAGGTGGGGCTGTGGTACTTTTTGTAGCAGTTTTCGGACTTTTGAAAGCATTTAGAAAGAATAAGCCAAAGACAGAATAATATCATTAAGCTTTTTTTATTTATTTACCAAAATTAATAAATTACACTCGTGTTGCTTCTTCCTGAGCGGGTGGAGCCACTTGGGCTTGAATAGCGGGTTTTAAGGACTGAGAAAACTCGATGGGCTGGCTCAGCTTTTTGAGGCTTGGGACTAATTGAATGGGCGTTTATGCTCATGAAAATGTTGGATTTCCTTCTTTTATTCTCAGCAGGGCTAGAAAATGAGACCAAAGAAGACTGAGAGCAGTTTGAAAAGCCTGAGGCTGAGCTATAAAGCTCGTCTTTTACTGATTGCCAAGTAAGCTCGCCTGCAGTTCTTCTTTTTGGCGACTGCTCCCTAGATGCTGGGTTTGAGTCACTTTTCCCATAAAATTTGTTAAGCTTGCTGTAGAAATTCTGGTTCCTAAAGGCTAAATTGATAACTTTGGGCTCAAAAACGCCTGAGCCTCCTGAAGGTCTCTCACTTTTGCTTCTTAAATGAGATTTAGTCTGCAAAAAAGAATTTCTGTATTGGGTTCCTCCGTCGTTGGCTATTATAGATTTTCGCTTTTCGACAATTGACTGTAAATTTTCAGTGCTGATTTTGTCTTTTGGTCTTGGCCTGTTTTTTAGGGTATTCGGCTTTGAAGCTGACCCGAGGCGGTCTAAGATCTTTTCTTTGGTGTTTTGGATGATAGAAATTACTTTATCGCTTCTACTATTGATGGAACTCTTTTCTTGGATACTGGAAGAGCTTGAAATGAAAGAGTTTTCCCTTTTCTTTGACTCGTTGTTATATTTAAGCTCTTGATAAAAGTTCTTAAGCTGATAATTAATATCGCTATCTTCTTGAAATCCTGAAATTGAGTCATCAAATCTCACTGATCTGCATGACTTGGTTGGAGATTTCGATCTCTTCAGTATCGAAGGACTTTTAGGGCTTCCAGGTAATTGAGAGTTTTGCTTTTTCTGGTGATTATTCGAAGAAAAAGAAGAGTTAGATCTCCGCATTCAGTTGGAATATTTTTACAATAATTAATGCTTCACCATAGCTAGTAGGAAATTAAATTTCAATGGATAAATGATATGGCAAAAACATCAAAAAGAAATTATTATAAAGAAAGGAAAATAACTTCTTTAATTTATAACTGTGGAAATTCTTGTTTATCTCAATAAAGATACGGCATTATAATTCTTAAAAAAATCTGAAATTAAAGCTCATTGATATGCAAAGGAATGCATTCAATTTAATGTATGTAGAAAATCATAGGCTAAGTTATCTATTTTTGGCATCATGCATACAATAAAATTAAGAATTTTGAAATGGCCATTTGAGCACATATTTAATTATAGGAAGATTTTAAATAGTTTAAATTACTTACTATTTTAGTCAAATCTAATTATATTTAAGCTACTAATCTGATAATTGACACTTTTCTTTGTCCAACACTACTTCTTAGTATGGCACAATTGGCAACCTCAATTCTTGGCCATAGGTTTGAATTATTTCTTTGATATTTGCAATAAAATTTAGGTGATCTGAGGCAAGAGATTTGTTTAAAATAAAACTCTTGGTCTATGAAGTGGATTTTATCATCATAAATAGTCCTAATCATGCTTCTAATTGTCTAAACGATGCCCAGCCTTGATTAAGGCTTTTCTTCTTTAGCTTATTGAGCTGTAAAATCCATATACAATTCAGTTTCTAAGGTCGTCATATTTTTATTGCCATAATTTTAAAAACTGAATTTTAATGTTTTATGCATGATTTTTTTAGAATTATTTGGCTTGCCTCATTTTCTTTAGCATTGCCTATAGTTAATTTTATCAGTCCGTTATTTTATTCTCAGAGTTACGCAGTATATACAATGAACTGATTATCTATAAAATTGAGCCTGCAGAGTTGGCTTATAGATCTATAAATATAAATGGAAGAAAAAACAATAATCCCGAACACACTTTTTGCCAGCATCAAAGGAAATCAAAACATCAAAGATGCAATTACTCAAGAAATCGAGAAATTTCTTAAGAATGCAAAGGCTACAACACTTCTTTTTCCTCCAGATACAGCTCCAAATGTAAGAAAATTTGCTCATCAAATTGCTGAAGCTCATGGACTCATTCATGAATCTCGTGACTCAGAAAACGGCAGAGAGCTATGTATAAGTAAAAAATCCATTCAACAGCTACCAGCAGACCCCATCATTTCCTTGGTAAAAACAAATAAAAACTCAGTCACTGTCAATATCAGCTGAAATTCAGGCGGGATTTATTCAGTCGAAAATCTCTGCATTAAGACAACTGGAGCTGCTGAAAAAGAAATAGAAGCCTCTCTAAGTCCTGATGGAAGCTGAACTATCCCTGAAGAAGCTAAATTGCTTGACTACTCTGACTGTCATCTAAAATTGCAGACCAGCCAAGAAACCCTTAATTTGACTATAAGAAATCTCACTGAGACTAAACAAGTCACAATAGAGTTTTCTGATTTGCAATTTAGCACCAAATATAACTTGACAGTGCATACTTTCAACCAGAACTATAAATCTGAGGACTTTCCCTTTATATTTTGTACATTGCCAAACGCTGAAGGGAAACTTTACACTTGGGGTAATAATGAAGATGCAAGACAAGGCATTGAGCAGACAAAAATTTTTATGACCCCAATTCCTCATCCTGCTGTAGAATCCTCATTTGTAGAGGTCGCTACCAATTATGGCTCAAACTTAGGCATTAATACAGAAGGAAGTTTATATGTATGGGGAGCAATCCTTAACGAAAATCGCCAAGAATTCATTAGTTTACCGTTTATATTGGAGCCGAAAATAAGCTTTTATAAAATAGCCTGTGGTTATAGATTTTTTGGAGCTATAAGTTTAGAAGGAGACATTTATACTTGGGGAAATGGAGAATATGGAGAGCTTGGACTTGGCTCAGTCAGGTTTTCAAGCGTTCCTCTACGTATAGAGTCTTTTAATGATGAAAGAACTTCTCATAGATTTTTCACTGATATTTCGTGCTCTGATTATTCTTATCTAGCATGCAATGATGAAGGACTTTTATACGAGTGGGGAGCCTGCTTTAACCGGTATGCATAAAAATATTGATCAATTATTTATGATAAGTTTTTTTTTTTTAATTTATTTATTAGAGTTTTTATGTTTACAGCTTTAATCCTTTATCAGGGGTAAAAGCTATGCTTGACAAGCCTCATATAAATAAATCAGTCTCCTCACACAAGATAGCCCAGGTAAGCTGTGGGGTCGGATACTATGGAGTTGTAACTCAAGAAAAAGTCTTGCTTATGTGGGGAGAAAACCTAGACAACCAGGTTGGCTTTGATGACTGCAGGATATTAGCTATTCCTAGACCTTTAGACATAGAAAACGTGGTGCAGGTCTCGTGTGGGATTTCTCATACTGGATGTGTAACTGCTGATGGAGATGTTTGGCTATGGGGAAAAGGAAAATTAGGGCAGCTTGGTGGAAATTATGAGGATTCAAGCGTCCCAAGAAAATTAGAAGAAATAAAAGGAAAAAAAGTCAGCGTAAATGGAAAATGCACAATTGTCCTGGGAGTAGATGGAAGACTCTATTCTTTTGGAGAAGGAAAAAACGGCTGCTTAGGGATTGGAGTAGGAGGAAAGTCAGCTAAGCCTAGAAAAGTGAAAATAACAAACAGAGCAATATCTGTGAGTCTAGGAATAGCTCACTCAATAGCATTAGTAGAGTAATCGTTATCGTAAGATAATAATTTTTACAAAAAATTGAAGAATAGGCTGATAATAAAACCATTTTTTAAATTAATTATTAACGTTTCTAGTAATTAATTTCATGAAAAGTAAAAGGATTATCTCGCCTGTATTTTCTACTTATTCCCCCTCCATAAGCGAGCAAAATCACTGGTAAATACCTATTTTTTACAATCTGTGAGCAAGTAAAAAATTTTATAAACGAATATTTTGAAATATAATATAATGAAATCTAATTAATTCTAAACAGCTTGTATTTTAAATCATAAATTTACAAATTAAATTAATTTTTGCGTATTAGAATTTTTTGAAAATTTATAATAAATTTATATGTAAAATCTTGAAATCATTTAACCCCTACAAAAGCATAAATATTTTGTTTCGCTCATACAGGGGGTTAGGAAAAAGCTGGTTATGTAGCCAATCTCAGTAACATTTACAATAGAAATCAGCGACAACCAAATTCTCACTGGAGATGTCCAAGACATTATTTCAAATTTAGAAAAAGATTCAGAAGACGAAAAACTAGAGGACGAGGAGTAAGGCTTACTCAGGATCATATCGTCACTGACTGAAAAAATCAATAAAAAACGTTTGCTTAAGCTTAAAGAAAAATTCAATCAAGCAGACACAGATCAAGGTGGAGCTCTAGAGCTTGAAGAATTTGTGGCTGCCTTCGGCAGCGTCCTTGGTAAAAACCTCACAAAAAGAGAGTTAGTTCAGCTCTTTATGAGAATTGATACAAACTCTGATGGCTCAATTGACTGGGACGAGTTCATGAATTTCATCATTCTAGAAAATGAGAATTTGGCCCATATGAGGGCTGAGCATTGTGAGTATTATAACCCAAAAATCCCAGACCCTACAGCATCTCAGAAAACTAATCTGCATAATGATATGATTTCGAAACTCCTTATCATAAATTCAGGTGAAGCTACTGATACTTGTAGATATGTGACTGGGAGCTATGATGGGAGATCAATAATTTATTTACTACAAAAATAATGGTGAATGTTTTTAGAAAAAAATTATTAGAATTTACATGAATGCCCTCACCATCAATGATGGGACTGTAAAAATATGGAACCCTTCCACTCTTACACCTATTACCAGCATTCAGGTTTCTGAAAACTGGGTCACTTCTCTAGCTTATCTTAAAAACTATGAAAGACTGGCAGCTGGAAGCACAGACAGAAGCATTTCGTTTTATGACCTAAATAAATCAAACGAGTCAATTTCCAACCCTTTATCAAGAATTAACGACCTTCGAGGCATTCCTCTCTGTATGGAATACATTGAAGACGACAGCATGTTTATAGCAGGCGATGACCAAGGCTACATTTATCTCTACAAGCTCTATGATGGCTGGCATATCTGTAACACCCGTATGCCCTGCCACAAGACAGATCTAATTTCCACTCAAAACAGCCAGCTTTCCAACCACGAAAAAAATATTTCCAAACAAAAACAAGAAGCTCCTATAAAAGGTGTCAAATTTAAGACCCATTTTATGGAAAATATCGAAATAATGGAAAAAAATATTCATTCTTCCTGGATTACCAAGGTAGAATATATCCCTGACTTAGACTCCTTAATGACCTGCTCCCTTGACAAAACAATCACACAGTTTGACTTAGAAAGGCATCAGGTAAAAAGTACTTATAATTACCACAAAAAAGGGGTTTTAAGCTTCGTGTGGTGCCCTGATTTTAAATTTGTGGCAAGCTGCGGCGAAGAAAGGGTGATTACCTTATGAAACCCTTATAACAAAAAAGGGGCCAAAACGCTACTGCAAGGGCATAATTCAGCGATAATTGATATTGCGCTGAATCAGGATAAGTTTCAGTTGGTATCATTAGGGACTGATAAGGTTGTAAAAGTATGGGATATCAGGACTTATAAATGTGTGCAGACTATTGTCGACAAGACTATTTATAGACCAGAAAACAGACTGACTGGAGTTTATTTTAACCCAAACATAAACTCATTGCTGCTTACCAGTAAGAAAATTAATGTCTGGCCATTCAAAGCCCAAGAAGAGCTCCCAACAAGCCATGAATCAATAGTAACCTGCGCTATTTTTAATAGGAATTTTAACTGCATCATTTCTGGTGACGAAGAGTCTAATATTCACATATGGAACCTAAAAGATGGAAAATTACTATTTAAGTTTTCAGAAGCCCATGGGAGAAATAGGATCACAGCGATGTCCCTTGATTCTTCCCACAGGAGACTTATTACAGGTGGCCACGATGGCTCCATAAAGATGTGGAATTTTAACAATGGTCACTGTTTAAGAGAATTTAACTATGACCAAGAACCAAAAGAAGTCTCCAAAATCATGTTTATAGGTAATGAAAATTCAAGCAAGCTGCAGCATATCGTATCAGTAGGCTGGGATAAACATGTATATGTATGGCCTGATGAAAACGACCAAGTCGTCTCCTGGATAAAATGTTTGCCTAAATCAGGGCGGCTCGTTTGGCTTTTGAGAGATACGGGCTGCATACAATATAAGAAACCAATATGTAATTAAAAGAAAAGAGCCAGTGTTTCACATCAATAAGATATCATTATGTACTATAAGTAACTTATAATAAGGAGCAAAAAAACCATTAAATTTGACGGTAAATTTTTTTTTTTTTATGTCTTAATGAAAAAAGCTTGTTGGCTATATAAACTATGATACTGTTAAGTCTATTAAATAAGCAACTTATATGTACTAGAAATAAGATCTGACAGTTTCATATAATAGCAAACTGACTTTATACCTTGTTTGCAATTCCATTCTGAATATATTAAAAAATCAATAAACGCTTCTCTTAATAAAAAAATAAATCATTATGTCACTAAATTGGGTTTAAGTCATCAGTAAAAAACGAATTTCATCTCTCTTTCTCAAGAGATAACGGTTTATTAGGTGCTGCAAAAACCCGCTTAAAAAGACCGTTATATTTGCGCAAAAATTAATACAATTTCTGCATCGATTTGCGTTGCAACACACATTAATATAGTGAAACGATGCTTTATTTTGAGCCTTATTTATATTATATTTTATGTCTTATATAAGAGAATTCAATATGATCTAATATTTCGAAAACTATCAGCTCATGAAAATGTGAAATCGTTTGCTTACTCCCCCCCCCCCCCTCCGTGAGCGAACAAAACCCATTAGAAAAATCGCCATTTTTTGACCAAAAACCCACCCTCCGTGAGCGAACAAAAATTTTTTTAATAGAAAAAATTTTAATGGAAAAAAATTTTGATATATAAGTGATAATTAGTATAATGAAATCTAGAGCTAATTCTGTTTAATTTTAAACAAATTGCGTTTTAAAACATAAATTTTGCAAATTAAAATTAATATTTGCTTCCCAATTTTTGCAAATTAGGATTTTTTTAAATTTCGAAAAAAAATATTTTTTTATAAAATTTTATATATAAATTTTTTTTAAAAAAAAAATTAACCCCCCTCCGTGAGTGAACAAAATTTTTTTGTTCGCTCACGGAGGGGGGGGGGGGGAGTTAGTGAAAAAAAATTTAAACAGAGCTCCTTAAAATAGAAATTAATTTTTTTAAGGAAAATAAATTAAAATTTTGTTATTAGATACTTTTAGAGCAAGCTTTGCTTATTTATTGCGCTTTTTTTTATAAATAATAACAATATTTAAGGTAAATCATACTTATTTCAGTTCTAAGTGTGCCTCTCTCAGTGGCTATTAAATATATTAAAATTATTAAATAATATATAAAACCGTTTTTCAAGACATATTCTTTCAAAATATATCAAAACGATGACCAAAATTTGCAATATTTTTTTGAGTTAATTTCCTTAAAAAAGGTTTTTTATAAGTTTTTTAATAATTTTAATATATTTAATAGCCACTGAGAGAGGCACACTTAGAACTGAAATAAGTATGATTTACCTTAAATATTGTTATTATTTATAAAAAAAAGCGCAATAAATAAGCAAAGCTTGCTCTAAAAGTATCTAATAACAAAATTTTAATTTATTTTCCTTAAAAAAATTAAATTTCTATTTTAAGGAGCTCTGTTTAATTTTTTTTCACTAACTCCCCCCCCCCCTCCGTGAGCGAACAAAAAAATTTTGTTCACTCACGGAGGGGGGTTAATTTTTTTTTTTTAAAAACAATTTATATATAAATTTTATAAAAAATATTTTTTTCGAAATTTAAAAAAATCCTAATTTGCAAAAATTGGGAAGCAAATATTAATTTAATTTGCAAAATTTATGTTTTAAAACGCAATTTGTTTAAAATTAAACAGAATTAGCTCTAGATTTCATTATACTAAATTATCACTTATATATCAAAATTTTTTTCCATTAAAATTTTTTCTATTAAAAAAATTTTGTTCACTCACGGAGGGTGGGTTTTTGGTCAAAAAAATGGCGATTTTTCTAATGGTTTTGTTCGCTCACGGAGGGGGGGGGGGGAGTAAGCAAACGATTTCACATTTTCATGAGCTGATAGTTTCGAAATATTAGATCATATTGAATTCTCTTATATAAGACATAAAATATATTATATAAATAAGGCTCAAAATAAAGCATCGTTTCACTATATTAATGTGTGTTGCAACGCAAATCGATGCAGAAATTGTATTAATTTTTGCGCAAATATAACGGTCTTTTTAAGCGGGTTTTTGCAGCACCTAATAAACCGTTATCTCTTGAGAAAAAGAGATGGATTTCGTTTTTATTTAACTGGATGAACTTTGACTTATAAACATAACAATTCCGTTTTTTATTGAAGCAAGCGTTTATCGAAATTTTTTTTATTTTCATTAGACTCTCGCAAATTATCTAGGCCGTTAGGTTGCATTGATGATTGCTGGTATCGTCTATTTTGCTTAGTTACTAGGTCTTTTTTATTAAGGACTCAACTGTTTCCATTTTTGTGGAGATTTAGAATCTTCTATTTTTGTGATATAAAAAATATTTTTTACAGTCAAATTTAATGGTTTTTTTGCTCCTTATTATGAGTTACCTGAAGGACATAACGTTTTCTTTATTGATAAGAGATACTGACTCTTTTCTTTTAATTACATATTGGTTCTTCATTTTATGGACATCCCGTATCTCTCAAAAGCCAAACGAGCCAATCAGGGCAACTTGGGCATACTGATGATATTCTGTCTTTGGCTTATTCGCCTAAAGACAGGTTTGTGATCACTGGAGGACAGTCTGGACAGATTATAGCTTGACATTTTGAGACTGGGTTCCCTCGGGCTTATCTTCATGAAATTGATAGTACGCTGCTGCCTAGCCCTGAAAGGCCTTCAAAAGCAGTTGAAGAGCTCATATATGCTACAAATAAAGAAAAATTGCTGTCTATAAGTGCTGACTGTTTACTAAGGTTTTGGGATTTACGTGAAATGAGACCTAGTAAAACAGTTGATATTACCCATTGTGACAATGATTTAATTACCTGTGCCTATTTAAGTTCTAACGAAATCACATTAGTGACAGGTGATGAGTCAGGGAACGTGAAAATATGAAACGTGCTGGATAATTTGGAGGTCGAGGCCTTGCTTTATTTTAATGCTCACCAAGGGGCAATATCAAGCCTTCAGCTATTTTCTGTAGAAGATTGTATTTCTAATTTATTATTAACTACAGGGCTGGATAGGAATGTTAAGCTGTTTACTGAAGAAGGGTATTATTTAGGGTACTTTGGACAGGCAAAGACGTGGAATTTAGAATATCCATCGACTGATTCACCACCAAAATCGCCCAAGCAGAATAGACAGGTGTTTGTGAACTCTGGGTCGCCAAGGTCAGCAAAGTTTCATATAGAAGAAGAGGCAAAAGAATCCCCGAAGCCAATTAAGTATATCAGTATTGACAGGCCGAAAACAAATAAAATTGATACTACGTCTTCTGACGTGTTTAGAAGGATAAATATTGAGAAGTTTAAGATTGAGCAGATTCCGAGTTCGTGGGAAGAAAGCTATAGGTCGAAGACAGGCAAGAATTTAAACTTATCTGTAACGATGGAGAAAAAACGTTAAGAAAATAATGCATTATTATACTGCTGTTTATGAAGGAAATGATAATTATTTAAAAAATATTGAAATTAATCAGAGGGATATATTAATTTTATTTGCTATATGAGAATTTGATTTCCATTGGTTAAGTGCTTTGAAGCAAAATGCTATTTTGGTTTATCAGTTTGGGAGTCAAAATATTAGAACACTCTTTTGGCTTCGGCTTTCCGAACTTTCCCGGTGCAAAGAGGATAATTAATTAAATCAGCTTGTGCTGGCCCCCAAATGGCAAAGCCACTTAATGCGGGGTTCTTGCCATTTGTGGAGTTGGTTAACCAGCGTAAATTGGTTAACCAACTTCCCTCTTTCCTGTTAGAAAGATCAGAAATCGAGCCAAAGGGGAGTGCTTGAGCTATGCACACTAAAAAATTATTGTAGACTGTATTTAAAGCCTAGCAATTGTATTATAAAAAGTTGATCATTTAAAATATCTAATGAAGGAATAAAACTCTTTTATAAAAGCTCAATTATTACTTTTGAGCCTATACTTTTGTTTATATATTTAATTTGCTAGCTGCTAACCATTTTCTGCATAAATAATATTTAGATATAATAAATGAATAGTTGAAAAAGGAGCTAAGATATGGAGACATTCAAGTTATAATAAATGAATAGTTGAAAAAGGGCTAGATATGGAGGCATTCAAACCTTGATAAAATAAATTATACTTTTAAATAATTATAAAAAAATTATTATAAACACCTCAATTTGAATTGCTCCCAAAATATAAATCTTATAAGAAGCTTTTTCAGTCTATACAAAAAAATATGATATGAATAAAAATGACAAAAGTCTTACACGATAATAGCTTGAGGTAATTAATATCCAGTCTGCCTTCCTATTCCAAATATTTCCAAATTTTGCAGCCCATATCTACTCATAGCTCATACATCGAAGATTTAGAGTTCTCAGAATAGCATTAAACTAGATTATTGAGAAGCTCCCGTAGTACCCGCAGGTGCGTTTTTCCACCTTGCCTCATTGGGCCGCCTGCGGCCGCTTCACCACAGGTTAAGTGCTCTCCGCCTGAAGCTCGGGTCGAACGGAGAGTGAAGTGGGTAAGTACCATGCCTTAAACCAGATGAGGGTTGCCGTACAAAATTCCAAAAAATGGAACTCTCGGCAAAAAGGTAAAACTTGTAGCCCAGAGTAATTCCTGCTTTCATGCTAGGGAGCTGCCCGATAGACTTAGAAGGCTTTGCTGGGCTTCCCCTTTCCAACTCCAAGATTTCCTTTCCTTACTCCCCCCCCCTCTCCGTGAGCGAACAAAAAAATTTTGTTCGCTCACGGAGGGGGGTTAATTTTTTTTTTTAAAAAAAATTTATATATAAATTTTATAAAAAATATGTTTTTCGAAATTTAAAAAAATCCTAATTTGCAAAAATTGGGAAGCAAATATTAATTTAATTTGCAAAATTTATGTTTTAAAACGCAATTTGTTTAAAATTAAACAGAATTAGCTCTAGATTTCATTATACTAATTATCACTTTATATATCAAAATTTTTTTCCATTAAAATTTTTTCTATTAAAAAAATTTTTGTTCACTCACGGAGGGTGGGTTTTTGGTCAAAAAATGGCGATTTTTCTAATGGTTTTGTTCGCTCACGGAGGGGGGGGGGGGAGTTAGAGATAAAAAAACAAGCTTAAAAATATTAGGATTACTTACAGAGCTGGCAAAACCTTGCCGGATATAATTAAAAAATGTGTTTAAGCTCCATAGTCAGGCTCAGACGCTATATTTTAATTATTAGAGTTCTCAGACAAAGTCATTTTACCAAAATCCGTAGGTTTTGAGCTTCTCAGGCTAAAACTCCCTATCCCATATCTTTTTATTCTTACTCCACAAAGGCGTATAAATTCCTTTGTCTACTGTAGCCCATTAGAATTTACAGCTGAAGAAGACGAAATTTACCTGCCAAACTGAGTATTCCAAGAGCTGGGTTACAAAATTGCATTTAAAAATGATAAAAAGCCACTTAAAGCTGGCTACGGAATTAATCTGCACTCTCTCCCTGTAAAACGCTATTTAAATCGCCCAGTCTACACAATTCCTATTTGCTCTGAAATAATTGTGTCCTTAACAAAAAGCCTGGATGCTGAAATAATAAAAAGGAAATTGTCAAATTATTCAATCTTAATTGAAGGAAAAAAGTTAGAAATTAAAGAAAAAAACGAAATTTGGACACTGGTTATCAGCAGATTGGGTCCTTCTAATATTTGTATTAATAGAGGAAACTACCAGCTGGATATTATTGATAGCTCAATTAAGCATTTTGAGTACGAAATTGACAAAGAAGACAGTGAAAAATCCAGTGAAGAAAAATACGATAATTTTCCAGAGAATTCAGATCCATTTGGTTTATAGCCCCTGAAATTATTTAGATCATTATTGGCCATCCATTTTAATTTCAAAAATTAATTTGCACTTGCCAGCTTTTTTGAAAAGTAAAAACGAAAATGACAAGTCTCCGTTTATGGTTTTAAGATACCTAATCAGACTTATACTGTATAAGGCAGGCGCCCTGTACCATATTTTTTCTGGTCAGTATTCTGCTGGGTATAGAGATCTATTAAGGTGCATGAGCTATACCTACAAATGAGGGTGTCAAGCTGCCCAAATTTTTGTATGAAATCATGAGAAAAGGGAAAAAAACTGAAAAAAGACCTAAAAATGAAAATGTTAAAATTTTGAGAAATTCTTTTGGTCTAGAGTCCTTTACACTTTTAGCGAAAAAAAGAAGCAAGTCAAGTTTTCATCATCGCAAAGGTTTTTCATACCACAATAAAAATAACTCTCTCAATGAGGAAGTATCAGTAAGACTGTCATCTGATTTTAGCGCAGATTCATATCAGCCGAACCAAAGTATAGCAATGCAGAATACCATTGAGGAAGAAAATCCTAATGAATCATTTGACAGAAAATGGCCAAAAAATCATAAAAATATAACTCTGGCAGCACTTTTAAATAAGCCTGCTTATTTGGAAATTAGTTTGCCTTCTGTTACTGCCCAAAACAGAAAAAGCAATGACAAAGCGCTGGCTTTGATAAATGAGAAGAAAAGAAAGAAAACCCCGAATTTGAGCAATCGGTATGCTACCTCATTATCATTAAGGCCGCCTACCATAAATGGTTTTGAAGATTTTAATCCGCTTATTCTTAGCTCTCTGTCTCCGGTAAAGAAAAAGTCTATTTTATTCAATTATTAATTATGATATAACCACTTCTTATCATGTGGATTATATATACACATGGAATAATAATAAGTTAATAATTTTGATGTATGGAAAACTAAAAGAAGCAAGTCCAAGCAGAAATAAAAATTTAAGACAAGATGAAGCAGCTGTTATAAAAGCTATTCAGAAACATATTTTAACAGTTTTAGCCAATGAAGAAATCGCAGCAAAGCTAGAAAATTTAGAAATCAGACTAAAACTGCATTTAGAATTAATTGAAAAGAAAAGGCTTGAGTCATACCAAGAAATGAGCATCAAAAAATTCCTTGAACTGATTTCCCTTAACTGGCCTGAAACTCTAAAATCCCAAATAAAAGATTGCCTTAGCCAAAAAATCAAAGAAATTATTTTAAAAAATAAAGCCAAAGATATCAATGTAGCCATAATTGACTGTTTAAATGCCCAGCAGTCTCACATTTCAAGAATTCGGACACAATGCGAAATCATGAATGAGAGATGCAAAGCAAATTGGCAAAAACGACTAAAAGAGCAGTCACCTATAGTCCAGGCTAAAGCGAAAATTATGAAAAATGTAAGCAATAAGCATGCCAAGAAGTCAAATTCGGTTAAAAGATTGAGATTTGAGCTCCCTGAGCAGCTTGAAGACGTCAGAGATATAGAAATCAAATTGCAGGACTCGATAAAGGAAAATAAAATTTTAAAAGAAAAATTACTGGAATTTCAGAGGAAAAATATAGAAAACGTACAGATAGCTGAGGATGAGTTTAAAAAACTGAAAAGTGAATTATTTTTATCTAGAAATAAGCAGAAAGAACTAGAAGATATAATAGATTTCCAACAGAGAGAATTAGAATTGATAAAAGAATCAATAGAAGATTCAAAAATAGAAAATATGAGCTATAAGACAATATGTGAAGATTTAAACAAAAAAGCAGAAAAATTCAGAAATTTGAAGCTTTTGCACAGATTTTTTATGCTATTCTCTTCTAGATGCAGATTTTTAAAAAATGTGTCGATATTTAAATCATTTATTGAGATTAAAAGAGAAAAAGAAACATGTAAAGTTGCCTTGTCTGGCTGAAAATGGATTCATAAGTTTGAGAGAATGCTGAGCTATGGAAAACAAAAAAAAAGCAGAAAAATTGTTAGGAATTTATTTAGAAACTGAAGGCGGTATACCGATATATCCTTGATTATTAAAGGAGCTGGTATTAAGCGCAGCCAAGATTTACAACAAAAAACTATAAATGCTTGAAAAATATATTCTGAAAAAAGATATGTATCAAATGAAAAGAAAATTAAAGCAGAGACTGCAAATCAATTTAGATTAAAATGGAATTTATTTGAAAAATGGAAGAAAGCACATGATCATGCAGAATTTGATAAAAAATCTGATAAGGTAGATGATATAGAAAAAATTTATTGTAATAAATTATGCAAAAAATCACTGCTAGGGTTAAGAGTTTGATATTATGATATAAGACTTCCAGAAATCATGCAGAAAATGAAGACGAATTCATTTTATGAGAGGAATCTTATAAAAAAGTCTTTTAAAGGGATGAAATTATTATGTTGGAATAAAAGCCATTATAATTCGATATTATATCAAATGAAAGCAAAAAATTCTTCAAAAATTACTAACTCCCCCCCCCCCCCCCGTGAGCGAACAAAACCATTAGAAAAATCGCCATTTTTTGACCAAAAACCCACCCTCCGTGAGTGAACAAAAATTTTTTTAATAGAAAAAATTTTAAATGGAAAAAAATTTTGATATATAAGTGATAATTAGTATAATGAAATCTAGAGCTAATTCTGTTTAATTTTAAACAAATTGCGTTTTAAAACATAAATTTTGCAAATTAAATTAATATTTGCTTCCCAATTTTTGCAAATTAGGATTTTTTTAAAATTTCGAAAAAAATATTTTTTATAAAATTTATATATAAATTTTTTTTTAAAAAAAAAAATTAACCCCCCTCCGTGAGCGAACAAAATTTTTTTGTTCGCTCACGGAGGGGGGGGGGGGGGGGGAGTAAAGTATATTTTAGTGCATGAAAAAAGTCAATAAAAGAAGAAAAGCTTACCTACCTCTTAAGAGTGAGCAAAACCAATGGAAAAACCCTATTTTGGGAAGATCAACCTTTTTAAGAGTGAGCAAAAATATTTTTTTTATAAATAAATTATTAAATTTTAAATAGTTTACATTCTTAAATATAAATTTTATAAATTAAATTAATTTCTCTTTTTAAACTTTTACAAAACTTTAAAAAAAATTAAGCCCCATTTAAAAGCAAGCGCTCATTCTTAAAAGGGAGTTAAGAAAAATTTATGATTATTATTAAAGCAGCATATTCAAAAGAAATTTTTAAACAAATGATTATTTGAATACTCAAAAAAACAAAAACTAAACTCACTAAAAATTACTTCACATCAACGCTACTCAAATAGTATAGCTCGAAGATATTTTAATATCTGGAGAACATATTTGCAAAAGCTGCAAACAATAAGAATCCTTAATAAATACATCTTAAACAAAAAAAATCGCAATTTAATGAGAACCGTCTTTTTTGAATGAATAAAGAAAAAAATGAGTTCATCACTCCAAGATGTTTCTCGGCTTAAAAAAGAGCTTGAAGACTCAGCTTCAATAAACCAATCACAGCTGGAATTAAAGACCTCTAAGTTTCTAAAAAATATCAATGAAAAAGATAAGCATATCCAGCTTATCCAAGCACAATTATCCAAAATGAAAGAAAAATACCACTCAGAGTCAAAAGAGCTATTTGAGCTAAAACTGAAAATTAACGAACTAGATAAAAGTTACCAAACGAAAATCAATGAAATTGCAGTCGCCAATGAAGAAATAGTCAACAATTTAGAAAAAAAAATCCGAAAATATGAACTGCAAATTAAGCATCTGTCCTCACAAGTTGAAAAACTTGAATATGAAAACAGCTATTGCATAGGGCAGAATAGGAACTTAAAAGAAGAAGTAAACAAGCTGAAAACTATAAAAACTCAGCTAGAACTAGAAATACAACTTTTGCATCAAGAAAATGAGTCAAAAATAATTCTTTCACCAATCCGTGAAAGCTTTTCAAAAGGGTTTGAAACTGGTGGTTTTGATTCAAAATTCATTCAAAGTCCAAATAATTCCAATATTAAACCCAGGCAAATTTTTTCCCTGCCAGTCTCCTACACGTCTTCTCCGCAAGGCGAAATAGAAGAAGAGCTGACATTTCGGCCAGCTAGAAACAAATCTTCAATAGAAAAAGAGCTTGAAGAAAGAATCCAAAGTTTAAAATCACTATAGCTTATGCCTCCTTATGGATCAGGCCTGGAAACTGATTAGTTTCTGGCTACTTTAGTCATCCCAAGCCTACAGATGATAAAATAATTTTTTTCCTATCCATATCCAAGCGTAAGCTATAACCAGTGAGCGAAACCATCAAAAATCCAGTGTAACATACCAAGAGCTTACCAACAGAATCATGAATTTAGAAGAAAAAATCAATCTTTCCGCAGAAAAGCTTAAAGCAAAAAACACTCTTTTGCTATAAAAAAACACTTTAAATTATTTTTCTTTTTTTGATTTAGTTGTGCTTACCTTCTTTTTAACAACCACTTTTTTCTTTTTTTTCTTTTTCTTGCCGTTATCCTCTTCAATTACTACATCTTCGACTATTTCTTCAACCTCTTCTTCTTCAGTCCCTGGGAATAAAATATCAAGTTCCTCTATAGCCATTCTCACTTTAATTTGGTCAGGGTCACAGAAATCCAAAATCGCGTCACAAAAATCATGCCCAACTTCTTGAAGATGTTCAGGGTTAAAATGGAAATCTGCATGCTTCCCATAATTTGCCCCACAAAAAGAAGATTCTAAGGTAAAGGAATTGATAATCCCCATTTCTCTATAAATTACTATTCTGGCTGTGGATTCTTTGGTTTTTTGCATCCCGAACACACAGTCGCTGAAGCTGAAAATTTCTGAGGTTTTTTCCATTAGTTTTGGGAAGATTTTTTCTTTATTTCCATTTTTGCCTACACAGCCATACATAAAGATGTTTTTCTTCCTGGAATGTCCATGGAAATCGCAGGTCAGTACAACTTCTGCTTCACTACAAAATTGCTTTAGCATAGCTTTTGCGTTAAAAATAGTGGGGTGTAGTTTTCTAGACGGCTCAGCCCAGCATCTATTTAAATCAACCCCAGCCAGCCCACATCTATACGATCCATTAATAACTCCATCAGGATTCAGCATAGGGATAATTTTAAAAATAAAATTATCCCGCAAAATTTTGGCATCTAGGGTTGGTCCTGTTAAATAATCAATAAGTCCTTTCATCATTCAGGACGAGTTTGTTTCTCCAGGGTGCACTCTTGCAAAGAGCGCTATACCTTTTCTAGCCCTAAACGACTCAGCCTCAGTCAAAAAGCTAGTAATAGTCAAAACGTCACAGGAATTTCCAGCCACAGTCTGACACAATGTTTTTCTCCTTATTCTGTTTCGTTTTTTAGGGTCAGCTAATAGTAAATTAAGATATTTATTAAGGTCTGAATAAGTATAAGGATAACAATGCGCAATATAGACTGTATCTTTTTCATTAGTCACAGTAATAGCAAACGTCAGTGTATAGTAATACCCACCTATTTTCTTTTTCATGTTATTCTGATAATAGCAAATATACTTTGGGCAGGCTTTAGCCTGCCCTTTGGTTACAAAAATTCTAAGAATCCCTTTTCTAGACAAGCTTACTCTTTAAATTTATCAGATCTTTTTGCTGTCAAAGACTTTTCTAAAGCTAAAAGCCTGCCCAATCTATATCAAACCCATCCCTTCTCCAGCCCTTATGAAAATTTTCTGCATCCTTAGTCGAGTACACACAAGTTTTCATGCCTGCATTATAAAGAGAATCTGGCTTCATCATATTGATGATATTAAACCTGTAGGTTTGGTTCGCTTTGGTGTTGGAAATTGAGAAATAATATCATTGGGTGTTTCCTCGTGTATTGTAATCGGATTTTAATATTAAATCATACTCAAACTCGTAGATTTGGATAGCTCGCCTCAGGTTTCCAGACTCAAATCGGGACTCAAATACTAAAGTTGTGTCTGCAGGGTCAACTGGGTAGTAAAAAGGCTTTAAATCGCCGTTGGCAGGTGGCTCTTTGTCTTGATTAAATGGGCTAGGGTCTATACAGTCGTATACGACCTTATTTAATAAAGTTTCTTGATAAGCCAATCTCTCTGTTTCTCGCCGTATACAGTCTTCTAATATAGATTCCCGAGGGACTGCAACTGCTTCATAAGGCTCCACGTCAGGAATAAACTCAGGAGAGTTGTTTAACATAGGCAGACCAGTCCCGGTTTTGGCTGCGCTGGGATCTTGGACTTTGCGCTGCTCATAGTAGCTGATTAAGGGCAAAGGAGAAGGAAAACTATCACCTTTGCCGTCTTCGTCTAGGATTTGTGTTTGTGGGTTTACGCCTCCTTTGCTGTTGTAGCTGATAAGGTCTGTGGCTTTGGTGGCATCTCCCTCCATATCTAGTTTAAGTTAATGTAATTAGAATTTTTAATAAAGTAGCTGATATGACACTTATTAAAGTTTAGGTTGAAATTTGGATAATTAGACTTGGGAAACCTGCTTTTTTGTATATTAATAAACTCCAGTAGGTCTAAATAGTGTTTTTTATTGAAAATTTTGGCTTATTATTGTTATTATCTTGCTATTCTAGCTGTGATGCCGGCCTTAAACTATTATTTTAGATTAGAGTTTAATCGGACATGAAATGCCACGAACTCTTTGTCTAGCATTTATTTCTCCCGATATTATTGCTGCAAACTTAAAATATTCCAAGCATATTGGTGAATTTTACTGCACATTCGATGAAAATAGGTAAAAGAGCGTTTTAATGATGTTTTGATACATTTATAACTTCTTTTCACCAAAGCTCTTAGTGGGAGAGTTACTCTTGATATTTTTATACTTATTTTGAAGTCCTAATATCTGTTATAAAAATTATAATATAAAATCATATTCAGTTTCATTCCATGCTTTATCTGAAATTATTTAAAATTCCTCTGTCTTCCTACCATTATTATAAACCCGGTCCCTACTTGGATAGGGCTTTAATGACAGTGGAAACGTCAGATGGGGAGTTGACAAACAAACTTTTGCCCAGCAAAGTCAACTCCCCAGATGGCAAATCCTCTTGCTATTGGAAATCTGTCATCTTTAAGTTGGTTTTGCCAGAAATTGCTTGCTCGCCAACTCCCCATCTAACGTCTCCAGATTTCAATCAAGCCCAATAAAGCATGGATTTGGCTATAGACTATTGAATATCTGAGAGAATTAATTTAATTTTATTAAAATATTTATAATCGCTTTATCCTATTAGCCGAAAGTGTAAAGCTATAACGTTCTTATAGCATCGCTTAAAGTTCTCTAATTTTGTTTCCTGATCTTTATCAAAAGCTAAATAGCTTTAATTCAAGAGGATGCTATAAGTACGCTCTAGCTATAATAAAAAATCAAAAAGTGCCATAAAAATTCTCTGATTTATTAAAGATGTAACTCCATTTTTATATATTTATAATTATAAAATGAGCCTGACCGAAGCTGAGAAAAACAAAGACTTAGGTGGATTTTTCGCAGTCCACCCCAAGTATGACTGCCCACATCTAACTGACGAAAATTTTAACCGAGACATATCATTCTATTCAGAAGTCACCATAAAATCACCTTGTGCAGACTGCTCAAATGTCGGCGAAAACTGGGTATGCTTGAAATGTGGACAAGTAAAGTGTTCTCGTTATGTTCAAGAGCATATGCTTATGCATGCAATTGAAACCTCTCATGGGATTTCTCTAAATCCTCTTCTGAGAGATTAAAAAAAAATTCGGCTAAGAAATGGGCTATTATTTTTTAAAGTAACTTTTTTATTTCAAAATTTAATTTTAGCTCATAAACCCTTTATGGACCGACCTTATTGAAAATGTAGCTGGTCTAATGGAATTCACATCTTTTATATATCTTAGGCCAGAACTCTCACTATTTAGAAAATAATCCAGACTAGTTTTAAACTAGTTAAATATTGTTTTATATAATTTTTTTTATAATTTTGAAAATATTTCTAATGATTAGCATAAAGCTTGGCAAAATAAAACCAACTCTTATTTTTTAATTAAAATGGCTCTCCTCTCTTCATGTTTGAAAAAATGGCAATTTCGCGGCAAAATGACTTGGCCCAAATATGGGAATAAAAATAACTAGTAAAAAAAATTGGCAAGTGAAAACCATTTTGACAATAATGAAATTCAAGATAGGACACCATAAGGCAATATAACTAATAAAATAAAAAAAATATATTCAATTGTTTAGAAAGTGGAAATTAAAGCTACAAATGATTGCTATTATTACTTAAAATATGAAGTTTCAGTTAGAACGCATAAGGTAAAATAAGAATTTCAATTTTTATCATGGCTAGGAAAATCAGATGGCGATATAACGAGCAGAAAAATAAAAAAATCAAATGTGCGCTCATCCTAAAAGAGGAAATTAAAGCTATACAGAATTGCTATTATTTTGAGAGAATTCTTAAATTAATAATTAATTTTTATTAAAAGCCCACTTTTAAAAATTAGCTTGTTTAATTATCAAAATGGTTCACACTTGTCAAGTTTGTTTTAATTCCCAAATTCGGGCCAAGCCATTTTGCTGTGAAATTGCCACTTTTCAAGCATAAAGAGAGAAAAGCTTTTTAAATTGTAAATTACGTCTTGGCCTTGATTTACCGAGCCTCATGCAAATTATTCGAAATCTTTTCAAAATTATCAAAAACGCAATTATATATAAAAATTATATTGAACTAGTTTAAAGCTAGGGCATTTTTATTTTTCTGAATTATTCTCTAAGTAGTGAGAGGTCTAGTTACATTTTCAATGAGGTCGATCCATAAAGGTTCACTAGCTATAATGTTTTAGAAAAAATTGTGAATATTTAATAAAAATTATATATCAAAAACCCTTTTTCGCTCGCTGAGGGATCATTTTTTTTAAAAAATAAGGTTTTTACAATTATATAATTGCTCATTACGAAAGTTGTAAGTTTTTCAGATCTTTCCTTTTGGTGTTATAAATGTGATTCTTATATTTCAAGCCCAGAATTAAAAGAAATTTTAAAGGCTTTTCAGACAAAAAAATTTTACTCACACTCAGGAGCTATTCAAGAAAATGTAAAAGAAGAAGAGGAAGAAGAAGAAGAAGATGAAGAGGCCAAAAAAGAAGAAGCAAAAGAAGAAAAGAAGCAAGAAGAATCAAAAGAAGAAAAGCAGCAAGAAGAAACAAAAAATGAAGTCGAAAAGCTTGAAAAAGGCTTAGAAGAGCTAAAAATTGCAGAAGTCACAAAAGATTTTAACAGAAAAACACTTGAAGAATTCGCAGAAAAATTACGTGCAGGTGTTTTCAAAAAAATTGCTATTATGGCAGGGGCAGGCATCAGTGTAAACGCAGGAATCCCTGATTTCCGTTCCCCAGGTGGTTTTTACAGTAAAGTTGAAAAACTCGGTTTGCCCTACCCCGAAGCAGTTTTCCACATCCAGTACTTCCGAGAACAGCCAGAACTCTTTTATTCTCTATCTGGCGACCTAATCCCTGAAAACCTTAAACCTACTCCAACCCACTATTTCTTAAAGCTTCTAGAAGACAAAAATCAGCTAATGATGTGCTACACACAAAATATCGACGGACTTGAAAAAGATGCTGGACTTTCCCCATTAAAACTCTTACAAGCCCACGGCCATTTTGACAGTGCTCACTGTATTGGCTGCAAAAAGGAATATGATATTAACGACCTTAAAACCCACATAAAAGAATCAACTGTAGCCTATTGTGATAAATGCGGAAAACCAGCCAAGCCTGATGTAGTATTTTTTGGAGAGCCACTTCCCGCAAGATTTCAATCCTGTGCTTTTATGATGGAAGAGGCAGATCTTCTGATTGTAATTGGGACTTCTCTGGTAGTTTTCCCATTTGCAAGCTTAGCAGAAATGGTGAGTAAAAATGTGCCTAGAGTTGTGATAAATAAAAACCTCGGGGATTCTGAGGTCTGGAAAGGGCTGAAATTTAAAGACCCTAATGATAAAAGAGACGTTGCATTTGTAGGGGATTGTGATGAAATTATTAGGGAGCTAGTAAATCTGTGTGGGTGGCAAGAAGAATTTGAAGCGCTAATGAAAACAAATTAAGCTTTATTAATTCAGAGGAGTTTATAAGAAAAAACGTTAAAAAATGAAAATTTATATATCATTATAAATAAGGCAATTTTATACGGTTCCTTATAAATATTTTCTGCTTGAGTTTAGAAGTATCCAAATCTCCTGGAGTTCTATCATGAGACAGTGTAAGTTGCGACATATCAACCCCCGGCTGAAATGGCGCGAATTTTCGCTTGACAATTCTGTTCATTTTGCTATCAGGCTGAGGAGTTTTGCTTAATACTTTGATTCTGGATTTTTGGGTCGCAACTAGCCTGTTCTGCAGCTTTGGTATCGGAGACAAAGAATGGACAGCCCATTTTGTGGAAAAATCAAACCCAGGGTGCTGAGTATCAGCGTTTACCTTATTGTTTAATGGTTCAAGGAACTTTTTTGAGCTGTCTTTTTTGCCAATATACACATACTTGACATTAATCGCCATTGAGTATCATATGTCTAGAAGATTGTCAGGCCCAATATCCATATTCCAGCCAAGCCTGGCAGCATGGTTTCTAAGCCAAGCATGCATGAAGGTTTTTCATCTGTTCATTACTAAATGGTGCTTATGTTTTATTGTTCTTAATGGGAATTTTTGGATGGTGTTGGCGAGCTCATATATGCTTTTAGACTCAAACATCCCGATAACAGCATTTTTCTGAGGCTCATACATGTCAGTGCCTAGTAGTCCCCTTAAGTAGATTGAAATTTCATCATTTTCGCCATTTTCGAGCCTTCTTTTAATGACACCTTCCCATAGTTTTTTCCCTGATTCATTATCAATAGTTTTAAGTCCTTGTTTTTGGGCTTCAATCTGATACTCTATTTCATAGTTTTTCGCTGCATCAGTAGTTTTACTTGTAGCCTCCTTAACTCACTTATAATATTCTTCATCAAAACCTTCTTCTTTATTTATAGATTTATATTTCTTTAAGCTCTCCACACAGAATTCTTTATCAAAATCTGCAGAGTCTTCATTTCTCTGTGTTTTATATAGCTTTTTTTCTTATAATTCCTTTATATTTTCCTACTATTTATAAACCATTATTATAGTAAACTCCTATAACTTTTTCTGGCTTAGATTTTTTCAGCAGAGATTTTATAATTTTGCTATAGGCATTAGAAAAATCATTTAGCTGAGACTCCACGTCAGTTTGTGTAAAACTTGTCTCTCTTTTCTCAAAATAGCTCTTTAAAAGCCTTACAATTAAAGTTTGTACCTTAACGCCATTATCTATTTCAAGAAGCAATAATTCTCGTAAAGGGATAGAATAGGTGTATTTTTGGCCTAATTTTGCATTGTTTAAGAGGAGGCTGAAAAGCATGTCTTTGAAGCTTCTAACTTCGTCAGGAGTTTTTAGCCTTGGGGGCTGTTGGGGTACTAAGAGCTGTGAGGAAGATTCTAGCATCCTGGATCTTGTGTCAATTGAGGCAGGAGCTGTACTTGTATAGTCCTCAGTTTCGCTTTCTTCAGAACAGGAAGAGCAGGAAGGATCGTCCATAGCTCCTTCTGAGCAGTTTTGGCCGTCAGTGAAATTTAGAATATTGGTGAACTCTGAAGGCTTGTTATCGAGCTCTCGAGGAGTAAAATTTTTGTTGTCTGATATTTGGGTTTGGAGGGTTTCTTGAGGAATTTGGTCTATTGAGAACTCAGAGCCGATTGGGTCTGTGTTTACTTCACTGTCTCTTTGGGAGCTTCGGTGGCTCATGCCGTGGAAACTTGCTTTATAATTTTTTTTGGCTTGAGCGTAATCTTGGTTTTCTATTGGTTTTTCATTGATAACTTCTGGTATATTTCAAAATAATGAATTAGGATACTTTATTATAGAGTATAATTAATTATAGAAAATAGTATACAATTACTTCGTTTACTACTTCTTTTATTTCTTCCTTTATTTCTTCCTGCTCTGGAGTCTCATTTCTATTATAATTTTCGATTTGGCTTAATATTTGTGCATAATCAAAATCCAATGATTCATTTTTAGCTTCTTCGTCTATATTTTCAAGCACGTTTTTGAGGTCAAGTGAGGAGTATTCAAGGGACAATGAATCTTCGTCTCTGTCTAAGCTTTTTTCTGACCCTTCTTCTTCAGTTTCTATTTTTTTCGCTGATATTTTTGGGGAAGATTTATTGCTTTTTGAATTTTTCATTTCAGAAGCTACTGAAGTGGTGGATTTAGGTGTCTTTAGCGGCTTTATGTCAGATTTTGAAGACGGAGAGTCTAATTTAAGCGGCTGCTTTAAGTCAGATTTTGATTCTTTAATATCTGTTTTAGATTCTTTTGCGTCGATTCTTGGTGTTTTGTTTTCAACGTTCTTTTTCATAGTATTTTTCTTTGTGATTTTTTTGTTTTTCTTTTCGTTTGCAGCCTGAATTAGTTGCAGCTGGGCCATAGCGGCATCATAGCTTTTCTTTTCAGAGTCTTGTAAAATTTCATCAACATTTAATTCTCCTAGCAGTTTTCCAACCCTCTGTTTTGTCATAGCGTCAGTAGTAGTCAATGAGACTATCGTCAAAGATTCTTTTATGTCATAAAATTTTTTTAAAATAATTTCTTGGGTCGTGCTTTCAGGGAATTTTCCTTTTGTTAATTTTGATGCTAATTTTTCAAATTTTGCAGTGGCAACTAATTCCCTAGATTTTTCTCTATGCAGGTCTAATAGTCTTGACTTGTCAACGAGCCATAAAAATGACTCAATTAATTTTTCATTATTAAACCTCATTCCGGTGAACTTCTCATTAAGATCTCGATTTTTTTCCATCACAATCCTTATCTTATTATCTAGTCCTTTAATAATTTTATCAGCCTGCACCAATTTTTTTTCCAAAATTTTCCTTGCAGCTAGCAACTGCTTAATTTTCTTTAAAGCTGATGGGAAATCGGTGATGGGTTCTTCTTTTTCAGCATTTGCCAATAATGCTTCTTCTTTTATGTAATTTTCGTATTGTATCGAATACTCGTCTTGGAGCGTCATTTTTATCCTGTCCACTTCTTCTCTATTTTTCGTTCAGGTATTTTCGATATATTTTTCTAATTTTTGAATTTTCAGCCCTGCTCTTTCTTTCATTCACATAAGCTTATAGAAATATTTCGAGTCCATTTGATTATATTTTCTTTCATAGATCATCATTTCTTCTTTAAGCAGCCTTTCTACTTCTACATGTTTATTCCACGTATCGTGGCTTATATCGCGAATATCTAGGAAAAATTCTGGCTCGTAGCCTCCCATTTCGGTTAAAAGTCCGACAAGTTTTTCGCTCTGAAAACGTTTGACGACTGTAGCGTCAATTTTTTCTTTGATTTCTTTGTCAGAAATTATGGCGACTCTCTTAAATAGCTTTTTCAGTAAAATTAAGCTTTTTTAGTTATTTTTTTAAAATATTTCTGGAGTATCCGAAATTATTGAATTTATTTGTGCGTCTTTGTCGAGCATTTCTGCGAGATTTTTTACTTGGTGCTGAATTTGTGTGTAGTTATTGATAAAACTTTCATACTGGGTAGGAGGCATTCCTTTGGTGATAAATACGGAGTCTGGCTTATAATTGCTGCTATCTGGACTGTTTTCAGCAGTTTGTTTTCTTTTTTCTTGTATGATATGATTTGTTACAATTGGGTACATCTTAAGAAGAGCGTCAAGGATTATTTTTTGTGAGGGTTTCTCGTGGATTATTTTTCTAGCGAACTGTTTTCTTTGGTCTTTTGTGAAATCGCTTTCTTCAGGGACTTTGCTGAGGATAAAGGAAATAAAATACTCAGTTATATTTTCCTTTAGTTCTTCCATTTATCTCTTAAATTAGAAAGTGATTAATTTGTAATTAGTATTATTTATACAAATTTGATTAGATATATTTAGGAAGTTTAACTGATATTGATTAAATTTAATTTAATCTTTCTGTTAGTGATTATGCTATTAAAATTACTATCTGTATAAATTATATTTTATTGAAGTAAATTTTCAGAAGATTAATTATCTGTGATAAAGACTGAATAAGCATCGTTTATATTTATTTTATATTTCTATATAATTTTTCAAAGAAGAAAATTTAGTCTACATTTAACTGCAATCCAGAGCTTTAAGTTTCTCTTCAGTAATCTAATGTTTTAAATAGAATTTGGCTTACTTATAATGATAGCTTTGACTCTTAATTTAGATAGCAATATTTTCATATGATAATATAAAATTATTCTTACTAACCTCTTATTTCACAATTCATTGTAGATAAAAACATCACTAAAATTTTCTCAACAATTAACAATTTTTTTAATCCTATAGCACTTCTGAATCTACAACCTTGCTCGAAATTCGAATAACTAAGGGCTATGCCCATATTTTATTATATTCTCATGGTCTGAATAAAATATTTTGCAAATTAAACAATATTCTAGGTTTTTAATTCTGCATCTATTACAAACATCATGTCCTTGGCATTTAATAGTATATTCATCGGAAGCCTTTCATTGTGAGCAGACTCAACATTGAGCTACTTTGCTAAGAGTTCCTGGAATTTGTGGCTTGTTTTGAAGTTTTTCTGGCAATTTTCCAGATTGCTCTTCTAATTCTATAAGGTTAATTGCCTCATCAATTATATTACTCAAAGACGGATCCTGACTTTTTTGGCTAGGCTTTGAATAACCTGAAAATTCTTCTTTCGATTGTTTACCTTCACTTAAAAGTGTTTTTTTATCTTTAGATAGCAAAGTTTGTCTACTTGAATCCCAAAATGTATTAATATTTTCACATAGGTAATTACTTAACTCTTCTGCGATTGCCATAATTTCTTCCATTGCATTTTTAATTTCAGATGCTCTCACTTCGAGATCATGCTCTATAAATCATCTAAAGATATCCAAAGCATCAAGAGGGTCTAAATTTAAGCATTGTAAATAACGATCTTTTTCTAACTTACACAGCTTTGTGGTATTCGTGATATTTGTTAAAATTTTATTGATATTGTGCTCTGCGTCTATAATGCTTTTTTCTAGTATATTTTCGAAAGCTGCAAATATTCGTGAAACATACTCAATGAGCTTTTTGTTGTTATTTCTTAACTGTTCAAGAACATAATTAGTTTCTATAAGAAGAGTATTCTTTGTTTCTGGGTTTGGCAAGGTAAATAGTGGCTCAATCGAATGAGGCTTTTTGGGTAATTTCTTATGCTCTGATACATGATTCTTGCAAAATGGAGCTGAGTTGCAGTCGCAGCTATACTTAGCCCTGTTTTTGCAGGATGAGAAAGTACATAAATATTGATCCATGATATTTGTAGAATTAAAAAGCTATAAATTAATGAAGACTTAAGGTCGAGTCCCAGCATTTAAGTTAGGAGAGCATCCCAAAAATTTCTAACATTTAGACTTACCTTACAGTAATTTCAATATTTACAAATTTGCATTTTTATATAATGAAACTTAAAAAAAAATCTATTACAAAATGCAAGCCAAGAGTTGCTCTTAGTTATAGATTGTTTAATTGTTGTCAAGCATTTATTAAGATTCAATTCTGTGCTAATTACAACTCTTTTGACTAAATTTTCTAAATTAGAAATCATATTGGACACATACTCAAAAAGCTTTGCTTTATTTAATTTTTTAAATAAGAATAGTCTTTGTTTCTGGATTTGGTGTATAAAATAAAGGCTCGATTGAGTGAGGCTAACTATACAGTTGTTATGCTCAGGTATATGAATTTTACAAAATCGGGTTAAATTGCAGTCACAAATATATTTTGCCGGTTTTTCCAAGCAGCGAAGGTGCAAAAAAGCAAAAAATCTCTTCCATTTAAATTATACCTTTTATAAAACGCTCATTTAAACATATAGAATCATTAATTATCTCAAGATTTCTATAATATATAAAGGCTACTTAATATCACGCCTAATTATTTAAGTGAATCACAAATAGCATTAAGAATTGCAGTGTCATTATCAGAATAGCCTCTCTCACAATCAATAAATTGGGTTACATCCTGGACCCTGAAATATTACAAGTCTTATGATTAGGGCAATCAATAGAAAAATCATCAGGAAACCTAATTTTCTCACATTGGTAACACTCAATTCCTGGCTTTGGGGCATTTCGCACTCCACCTTGAGGATTTCCAGTATTTCCTTTGCCTACGAGAGATGGAGTTTCTTCGTCAATATGTGAATCAACAGATTGGTTATAAATTGGAGGCTTCAGCTGCATTGCGCTTAATTTAGGAGGAGCTTGATTCATTTGTGGAGGAAAATTGCCTGGTGAAGGCTTCATTTGTGAAGGAAACTGGCTTTCAGGCTGCATATTTTCTCCTTTCGGAATTCCTGAGCTGTCCCCTCCAACTTGTCCAGCCCTTAAAAGGTTTTCTAAATTTTTCTCAGCTCTTGAGCTTATTTTTTGCCCATGCTTACAAGTGGCTATTGTATTTTTCGCTTTGGCTTGGTCGAGTACTTCTTTTAAGCAATAAGCACAATGGTCGTACCCACACAAAAGCATATAAAGCAGCAGTGGATGGCCGCATTTTTGCCTGCTCACTTGTGCTGGCTCAGGTGGTTTTAGTCGATTTAAATTGGCTTTTAGCCTGGCATAATCATTATTGTCTAATGAGGAGTCAAATGCAGCACCGTCGTTAAGTAATTTTAATAAAATCTTGTCATAGTAATTTCAAATATTCGTAAAAATGACTGTAGACATATGGGAAATTAACTGTTTATAAATATTGTCCTTTGTTGGAGAACTAGGCTCAGGTTTTTTAAGTGAAATTATATGTATTGATGGAAGATTGACTATTGAGGGTTTTTTTATTTTATTTGATGACACCTTTAGAGAATCTTGAATTTTTCTAAAATATTCTGCTTCTTCTTCAATTTTTTTTCCAATTTCAAAAATTTGGGTTAGTTTAAGCTCAAGCTCTGGCTCCAATATTTGTCTGAGATTTCCTATAGCTTCTTTTGATTCTAATGTTAATAAATTTAAAATCGGGCTTTTTTCTAATCTAGAAACTTTCTTAGCTTGTTTAATTGCCGTCAAGCTGTTATTAAAATTCCATTCTGTGCTAATCACAACTCTTTTTACTAAATTTTCTAAATTAGAGATCATATGAGAAACAGATTCAAAAAGTTTTGCTTTATTTTCGTTTAATTTAGTTCCAGCCTTTGTTATTTCTTTAATAAGAATAGCCTTTGTTTCTGGATTTGGTGTATAAAATAAAGGCTCGATTGAGTGAGGCTGGCTAGATAATTTTTTATGCTCAGGTAGATGGATTTTACAAAATTGTGCCGAATTGCAGTCACAAATGTATTTTGCTGGGTTTTTGCAAGCAGCGAAGGTGCAAAAAGGCTCTTCCATTTAAATTATATCATTTCTCAATCATTCATTTAATTTAGATAATTATATAGAATCAAAAATTATTTTCAAAAAATTAATAATATATAAAGGAAACTTAATATCAAAACTTAATTATTAAAGTAAAGCACGAATTGCACTAAGAGTTCAGATTCATTATCAGAATAGCCTCTCTCACAATTAATACATTTGGTTACATCCTGGACCCTGCAAATATTGCAAGTTGTATGGCTAGGGCAATCAATAGAAAAATCATCAAAAGACATAATTTGCTCACATTGGTAGCACTGAATTCCTGAATTTGGGGCATTTAGCACTCCACCTTGAGGATTTCCTGTATATCCTTGGCCTGTGAGGAATGGAACTGAATAAGAAGGAGTTCATTGCTGGTTTTGGGGTAGCTGTAACTGTGGCGGATTCATAAAAAAGGCAGAGTTTCTGTTCTGTGGTACTGAATTTGTGGGAAATTGGGATTGATTAGTAGGATTATACGTTCCAGACTGAGAATAATTTGGTGAAATATTTCAATTCACATACTGTATTTGAGGGCCTGGTTGCATACTTGGGTTTGGTTGCATATTTGGGCCCGGTTGAATATTTTGGTTTGGTTGCATATTTGAGTTTGGTTGCATATTTTGGCCACGTTGCATATTTTGGCCCGTTTGCATATTTTGGCCTGGTTGAATACTTTGGCCTGATTGCATAATTGAGCTTGGTTGCATGATTGATCTTAGCTGCATACTTGAGCTTGATTGCATACTTGGTCTTGGCTGCATACTTGAGCCTGGCTGCATGCTTGGGCCTGATAGTATACTTGGGCCTTGATAAGCTGGAGGCTTCTGTTGCATTGCGCTTAATTTAGGAGGTGCTTGATTCATTTGTGGAGAAAAATTGTTTGAATAATTACCTTGTGGAGGCTTCATTTGTGAAGGAGCCAGACTGCAAGGATACATTTTTTCTCCTTTCGGAATTCCTGTATTGTCTCCTCCAACTTGTTCAGTCCTTAAAAGGCTTTCTAAGCCTTTCACTTCTCATGGACTTATTTTTTGTCCATGCTCGCAATTAGCTATTGTATTTTTCACTTTGGCATGGTCTATTATTACTTTTAAGCAATGAGCACAATGGTCGTACCCACACGAAGGCTTACAGAGCAGCAGTTGATGGCCGCATTTTTTACTGCCCCCTTTTGCTGGCTCAGGTTTTTTTAGTCTATTTAAATTAGCTTTTAGCCTGGCATAATCATTAATGTCTAATGAGGAGTCAAATGCAGCGCCGTCGTTAAGTAATTTTAATAAAACCTCGTCATAGTAATTTGGAATATTCGTAAAAATGATTGCAGACATATGGGAAATTAACTGCTTATAAATATTGTCCTTAGTTTGAGAACTAGGCTCAGATTTTCTATCCTCTGGCGCGGGTTTTACTTTGTCTGGTGAAGTGCAGTGTCGTTTTTCCTCGACCGCAGGCTCATATCCAACGCAAGGTATTACTCTGAGGAAGATGGAACTTGGAAGATGGAAAAATATCCCAGTAAGTTAGAAGCCTCTGTTTTCCAATCAGAAAATTATCCAGCACGATATCGGAACTTGGGTCCTGGGCTATAAATTTCATCTGGGCAATAGCCTGATAAGAAAATTCGATTTTGGAATTTTTTCCAAAAAGGCAACCTTGCTGACATAATGCATGTGCCCGGATATCAACACAAGCTTTGGCTGTGGAGTCAGATTAGTGAGCAAGGGCTTAGTGCTAAACAAATATCTTTTTCAAATTTGCTGAAGCTTCTCTATAATAATTTAATTCATAAATTAATGATTTTTTCTGACTTCAAGTTGCAGGAAAGATATAACTCAAGAGCAGTCTAACTTCGAGTAAACGGTATAGGTGAAATTATATCCATTGATGGTCGAAAATATTCTGCTTCTTCTTCAATTTTTTTCGCAATTTCTAAAATTTGGGCCAGTTTAAGCTCAAACTCAGACTCTAAAATGAGTCTGAGATTCCCCATAGCTTCTTTTGAATCATGTGTTAATAAATTTAAAATAGGATTTTTTTCTAATCTAGAAACTTTCTTAGTCCCCTTTGAGTGTGAGCAGTATATTGTAAAATAATAATTTTGGAAAACTAGTTCCTCATAGACTATTTTTTTTTAATTTTGCTTATATAATATTTTAAATAGCCATAGAACCATAAAGTTAAAATATTTCCATAGCAGATAGTAATATTATGTATCTATGTTTGACAGCTACGTACAATTTCATTAACAAAATTTTTTATCGTTTGAGGAATTACAGCTAAGTATTGCTTATAGCTGGCCTTAAGCTCATTTATGCCATATAACTGATAGAGAAACATTACCTAACTGTAATTTCACTATCTACAAATTTGCATTTTATATCAAGAAACTGGCAGAGAATCTATAACAAAATGCAAGCTAATAGCGGCTCTTAGTTATAGCTTGTTTAATCGTCGTCAAGCTTTTATTAAGATTCAATTCTGTGCTAATCACCACGCTTTTGACTAAATTTTCTAAATTAGAAATCATATGAGAAAGAGACTCAAAAAGCTTTGCTTCATTTTCGTTTAATTTAGTTTCAGCCTTTATTATCTCTTTAATAATAATAGCCTTTGTTTCAGGATTTGGTGCATAAAATAAAGGCTCAATTGAGTGAGGCTGACTAGACAATTTTTTATGCTCAGGTATATGGATTTTACAAAATTGTGCTGAATTGCAGTCACAAATGTATTTTGCTGGATTTTTGCAAGAAGCGAAGGTGCAACAAAGCTCTTCCATTTAAATTATACCATTTCTCAATCGTCCATTTTAATATATAGAATAATTAACTATTTCAAGGTTTCCATTTATATATAAAGCAACATAATAAACTTAATATTAAACCTAATTATTTAAAGTGAATCACGAATAGCATTAAGAATTGCAGTGTCATTATCAGAATAGCCTCTCCCACAATTAATACATTGGGTTACATCCTGGACTCTGCAAATATTACAAGTCTTATGATTAGGGCAATCAATAGAAAAATCATCAGGAGACCTAATTTGCTCACATTGGTAACACTCAATTCCTGGCTTTGGGGCATTTCGCACTCCACCTTGAGGATTTCCAGTATATCCTTGGCCTAAAAGACTTGGAGCTGGCTGAACACCCTGATAAGGAGGAATTCTTTGCTGGTTTTGAGGTTGCTGTAGCTGAGCTTGATTCATAGCAGGGGAAGAGTTTCTGTTTTGTGGTACTGGATTTGTGGCGAATTGGGATTGATTAGTAGGATTATGCATTCCAGACTGAGGATAATTTGGTGATGCATTTCCAGTCCTACACTGCGCTTGAGAGCCCGGCTGTATATTTTGTATATTAGTATTAGCTCCAGTTTTTCTAAAAACCACTGGGATTGAGACTTCGTCCTCCATATATGAATCAGCAGGCTGGTTATAAGCTGGAGGCTTCTGCTGCATTGCGCTTAATTTAGGAGGAGCTTGATTCATTTGGGAAGGTAAATTGCTTTGATAATTGCCTGATGAAGGCTTCATTTGTGGAGGAAATTGGCTCCTAGGCTGCATATTTTCTCCTTTCGGAATTCCTGGGCTGTCCCCTCCAGCTTGTCCAGTCCTCAAAAGGTTTTCTAGATCTTTCGCAACTTTTGGACTTATCTTTTGTCCATGCTCACAATTGGCTATTGTACTTCTCGCTTTGGCTTGGTCGATTATTTCTTTTAAACAATAAGCACAATGGTCGCTCCCGCACAAAGGCTTATAAAGCAGCAGCTGATGTCCGCATTGCTGCCTGCCCACTTGTGCTGGCTCAGATGGTTTTAGTCTATTTAAATTAGCTTTTAGCCTGGCATAATCATTATTGTCTAATGATGAGTCAAATGCAGCGCCGTCGTTAACCCCCCCTCCTTAAGCGAACCAAAAATTTTTATTGAAAATTTATTTTTTTCGAAATTTAAAAAAATCCACTTCAAAAAAATTAATTTAATTGGTAAAATTTATGTTTTTAAAACGTAATTATTTTTAAAAAAAGAATTAGCACGAGGTTTTTTTTATACTAATTATCACTTATATATCAAGATTTTTTTTCTATAAAAAATTTTTCTATTAAATTTTTTGTTCGCTTACGGAGGGTTTTTTCTAATGGTTTTATTAGCTCACGGGGGATTAAGCAATTTTAATAAAATCTCGTCATTGTAATTTGGAATATTCGTAAAAATGACTGTAGACATATGAGAAATCAACTGCTTATAAATATTGTCCTTTGCCGGAGAACTAGGCTCAGATTTTCTCTCCTCTTGAGGGGATAAAGGAGAAATAGGAGGTTCTCGATTGACTGGGGGTTGATTCACTTTTGCAGGTGGCTGAGAAACTTGAGGAGTTTGAGTAGAATTAAGTTTAGGAGCTGCTTTTGGGTTATAGAAAAAGGGGAATTTTTCCAAGCTGTCAGTCATCGGAGTTCCTATGTCTACCATAGTGCTTTCTCTATGATAAAGCACACTGAAGACTCCATCCCCTTCCATAAAAAGCGTCACAAGTGGGGCATTGTTCCTATCATCTCTAATCATATATTGGTGGCTCGACATCATCACGATCAATACATTTACTCTTAACTTATTACAAAAATGTTGCAAATAATACTCATTCCCTCTCAGCACGTATGGCTTGGTTAAAATATCGTTATATTGATGATCTTTATCAACGATCACACAAAAAAGCAGCCTCATTCCGATATCTAAAGCGTCACAAGCGTTTTGGTGGTTTAGGTTGAGCAATTGTCTAATATTTTTTAAAGCTGTAAACTTATACTATTATGGGTGGAATTTTTTATTAAAAAATAAAAAATACAAATAGGTAAAAAAGGATTTTTCTAGGTAAAATTGTATAGGTTTTTTAATGAAAACTTCTGCGACAATGTATTTGAATTTGTCCCAAATTGGAATGTAATCAGGAATTTGTTTAACAAATTCATTAGTTTGCTTGATATATGATTCGATTGCTGCTCAAGATGGAGTGGACATATTGGAGTCCCTGATTCTGATCAGAGATTGGAAAAAAGCAGTGGCAATTGCTAAATATGAAGACCTTACTGGTGGTTCAATTTTACTTTTGCCCTTAAACTCCGCAAAATCGCCAGGGAGCATAAGTTCTTCAGGACTTAAAAGTTTGAATTGAGGTGTCGCCATTACTAAGGATTTATAGAATCATACTAATATTGTTTGTGAATTAAGATGAGTAAATGAATACTCCACCAGTTTAAAAAATATAAATATTTTCTGCAATAACAGATTTATATTTAGATTTTAAGTTTGAGTAAGAGCCAAAAGGGGCTTGAGCCATATAATCTATTATTTCAGGGCATGTCTTCTAATTTCTGCTATTTTAAACTGAATGAAATCGATAATTTTAAAATAAATTTAATTAATGAATAGCAAAATTCAATAATTTTTGATTGATTTACTTATCAATATAATATTAAACTAAACATTACAGTATAATGGGTTTTACTTGGGGAAGTTAGTGCTTTTAGAAGGAAGCTACTCTTATTTAATGCTATTTTGAATAAGGGAAATATTTAAGGGAAAACTTTTTTATAGAGAAAATAAAATCTGTCATTTTCTAACTTATATGCTATAAGAAAAGTATTAATCGCCTTAATTGACAAAAATATTTTAAACTCCGTTAGTTTTCTTTCACCTATATTTAAATTATAATGGATTTCTACACTATTTATTAACAAAAATTACAATAGGAAATTTTATTTTAAGTAAACTTTAACATATATTGCACAAACAAAAATTCGGAACTTTTTTAGCTACAAATGACCTTTTCCTACTGATTTCGGCTTCCTTAACTTCCATTGAGCTTGAAAACACAGTTGGCTCGACCCTCAGCCCTCTTATTGGTAAGCTATCTAGTACCCTAATCAATGAGTCTGCTCCCATAAAACTTGGCTGGAAATCAATCCCATAGGTGCTCCTATCTTTTTTTGTTTTATTCAGAAAGCACATTGCATATCTATCTAAATAGTCAAAAACTGTTGAGACCTCTTTATCTCCATCTACCTTTATATAGCCTGAGACTCCTTTGGCTTAGGCTATCCCGATGTCTCCGATATCAATCGGGTAGTTGGATTTACCAACATTTTTTGATAAAAAAAGCCCTTATGACAAAGGAGTGGATTTGCCATTTGGGTAGTTGGTTTTATCAACAAATATTGGGAAACCCAACTCCCTGATCGATTTCGTGAGATATCGGAATAGCTTGGACTAAAAGGAGGCTGTGGCTATAAGTTTCTTTAAAATTTCGCTCCCATCTAGGACAGGAGCTGTCAGGTCTTGTGATAGGCTTTCTTTATCAACAGGAATTTTGTTAAATTCAATATCATTTTCGTCATAATTTGCCCTTAAGCTTTTAGCTCTTAATAATTTGTTAGCAATTTCGACTAAGGATAGTTTGAGTTTGTCAATCGTCAAGTTTAAGTTTACTTTGACTTCAAATTGTACACGTAAATTGATTTTCTGCAAAATTACGAAAAATAATAACAAAATAAATAATAAAATAAAAAATAAATAATGCCTAAATTGAAATTAATTGACTCAATCCTTACATCAATTCACATATCCTGCGAGGTAATGTCACAAGATATATGATCTCCACTTTTTGTGAATTCTCCACAGGTCCCTTCCTATATATTTGATACTTTTGGCAGCGAAACTTTATTGCTTGTCAAGTTATAAGCTGTGAGATTGCTCACTCTTCCATCCGTGACAAACAACTAAAATTTTGTTCTTAATTTTTTTTTTAAAATTTAAAAAAAATCCTAATATTGAAGAAAATATTAATGTAATTTGTAAAATTATATTTTTTAAATGCAAGATGTTTAAATTCAACAGAATTGCTGGATATTTCATTATACTAATATTAATTATATATCAAATTTTTTTTTTATAAAAATTGTGTTCCTTATATAAGTGAGTTTTACCCAAAAATAGGGATTTTTCCAAAAATTTTGTTCGCTCACTGGGGAAGTCAGACCTGAAAATGTGGGATATTTTTCCATTGTTTCACCGATTCGAAATCGGAGATAGCCTAATGACTCATTTGCATTGCAAGTAAGCAAAATGCATTTATTAGGGAGCAAGTTTCAATGAATATTCAGTTCGATTCTCAATTGAGGATTCCCAAATTTGTCAAGGAAAATGTAATTCTCATCTTCTTCGTCAAGATCTTTAAGTTCTTCTAACTCCCCCCCCCCTCCGTGAGTGAACAAAACCATTAGAAAAATCGCCATTTTTTGACCAAAAACCCACCCTCTGTGAGTGAACAAAAATTTTTTTAATAGAAAAATTTTTTATGGAAAAAAATTTTAATATATAAATGATAATTAGTATAATGAAATCTAGAGCTAATTCTATTTAATTTTGAACGAATTGCTTTTTAAAACATAAATTTTATAAATTAAATTAATATTCGCTTTCAATTTTTGCGAATTAGGATTTTTTTAAATTTCGAAAAAAAAAATATTTTTTATAAAATTTATATATAAATTTAAAAAAAAAAAAATATTAACCCCCCTCCGTGAGTGAACAAAATTTTTTTGTTCACTCACGGAGGGGGGGGGGGGTGTAATAAATCAGCCATAATGATATCTAAATTATTTAATAATTTTGGCCTATATTTTCTAATATTTTCAGAAAATCCTATTAATATTGCCAAATATATCTCTAAAGTCATTAGATAAAATAATTATCTTTTAATTTACCTATTTTCAATCTTGATTAATAAATCATATTAAAATTCTCTAAATAAATCTTGCTCTGAAACTTGTTCTGAAGGATCAATAAATTCACACCAAGACTGTATCACTTGCAGCTGAGTCGAATTCGGGACTATCAAAGGTGGCGCAGTCCTAAGAAACTGATGATCTAGCACCTCATTTGAGCTATTATGTCCTAGCCTCAAGCTTAAATCTGGGTTCAGCAGTTTCCTAATAAAATCACAAGCAATTTCTGGGACTTCTGTCATATCAACATAATCCAGTCCTCTCAAAATGTGTGGGAATAAATCTTCTCCATATAGTCCAAAGGGTGGGCTGCTCTTTAGGAGCTCATAAGTTAATATTCCAAGTGCCCACCAGTCTATTTCATAGCTATATCCAGATGGCTCAGTCCCATCTATTAGATGCTTAAACATTTCAGGACTCATTGCATGCCTAGTACCCGTTACTGTATAAGCTCTAAATATGTGTTTACTTTTCGTTGTTTATTTTTTTGCATAAACCAAGGTCAACAAATACCACTTTGCCTGTGTCGTCTAATAATACGTTAGATAATCTTGAATAAATGAATTTTCATTTTTTTTAAAAAAAATATATATATATATACATTATTAAAAGAAAAAGTATAATTTTAAGTCACGATAAATATAGCCTTCAGCGTGAATATATGCCAAAGTATTTGCAATTTGTAAAGCAATTGACTGAACCTGCTCAATTGGAAATCTCCGCTGCTGCTTTAAGATATGGCTTAGTGGTGCACCTTTGGCAAGCTCTAATAGGAAATAAATGTTTGTGTGGTCTTTAAAAGTAGTGATGAGCTTAATAATATTTGGATGCTTAAGACTGCTCAATGCTTGTTTTTCTTCGAATAAATGTCTGACCTCTATTTCAGAAAGACCAGCTTTGGCGACTTCTTTGAGGGCGTAGAAGGTGTGTCTGTGCTCTACAAGTCATACTCTTGAGCGGTGGCCGAAATCTATAACTAACTTCTTTTCAAGAGATTCTAAGGTGATATCACTTTCTGTTGTGGTTTTTATCATTATTATTAAAATTTGTGTGATAAATTGGATAAAAGTGGTTTTTTTAGTTTTAAGTTTAAAGGTATTCCGCTTTCTCATTATTTATTTTTTATTAAGGCTAAACTTGATATAAATATCCAGATATTTTTCAATTAAAATATGATTATTGGTTATTAATTATATCATTATTTTTCGATATTATATGATTAATTATTAGCTTTATATAGAATATCAATAAAATTTATAAAGAATAGCTATAGAAAATAGTTGCAAAAATAAATTATTATAACTTATCTCACATATGTGGTTTAAGCCTTAAACATCTCATCGGATTTTCCATCTATATATATTTTACAATTTCTCACATCAACATCTCTACTTCCAGTTCCAAAAGAAACTGATCTTGTCTTAGCATAACTAAACTGGCGTTTCAGCGCTTCGCGATCGGCTAGACCTTCCTACAAGCACATATTTAATTATATCCGGAAAAATTTTTGCCGCCACAAAAAATGGTTAAGCAATTCTTGACGTCCAGAGCCTAGCCCAACTCCGCTTTCAAGGATGGATTTTACCTCAAGGGAGGGTGGCACAGATTTGGAAAAGGGTCGCCTGACAATATCTACAGGGATGCCTAGACCAATCAGGCACTTCACCAACGTGAAACCAGGAGTTACACCATGGGCTATGTGTTTTCCCTTTTTGCTGAGATTCGACCAGAAATTCCAATTTTTGGTATTTTTCTGCATCCAACAATTTTAAGCAAGACTGCACAAGTCCGAAGACCGCCAACTCAACACTGCAGCCGAAAGGCAAGTATTAGACACTGCCATCCTTTGGTAGAATGCATGGTTCATAAAGCGGTTGAATTTCCCATATCGAAGGTCCTCGGTGATTGTGAAAAATTAGGAGGAGAGCCTGTCTGTTAATAAAGATAAGGTAAGATCTTGTCTTAGCATGCAGCCCAGCTTTAAAATAAGTCCCAGGGCCAGGTGATTCTCTTTTCACTAAAATATCCTTTACTTTCATAGGCATCTCTGCCAACCTTGGATATATAAGCCTTTTTTACTATTTTTGTATCACTAACATTATATTTCGCAGGCCCAGGACTGATTTTTCCTTTCATATATCTTTCATAGTTTTTCAGGTATATTTTATCCGGGGAATATGTATAATAATTGCGCTGAATATTATTTTTCTATAATATTTATCAAAATATACCAAAACTTATATAAAAAATAATACCTTTCATAGTAATATATGAAGATCTCGGCCTCAATACAGGCGTATATGCATTTGGTCCCGGATTTCTTGACGGTGTCACATCCCTTGACGCCCTGGAGAACGAGCTCCCTATATGTACATCTTGATTCATATCAGTCTTATACCCATAAATTGGCCCAGGAGACCTGTCTCTATGAGTTTCAATAAATTGCAAATCTCTTTGTTTCGCAGTCCCAATTTTAACCGAAGCCTCATTTTTTTCTGTAAATGACAAATTAGGGTTATAGGCTGTAAGCGGCGGCGAATGCGTCCCATAAAACTCTTTGCTGAGAGATCGGCAGTAATAAACCTTGCTTTCTTTAGCTGCTTTTGGGATTGTTGGTTTAGGAGAATTTCTGTACCTGCATGACTGGTATCCTATAATAGTCGGAATATTATAGCTACCTGGCCCAGCTTCATTATCAGTTCCATAGGACCAACTTCATTTAGTAGGAGAAGTAATTAAACTCTGTGTAGAATGAGAGTTATCCATTTTAATGCTAACTTATTACAAAATTACCATCCCTCTTTGAACTCCCCATAGTAGTTCTTTATTTTGATTTGTGGGTACTGGTTGCTTAATTCTCAGAGCCTTGAGTCATTTACTTTGTTGCATTGGGAGAGGTAAAGAGTCAGGAGAGAAAAATAAATTTTGTAAGGCTTGTCGATAGGGAAAGCGTTCTCGGTGATGCATTTTTGTCCGGTTAAGTCGAAATTTCGAAGGGATTCGCAACCGTTGATGATTGAGATGATGCCGAGATCTGTAATAAAATCGGATCAGGTGATAATAAGTGTATGCAAGTTTGGGCAGTTTTCTCCAATTAGGATACAAACTTTGTCTGAGATTGCTGAGCATTCGGCTAATTCAAGATATTCTAAATTATTAAGCCTTTGTGAAAATATTTCAGAAAACCCGTTCTCTGTCAAATTGATTCCTTTTTTAATTTTTAAATATTCCCACGTTGTTTTGATCAAATAATAAAGCATTTCATCCTGCATTTCATTGGCAAAGCCTATGCTGAATTTCTTAATAAGCAAAACATTGCTTAAAAGTGTGCAGACTTGATATGAAGAGTAATTTTCTCCATCAATCCCAAACTCATCCATCCTATCCCCATATGCTGTGACATAGGGCAGAATATTTTCATATTCCAAGTTTTCGCAGCCTTCAAATCATAGTGCTTCTAGTGGCTTTTGGCATGTTAAAAACGGTTTCCCTACCAAAGATGTGTTGTTATTCACATTAAGGTACTTTAAGGTACCAATTTTTAAGATTCATTCTAAGCATTCATCACGTAGTCTTGCATCACAAATTGTCAATTTTTCCAGAATTATGCTGTTTTTATTAGAAATTGTCTGATAAAAGCTCTGCTTTAAATGAAAAAATGATAAATCTAAGGAGATCAAGGAGTTTGCACAAGAATCAATTAATAATATGACTTCAGTTCTTTTGTAGTTTGACCCGCCGATTATTAATTCTTTTGTTTTGTGGTTGACGGCCTTTCGAAGTGTTCATTCAAAAGGAGGGGCTATTGAGTTGTGGGTAGAAAATACATCAATGACTTGAAAAAGGCAATTTTGCGACTCAGATGATAATATGAGGTTTCAATATTTGCAAACTTGTTCACAAAAAGATAAAGATGTAAGATCAAGATAAGAAAACACCAAAATCAGTAATTCTTCTGGGATGACATCCATTCTTTAAAGCAGAGTTATTCACTACTAAATGTTTTATATACATTTTTTAAGTAAACTAATCATAATTTTATTAGTTATATTATGTGTTTTATAGATCTGCAAGTTTTTTTGGTAAAATTAATTAAATTAGAAACTTGAATATTAATTTAGAGAAAAATTATCAAATTTTAATAGTTTAATTGTAAGCACTTATTTTTATTATAAAATATATCCTAATAAACTATAATAAATGGCATCAATTTACGAGCTAATTGCTGAAGGAGGTAGACTTCCAGAAATAACAAGAAAGGTTTTTAATGAGCTTGATACTAATCAATCTGGGCAGATTGAATGGGATGAACTATCTGAAGCACTTAACAGAATTTATGCTGAGTGTGGACTTAATCCTCCAACAGCTGAAGATGTAGAACGTAAAATGAAAGAGCTTGATACCGATAAAAGTGGCACTATCAGTGCTGAAGAGCTTGAAAAATACGTTAGAGAGCTCCTAGGAGACTATTAAGTTACTTAACTAACTATCATCTTACTATATTTTACTGCGTATAAAAATTCTCCTTATTTTCATCTCCCAATGAAACTTATATTTTTTCAGTAATCTTTTAAGGCGATAATTTACTCCTCTTATAGTTGACTAGGCAATATTCATGGCTTCCCATCAAGCATTTTAGTTTCAGAGTTATTCGTTTTATTTCAGTCTTAAATAAATGATTAGAAATGAAAAAACCATGATAAAGATTTTTATATTAATGCTCCGGGCATAAGTATTTTGATATAAAATTCTAATTAATAAATATTGTGAAATCATAAAATAATTTATCTTTTTGGCTTAAATATGCATAATAAAACCGATCATGTCTCAAAGTCTGGCCAAGCTTCAATACTCACATCTACCTATCAACAATACATCTAAATCAAGAAAAATAAGCCCAAGCCATAAATACGAATTTACAAAAAACTATGTAATTTCAACCAAAGCAGCAAACCATCGTCTTAAGACCATGGAAAGGAACACAAAAGGAAAAGATAATGCTAATAGAAGTGTAGAGATAAAGCCAAAGCAAAGAAATTTATCATTTGACCCAATAAAAATTAATCACGATGAAAGATTCAGCAAATTAGACGCCCTAAACACAAAGAGTCTTTTGGCAAGATCAGGACTTTTGTCATTGCAGCAAAGACTGCTTCAGATTGAGCTCTCCAAAGCTATGAAAAATTTGGATAACTCATTTGCTGAGGAATTAAGCTCTTTTACTCAAGGGAATACATTTGAGAAGCCACTTGATAATTTATATGAAAAGTATTTAAGCTATGGGAACAGCATTGGGATTAGATTAAGTTAGAATTAAATGCATGGCCTGTATTAATAAACGATAATTGATATTTGCTTTAAATTTATTGTTTAAGTCCTTTATGCAATACGTTTCTAGAATAGTTTGATAAATGGGGAATTTTATACATTTTATGCATAAATTTAATATAAAATAGACTTGCAATTAAAGTAAAGAAATTAATATTTAATATTCTAATAATAATGTTTTATTTCTTAATCTATTTTCTATAAATTATGCCATAAATTAATATACCTTATGCGTAAACCAATTTAAACAATAAATAATAATTTTTACTTATCTATTATTTCTTTGTCTCAGCAATATCTGAGCAGTCTGGTATTCCGGCGAATTAGGGCTATAATCAATAATCTCCGCATCAATTTTCTTATACATTTCTATAACTGGTGCAAAATAAGGATGAGACAATGCATCAGTTGATGTAATTCTTTCAGCCTAAATAATCTTTACATGGTCATAAACTAAGCATTTATCAAGAAAATCCAAGGCTTCTTGGCTGACTAAATGCTGATTTTCCAACGTGACGAAGCTTGACCATTTCTTCTTGGGGTAATTTTTGAATCTTCCATTATAATGGTCATCTAATTCTAGCTCATATTTGTCTAGATATTCCATCAACTTATCAACCCCAAGGATTTTTGCGATTTTAATAAGTTGGTCATAATTATCGTCACCATGGAAGAAAGGCTCTTTCTTAAATATCTAAATATCTTTTACAATTGCGGCAATTGTAGCCCCTAGGCTTCACATGTCAAGGGTATAGCCATAATATTGGTCGTTTACTAGCAACTCTGGGCCTTTGTAGTATCTTGATGCGACTCTTACATTGTATTCGCGTCCAGGATAGTAAAACTCAGCAAGTCCCCAGTCAATGACCCTTAGTTTTCTTGTAGTATGGTCAATCATCACATTATGAGGTTTTATGTCTCTATGGATGATCCCTTGAGAATGGCAATAATCAATAGCGTCCCTACAAATTTTTCCTATTTTTTTATATAAAATTTTAAAAAACATTTAAAAAAATCCTATCAAGAGCTCTGACAATTTCATACATGTAATACCTGACCTCAAAATCGACCAAAGTTGGGAAAAAAACTTTGAAATCCACGTTGTTTATGTGCTCAAAAATCAGTGATGGGGTTTTTGATATAGGATCTCTTACAATGTCCAGGAGTTTTACAATATTTGGCCCGTCTTGTAAGACTTGGAGGATTTTTACCTCGCGGAAGATTTTTTTCTTTTTTACAGGCTTGAGGATTTTTACTACACAAGGCTGATGAGTTTGTGAGTGGAAGCCTGCATAAACCTCTGAATATTTCCCTCGGCCGATTTTTTTAGTAACTTCGTAGTCGTCTTGGTTGCCCCATTGAATTCTTAACTTGTCGTAGTCACTGTGATCTCTGGGAAGCTCTAAGTTCACATTTGCATAGTATTTTGGGACCTCGAAATCCATGTTTATTTTGATATTGGAAAAGTTGACTGAATTTTTTAGAAATGATTTTTTATTAAATTGGGAGTGAATTTAGGGAAAAGAGAGGAGGAGCAATTAAAGGAAACGGAAATTATTAAATTGGAAGTTGAGGCTTTTAAGAGATAAAAATTAGTGATAATTTTAAAAGTTTGGAAAACAGAATCCTTAAGGTGTATGAGAAATAAAATGGTGATGTGACGGAATTTGTCAATGAGGCGGATTCTTGTGGAGCAGGTAGACACATATTGGTAAAGCTGAAAGCAGGGCTTCTGTTCCTTTATGAAGAATGCATTCAGGTTTGGGGAAGCATTGCTGAAGAGGGGAGTTTATTTCTCTACCCGAAGGTTTTCCTGTCCCTGCCAGATGGACGAGACAGGCTTTGCATTTTGCATACACTCGATGGCTCTAACTGGGGAGCTGATTCTTACGCCCTCTCCGTGAGCGAACAAAATTTTTTGTTCACTCACGGAGGGAGGAGTTAGGCTAGGTAAGTCTCCGAAAATTTTCAAGAGGTCTTACACCAATTTGAACTCTGATGTATGCGTACAGAATCTTTAAGGTCTATCTGATAAGAATTTATATCAGAAACTTAAAAATTGATAATTTTATATATAAGAGAAATTTCTGACTATCCTCTACAATAAATGGCAAATAAAGGAAAAATAAATTTTTTTGTCCTTATGAACAGTATGAAATATTTATCGACTAAATTTATATTATTAATTTGCTTACTCCCCTCCGTAATAGAACAAAAAAGTTTGTTCGCTAATGGGTGGGGGTTAATTTCAAAAATTGGAAAGCTAAATTAATTTAATTAGTAATTTAAGTTTAAAATTATAAGCTATTTAAAATTTAACAGAATTAGCTCGATATTTCATAATAATTATCATTTATATATGAAAATTTTATATTTAAGTTTTTTGTTCGCTCATAGAGCGTGTTTTGTGTTCAAAAAATAGCAATTTTCCAATGATTTTGGAAGGGGATTAGCAATAATTTTTTATATAAAATAGCTTTTGAGTCTAAAATAAAATCGAAAATTAAAAATTAGGAATACATCCCCAAGAATTGAGGAGTAGGTGATTATATCAAAAATTAAAATTTTCTTTTAAAATTGATGATTTCTTATAATTTCTAAGCTTATCTGGCTTTACAAAAGACTACCATCCTAATTAAGCAATTTCCGAATATCACAATCCATTTAACCAATGACGATTTTATTCGTAAACTAATTGGCGAAAAATAAATAATGGAAGTTCAATCAGCAACAGGTGTAAGAATTCACACATACGGTGACTTAGACTCAATAGCGGTTGAACAAATCCCTATCCCCGATCTTGGCGAGACCCAAATCTTAATCAGAGTTGAATGCGCCCCAATCAATGTCAGTGACCTCATGCAAGCATTAGGCCACTATGCAAGAGATCCTCTTCCTCATACTCTCGGAAAAGAAGGCAGTGGAACAGTCATAAAAAGCGGAACCCACCCATATGCCCAATCTCTTGTCGGAAAAAGAGTTTCCTTTGCTGCTAGCGTTGAAGGCTTTGGTACCTATTCAGACTATCTAGTCACTTCAGCGTTTATGGCTTTTCCTTTGAAAGATTCTGTGACTTTTGAACAGGCAGCAAGCTTAATAGTAAACCCAATGACAGTTGCCCTGATGGTTGAGAGGCTAAAAGAAGGAAATCATAAATCAGTAGTTATCAATGCAGCAGCGTCAGCTTTAGGGAAAATGCTTATAAGATGGTGCAAGTTGTTGAATATTACAACAGTCAATTTGGTTAGAAGGCAAGAACAAGCTGATATTTTGGCCTCAATAGGAGCTGAACATGTTTTTAACACCTCTGATGCGGGTTGGAAAGATGCAGCTAAAGCTTTGACAACTCAGCATGGAACTAAAATTGGTTTTGATGCAATTGCAGGCAGCAGTACTCAAGATATGCTGGATTTATTGGTAGAAGAAGGAGTTGTGCACGTTTATGGGGGACTTTCAGGCCAACCAGCTCAAGCAGGACCTATGAGTCTTATTGGAGGTGATAAGACTGTTAGGGGACTCTGGCTGACAAAATGGTTAAGAATTTTATCAAATGAGAAAAAGGCAGAAATCGGAAGTCAGGTTCAAGATTTGATTGGAGATGTTTTGAAGACTGAATACCATTCAGAAGTCACTCTTGACGGTGTTAAAGATGCTTTAAAGCAATATTCAGATAAAAAGACTGACTCCAAGTTCTTAGTAAGGCCAAGAAGAGCTTAATCATAACTAATTATTTTAATAAATGCTTTGCAAATAAATAACTAATATATTGAGGTGCTTTATATTTATTTACTAAATTAATTTTGAATTATAAATTAAATATATAGAAAACGAAATAGATATCCATTATATGAGAGATCATACGCGTGACTAATACAAAAAGACATAAACATAAAATCGTAGGAAATAAAATTTGATTATTTATAATAAACAATTAAATTAATACCATTTTATAATTTTGACTATTAATTATAATATAATTTTACTTAATTAAAAATCAATAAGATTAGAGATTTATTACAAATTTTTGCACTTTATTAGAAAAAATTGAAAAAGATTAATAGTTTTAACCGAATAATAAGTGAATCAAATCGAATTTTATTAAAGAAGGATACAGGCTTTATAATTATTAACAGTTGAATACTCCGGGGCAATTTTCGATATAATAGCAGGGCAGGGAAGTAAGTTTGAATCATTTAATCAAAAGATAATTTTATTAATAAATCCATTGGAGATAATAATATGGAGGCCCAGTCAATTAGAGGTGTAAGAGTTCACGCTTATAATGATTTAGACTCAATAACAATTGATCAGGTGCCAATTCCTGATCTTAAAGACGACCAAATATTAGTGAGAATTGAATATGCTCCTATCAACATTATCGACCTCATGCAAGCCTTAGGCTACTATAATAGGCGTGCCAAGTTTCATTCTCATAGGAAAATTCTAATCAATATTTAAATTTTTATGATTTCTTCTCAAAATAATAAGAATCTATACTAAAAAGAAATTTACTATTAAAAAAATTGCATGCCTATAATAGGCAACCCCTTCCTCACTTTTTCGGCAAAGAAGGCAGCGGAACTGTAGTAAAAACTGGAAACCACCCTTATGCTAGGTTTCTTCTAGGAAAAAGAGTCTCAGTTGACTCTAATGTTCCTGGTTTTGGAACTTATGCAGACTATTTAGTTGCATATGCCTCTGACGCTTATCCTCTAAGAGATTCTGTAACTTTTGAACAAGCGGCAAGCTTAATAGTAAACCCTATGACTGTTGCTTATATGGTAGAAAAACTGAAACAAGGAAACCATACATCTGCATTAATTAATGCAGCAGCTTCAGGAATAGGAAAAATGCTTATAAAATGGTGTAAGTTATTGAATATCACAACAGTAAATTTTGTAAGGAGACAAGATCAAGCTGATATATTAGCTTCAATAGGAGCTGAACATATATTTAATACGTCTAATGATGGCTGAAAAGAATCCGCTAAAGCTTTAACGACTCAACTTGGGACAAAAATAGGTTTTGATGCAATTTCAGGTAGCGCAACTCAAGATATGCTGGATTTATTGGAAAATGATGGAATTGCATATATCTATGGAGCACTCTCTGGAGAGCCAGCTCATGTGAGCCCTATGAGTCTTATTGGAGGTGATAAAACTGTTAAAGGACTTTTATTGACTACGTGGCTAGCAAGGATGACAAATGAGAAAAGGGTAGAAGTAGGATATCAAATTCAAGATTTGATTGGAAGCGCTTTGAAGACTGATTATATAAGCGAAGTGACTATTGGCGAGGTTAAAGACGCGCTCAAGCAATATGCAGCTAAAAAAACTGACTCAAAATTCGTGGTAAAAATCAGGAGAGGCTAATCTAAAAAAAATTAAATAAAAAATATAATCAAAAGACAAAAATATGATTTTACGTTTGTATGCAAGTTTTATTAATTTTTTAAATTTTAAATAATTTAGCTATCTAATGCTAAATATAAATTATAAGGTTTTTGTTCAAATATGATATTATTTATATTCGAGTGCATTTATAAATAAATTTAATGAATCACAGTTACATTAAAATACCCAATGCTGATTCTTCATTCTAAGAATACACACAATTTTCCAAAAAAGTAAAAAATTAATATAAATAAATGATTCTAAAAATAGCTTACTCCTCTTCCATGAGCGAACAAAACAATTTTTTCACTCACTGAAGGGGTTAATTTCTTTTTTTAATAAAATTTGTATATAAATTTTATAAAATTTGTTTTTCGAAATTTTTAAAAAAAATTCAAATTCGCAAACATTGGAAATCAAATATTAATTTATTTTGTAAAATTTATGTTTTAAAATAAAATTTGTTTAAAATTAAATAGATAAGCTACAAATTTGATTATATAATTATCACTTATATATCAAAATTTTTTTTTTTATAAAACATTTTTGTTCGCTCACCGGGGTGATTTTTAGGCAAAAAATAGGGATTTTTCTAATGTTTTTGTTCGCTTACAGGGGAGGAGTTAATGCAAAGCTTTAACTAATTATCATCTAAAAGAAAATAAAATTAGACATATATTAGCTAACAAATTTAGTTGAATAGGCGATTTTTTAAGCTAAATTCTTTCCATCTTTATGTTTAAGCTTACCTTTCTTAAACATTACTAGAGGACTAGAATTGCATTGAATAAATAAAATTATTTCATTGACTAGATATAGATTGACGCCGATTTACATTTATTTATAGTCCAAGGCCGTTTATGGATCATCCTGAAAGAAATTCGTAGCAGTCCCTAAGTATTATCCATTAAGATTAGGAAGTTAGCTATGAAGGCAGCCAAGCTTCCTTATTTATTTTTCCTTAATTTTAATTAAGGTTTTGAAATCGGTTTGAGCATTTAGTCATTGATAATTTTAGTAAAATTTCTTGGAGAAAATAAAATGGAAATTCAATCTGCCACATGTGTAAGAATTCATTCATATGGCGATTTAGACTCAATAATAGTTGAGCAAGTCCCAATTCCCGAACTTGAAGACACTCAAATATTAGTAAGAATTGAATGCGCTCCAATCAATGTTAGTGATCTCTCCAGAGCTTTTGGCCACTATAATAGGCAATCTCTTCCTCATATGTTGGGGATAGAAGGAAGTGGGACTGTTGTAAAAAGCGGAAGCCATCCTTATGCTCAGTCTCTTCTTGGCAAAAGAGTTTCATTTGACTCTACTGTCCTTGGCTTTGGAACTTATTCAGATTACTCAGTTGTTTCTGCATTCAATGCTTTTCCATTAAGAGATTCAGTAACTTTTGAGCAAGCAGCAAGTTTAATAATAAACCCAATGACTGTTGCTTTAATGGTCGAAAAATTAAAAAAAAGAAATTATACATCAGTCGTCCTAAATGCTGCGGCTTCAGCTTTAGGAAAAATGCTTATAAGATGATGTAAATTGCTTAATATAAAAACAGTGGGTTTAGTACGAAGGCAAGAACAAGTTGATATATTGTCTTCAATTGGAGCTGACTATGTATTCAATACTTCTGATGAAGGATGGCAAGATGCTGCTAAAGCTTTAACAACTCAGCTTGGGACAAAAATTGGCTTTGATGCAATTTGTGGAAGCGCAACTCAAGAGATGCTGGACTTATTAGAAGATAAAGGAGTTTTGTATATTTATGGCGGACTTTCAGGGCAGCTAATCCAAGTTAGTCCTTTAAGTTTTGTTGTAGGTGATAAGGCAATTAAAGGAGTTTTCCTTCATGCATGAATCAATAATATGCCTATAGAGAAAAAGGCAGAATTCGGGTATCAAATACAAGATTTGATTGGAGATGCATTGAAGACTGACTATCAATCTGAAGTGACGCTAGATGGTGTAAAAGATGCACTTAAGCAATATGCAGGCAAAAAGACTGATAGCAAATTCTTAGTGAGGCCAAAAAGAGATTAACTTTAACTAATTCTTTAGAAATATAAATCACAAAATTGAGCTGTTTAAGTTTTAATTACTTCGGTTTCTCAAAAAAAAGAAGTTTATAATAGGAAATATATGAGTTTAAAAAATGAGCGACTTCTCTCTTCATATCTTTATACTTTAATAATTAATACTAAAACTAGATAGATGTTTAAATTTTAAAAGAATTTTACTATCAAATATAAGATTCGATTTGAATTCAATTAGCAGTTTTTAATTCTAAAAATTTTTGCTCTGATGATAATATTTTCAACTGAAATAATCTAGATAGTAAACTTATATCGTCATTTTTTTCTTATATATAAATAGCTTTAAGGATATTATAATTATAAAGTTCTTAAAGGCATTATAATTATTTTTACCCCCCTTTTTAAATTGTAACCACGCATAGGTAAAATTTCTTTAAACTGGAACAAATTTGATTTTTATAGGTAAAAATACTAACTTTTATAAAATTAATTTTGACCTAATTTAATAGGAAAGTGCTAGTATACTATTATTAAACAGTTTTCACACTGAATCAATTAATTCTTCACAAAATAAATTAAAAACTCAAAAATATTTGAATTGATTTTTAAAAATTTATAATTCTATATATAAAAAATTAATCCCTTTAAATGAGAACTGGAGTTTTATTCAATTTAAAGAGGGGGAAGTTAATATAAAGCTTCTCCTTGATAAATAAGATATATAATTTTATTATAAATTACCTTAATTACTCAGAATGTTCTTTATCTTGACTTAAAAGTAATATATATCCAAAAAGAATGTAATAAATAGCACAAAAGATAAATTTATCCAATTTTATGTATTTTAATATAATAGTAATAATTTTACGTTTTATCACACATAAGGTGTCTTGATTTTTTATTTTTAGTAATTAATTTGATGAATTCTTTAACATGAACGTCAATTTCATCAATCTGACTTCGTTTTATTTGTAGCCAACTTTTTTCCACTAATATTCATCAATGTTTAATATATCTAATAAAATACTAATAATTTTGAGTTTAAAACATACTTTTGATTATTAAATAAGAAAAGAGGTTAGGTTATACTATTAAAGCTAAGCATTAGCCATATTGGTGAGGCATTCACCAAAGACCTCCCATGCGGAAGGTTCCACCGCTTTTCGACTCCAGCCAGAGGGTCTATCCCTCATATGAGTGCCCTTCCGGTACTTCTATCTCCTTGCCTTGCGACTTCAGTCTTGAGTGGGCGGCTTATGGGTTTCTGCTGCTACGGACAATGGGAGTAGCTTTATTTCAAGGATCCTTGAATTCTCTCGGGTGCTGAAGTCCTCCCTTCGACAGCTACAGGAAAAAGATGACTCCCTATGGCCTGGGCCAAAACCCTCAGTAAATAAGAAAAGAGATCTTAAAATATCGGGTTTTTGCAAATTTCATGTGCAATTGGCATCTTTAATAAAGTTTGGAGAAATTGTTCAACCATTTATTAAAGATAATTTTATTCATAAATCCATTGGAAATAATAAAATGGAAGCTGATACAATAACAGGAATAAGAGTTCATGCATATGAAGATTTAGACTCACTAACAGTTGACCAAGCCCCAATTCCAGAGCTAGAAGACACTCAAATTTTAGTCAGAGTCGAATATGCCCCAATCAACATTATCGACCTCATGCAAGCTTTAGGTCACTATCGCAGACAACCTCTTCCCCACTTTATCGGAAACGAAGGCAGTGGAACCGTCATAAAAAGCGGAGCCCACCCATATGCTCAATCTCTTGTCGGAAAAAGAGTTTCATTTGAAGCTAGTGTCCAAGGCTTTGGGGCTTATGCAGACTATTTAGTTACTTCCGCATTTAATGCTTTTCCTTTAAAAGATTCAGTGACTTTTGAACAAGCCGCAAGCTTAATAATAAACCCTATGACTGTGGCTTTAATGGTCGAAAAGCTAAAAGAAGGAAACCATAAATCCGTAATTATTAATGCGGCAGCTTCAGCTATAGGGAAAATGCTTATAAGATGGTGCAAATTATTGAATATCACAACAATTAATTTGGTAAGAAGACAAGAACAAGCTGATATATTGATTTCAATAGGAGCTGAACATGTTTTTAATACGTCTAATGATGGGTGGAAAGACACTGTTAAAGCTTTAACGACACAACTTGGGACAAAAATTGGATTTGACGCAATTGCGGGAAGTGCAACTCAGGATATGATAGATTTGTTGAATGAAGGTGGTGTTTTGTATGCGTATGGAATACTTTCTGGACAGCCAGCACAATTTATGCCGCCGAGTCTGGCTGGAGATAAGAGCATAAAAGGCCTTTTTCTTGCACCTTGGCTAAGAAGTTTGACGGTTGAGAAAAGGGTTGAAGTTGGGTATCAAGTTCAAGATTTAATTGGGTATGCATTGAAGACTGATTATGTAGCTGAAGTGACGCTTGATGGGGTTAAAGATGCGCTGAAACAATATGCTGATAAGAAAACTGATTCCAAGTTCTTAGTCAGAACAAGAAGATCTTAATATTGACTAATTATTTAATTGAGATTATTGCATATATACGGAATTTGATAAATTCTTGATAATATTCAAACCAATTGAAAATTAATCTTTTAACATTTAAATTACGAAATAAGTACAATAGAAGGGGTTAAAGGTCGGTCTGTTATCATATTTGAAGTTTATTTTAATTATGCAATATGGCTTTTATTAACCAATTATGAGATTTAATTTAATTAAAGCCTCGTCAATTTTTTTAGATTTAAATCAAACTTGTAATATCTTTGGTCCAAGTCTGTTGCGATATAAATTGCGCCTTTATTATAAGTATAATAAACTTGAAGAGGAGAAATATTGATTATCGATTTCCCTATTACTCTCCAAGCCAGTTCGCCACTCAAATCGCTTCCATATTCGTCTATATAATAGCTTTCATATATATGCCCATCATCACACTCAATTAAATACAACTTCCCTACATTGATAAGGATTTTTCTTTTATCCGCTGCAAATTTATGAGGCATTACTGTAAAAGAGTTATTATCAATTGAATAATGCAAAAGATGTCTATTGCGTAATCCAGAAATCAAAATATTTCTATTGACTATTATACTATGGCAAGATTGATCAGGTTCTGGCAATGGAGTTAATCCAATTCATTTATTTCTATCTAAATCAAATTTAAGAGATGTTGTACGACATAAACCATGGACGTAACCTCCAAAGAAGTAGATATTTCTGTTAAAATATATAGCTGATGAGTAGCAGTAGATTTCAGGACCTGAAGGCAGATTGCTAGCTTCATAGTTATGATCTGTCATAAGATCTAGGAAGTAATGTCTATCTAATAATTTGCTGTTTGGAACTAAAGTTAGGCAGCCTGTTTCATCTATAGATAAATTTTCCAAAATTTCTACATGCTCATTTTCATTTTCAGTGTCATAAATGATCAAATTAGCGTTGTGTTTAATTATACCCTTTGAGGTGTTTGAATATTATTTTGAGTCTCAGACGAATTGATTAGGTAAAATAGCTATAACTTAGATCCTTAAGAGCATATCTTAATCAGATAAAGAGATGTGTTTTGATGATAAGCATTGATATATTCCTGGTAAGCTTGGCTTATCATTGGGCTATAGTTTGAATAAAGACTCTGATACTTGCAAGTCTTTCTGAACTCTTGCTCTATTTCTTGACTATTTTTAGTTCTGCTTAAAATTTCAGATTTTTTAGCCTGCAATTCTTGAAGAATTAATAATTGATGTGAAATGTTTTGATTTATCTGGCTCTTTAATTGATTCATTTCAGTCTCAGTCTTTCTAATTAAACTTAAAGCAGAATTCAGTTGAGTTTGAATAGATTCAATCTGGATTTGATGATTTTCTTGATTTAAATTTTCAATTATTTTTTTATTCTTTTTACTTTCAAATACCAGTTCTAAAATAGAATGATTCACATTTTCTATCTTTTCATTATTTTTTTTATCACTTTCGCCTAGTCTTTTTTCTAAATTGGATAATTTTTTATCCAAAAGTGCTTCAAATTTATTTTTGATGTAATTTTCAATTATTTTCTCGATTTCTTTATTAAGACTGCAAAAATACTTAACGTTGTTATATGTTTCTGATTCTGCTGGAATCATTTCTTTAACTTTTTCAGAAGCTAAGCCAGGCTCTAAAGTCAGTAGCTGTAAAAGCGGGTCTTCATCGAATTTTGATATTTTTTGAGTTTGAGAAATTTTTTCAATTCAGCTAGAAATTTCATATAAATCAGAATCTAACTTTCTTAGGCTTTCTTCAAGACTGTTTTCTGATACGAAGAGATTTTGGGAGAAGGATGATGCAATCTTTGCTTTTAATTTTTCTTTTTTGAGTTTTTCTTTTAGAAGAAAGCCAAGGACTGCATCTTTTGTCTCTGTGCAAGGCTCGAGATAAACAGAAACAATGTTATGGGTCCTTTTAGGCACTTTAAGATGCTCTCCGATATGGAATTCACACGAGTAAATTTCAGGAGACAAACATAGGCATGCATAATGAACTTCCAGCCCACAGCTTTGCACAAAACATCGCTTAGTAGCCATTTATAGAGCTAGAGAATGAGCTATTTTATGTGCATAATTATGAGATTAATTTTCATCTACAAAAATATTTTCGGACTCAAAGCAATTAATGTAAGATATCAAAAATTAATCATGCTGAAAAAGAAAAGCCCTAACTTTTTAGGAAAAAAATATATTAATATTGAGGATTTTCTCGCAAAATTGTTGCTTTCTGGACAAAGTAGAAACAATTGGATTCGATTAAGTGCAAATACTAGCATTTTGCCAATAAAGTTTAATTAAAAGTGCATCGAACCTTATGATAGTTGCTTGTATGATCGAAAAGCTAAAAGAAGGTCGCCATGCTTCTGTAGTAATCAATGCATGCAGCTTCTTCTTTACAGTTTTTGAGGATGGCTAAAAAACCATATTATATTTATCCTCGCCCCATTTTACAAAAATTACAAATTTAGCTCCAATGCAATATCAATTAAAAATTCAAATTAAATACAATCATACCAAAATTTTACAAAATATAATGCCCAACACTTTTCATAACTTATCACAATTAACTTAAATTTTCATTAAATTTATTCTCTTTTCCTTTGCTGTTCTTGGCGTTTCATCATCAGCATTTCATCCACCGTTAATGGCCTCCTCCCATTCCCCACTTTTTCTTTCTGCTGCACAATCTGTGGAGGATTATTTTCCTTGACCGGCGCTGACTGTGTGGGTATCCTCAACTGGACATTTCTGCTACTTTTTTCATTTTTTACTATAGATAAAGCTTGAGACACTGACTGGAATAAGCCCTGCATTTCTTGAAGCAGCTGATTTGGTGGAATGCTATTCCCTCTAACCCCTTCATAAATTTCTTCTATATACTTTAGTACGTCATTTTCCAAAATCCCACTTATTGCTTGTTTTTCTGCCAAATACCTTTCATTACTAGCCTGCAAAGACGTCAAATTTGCCTGCACATCTCTTGATTTCGGCTCTACAGGCTGCTTATAGGCATTAATACTCCCAATAAGCCTGTCAATTTCTCCTTTTTGGTTTTCTATAATTTGGGTCAATTCAGCAATTTTTTCTTCACTTGTCAGCATTTGTAAAGGCAGGAAGCTTTCATTGTCCAAAGTGACTGTATCAGTAGAATAAGGCGGGTATCTTTTAGGTTCTTTATAATGGTTGGATTCAGGGATTTCAGCAGTCGGTACATTCATGCCATGATTTTTCAATAAATCTTCTAGCTGTTGACATCTGGCTGTTTGGTATTCTAAATTTTCTTCAGTCTCTCTATGGATTCTATCATAAGCGTCTAGCTCCTCTTGTAGCTGTATAATGGTATCATCTCTTTCATTAAGCCTAGCAGTCAGCGCTATCATAATATCCCTTTGCCTTAACAATAACTGTTTATACCTATCAATCTGCGCTTTATCTTCTTCAATTTGTTGCCGCTCCTGCTCTATTTCTTGCAGCCTCCCTTCATATTCTTTTCTTATGGCTTTTTGTTTTTCTTCTAACGCAATAATAAACTGTGGGGTTTCTTCAAGTTTTTTGCCTCCTACGAGCAGCTGGGAATTCATCATTTTGATCCTTTCTTCAAGCTTTCTTTTTTCTTCTTTTTCTATTAAAAATTCTTTTGACCTCATTTCTAAAGCTTCTATGGCGGCTTCTTTGTCTGCTTCAGCTTGCTTGCGCTGGTCTTCAAGCTCAATGACTTTTTCCATATCATACATGCTACGGTTTTTGGCATCTAATTCGTGACGAAGCTTGGCGAGCTCTACTTCATATTTCCTTATAAGGGTTTTTTGGTCCACATCTTCATTGATTCGAGGGGCATTTTTGATGTTTTTGGCACGATTAGCGAATTTTACAGTAGATAAAGATTCACCAAAAGAGTCGTTGGAAGGGGAAATCATGGCCATCATGGTAGTTATGCAGTTCCCACCTAAAGAGTCTTCTAATAGACGGGTCAGCTTGGAGTCTCTATAAGGGATATGAGTCCTTGGCTTGGTGTCTGTAAGAGCTGCAATCACATTTCCAAGTGCTGATAAGCTTTGGTTGATTTTTTTAGATTCTTCTAGACGTTTTCCAGTAGCTCCAGTCAGCCTAACTCTTTCACTCCCAGCAAGATCGACAAGGTTAAGTTTCCCAACTTTAATGTCTTTAGAAATGTCATCAGACCCTTCCAGCTCAGTCGTCATCATATGCTCCACAATTATTCTATTTTTTTTTTAATAAAATATTTTCATTATAAAAGTTAAAAATTTTTCAAAATCATTATAAAAATATATATATAATAAAAACCGCATGGCTGCGGCTGCTCAAATCATTCATTTTCGTAGAAGCCGTCGCCCTCGTCATTTCTCCTTTCTGCATAAGTGAACAAATATCAGTCGCCGACCTCACGGCCCATTCACTCAGTCCTTCCACAAACACCCCTCGTCTTTTTTCTTCTCTTATCTGTAATGTCCCTCGTTCCGGTTTCAGCAGATCTGATATAAATTCATTATAAATTTGTAAATAGCTCGCCCTCACCATAAATGTAACATTTTGGCTCTGTGAAGATTCAATGATTTTGAAAATTTCTTCACTTGCACGAGGAACAATCCCACGTTGTGGGTCAGTCGAGTTATATTTAAAGCCTTCCATTGTATAAGTTTTCCCTGTACCTGTTTGTCCGTAGGCTAATAAAGTTGCGTTGTAGCCTTCTAGAACTGATAAAACTGCCTGTCTGGCAGTTCTATCATATACTTGGACCTGTGTGGAGTCTTGGTCATAGACATAGTCAAAGGTAAAATGATGGAAAGTGGCGAGTCCGGGGTTTTCGGAGATGTCGAGTTCTCTTTCTTCATCATTGGCGGCTGCACCTAGGTATTCTTGTAGGGTTATTCGCTTATTGTCAGGAGAAACTTCAATTATGCTGCGGAAACCGTGGACTGGGTCGATTTCTCTTGGCAAAGGTGGCCGGACTCTTATTACAACTTTAAAATTACCTCGGGCGTCATTTGAGTGTAGAGGGTAGGATTGATAGGAACTTCCGGATAAAGAGCCAGAAGTACTGGGTGGGCGCTTTTCATAGGGAAAGGACTCGCCTCTGAACATTTAATTTAATATGTAAAAGTTATTGAAATTTATCGTAATTATGATAATGAAGAAATTAATAGATTTGGGATTTTTTTGAGGGTGCGTTTATGATGCATTTGATTAAAAAGTTTTAAAAAAAAATAATATATGATTATATTATTGTGGAAATTATAATAATAGAGTAAAAAAAAATATCAAGAAAAAACGCTATATATGAATTAGATTTGGATATATTCAGAGGGCTGGGCATTTGATGAATATACGAATTTAATAAGAGTTTCAAGTACTTAAGAAAAATCTGGTTTTTAAGAGAACTAAACAATAGAAAATTAATTATAATAATGTGCTGCATATATCCGATTTATTATGACTTAAATAATATCTCTTGATTTATTTCTTTTTTTTATTTGTTGCCAACTTCTTCTTCGTTTGATTTCGTTTATTGAATGATAAATAAGCACACTAAAAGGCCGTATCTTGAACTTTTCTAATAATCTATAATTTATAGCAAAGCTTTCCTGTCTTATTTTTGTTTCTTACATACAGTTAACTGAGATTTTTCAATTAAAAATCTATATCTTCACACAATCCTATTAGGCAGTCCTAGAGCTTAAGCCACCCTAGGAAAATCCATTAAACATAATTTAAAAGTGATAGCATCAGCTTAATCTTTTGTAAGAGCTCATAGAGAAGTTAAGAGTGTCTCGATAATTGCTATAGTCTTCAATTTTTCATCTAAACTCAAATGATAAAACATTAAAATTTAATATTTTAATCTTAGGGAAAGCAGAAATCAGCGTAAAGAGTCATTGAAGCACTATATTATTTATTTAATGTTTAAAAAAAATTTAATATAGTGATTAAATTTGAATTTCTTGACAATAATTAGCTGTTTTAGCTAAATTGTTAATTCTTTTGCCATTGATTGTTAAGAACAATTATAGCCAAATTTTTATTAAAATTCGAAAGAGCTCATTTTATAAAAATGAACCTTATTCACCCCAGAATAAGCAATTCTTTTTATTTTTTTAAGTTTTTTTGCCAAAAGTTATTTTTGATTAGCAAACAAATTTGTTTATTATTAGGGGATTTTCAGATAATAAGCGAGAAATTCAAATTTTGGGTATTCAACCCAATAATAGCAAATTTGATCTATTTATTTTAATTTACTATTTGAAAATTTTATGATAAAGCCATAAAAATCAAGAATTTGCTTAATACAGAGGGAGTTGGTAGATACGTCATATCACTCATTTCAGATTTTAACCTTATAAAGTAAAATTACTTTAATATAGATTGAGAAACTTATAGTGGCATCCGAATTGCACTTGAATCTCTTAATAATCGAAATATTCATGTGCAAGACCTAGATATTTAAATTAGCCTTACATGATAAAATTAACTTCGCGTTATTTTGTATATGAAAAGTAAAGGAATTAATACAAAATAAAGCAGGAGAGCTTAAAAAGCCAATTGCTGGGTTTGGAAGTCCAAAATACTCAGTTATCATAGCCTTTTAATTCTCAAAATTCCAGATAATTAACTTGGCATAATATTGTGATTCTTCTCAAAAACTAACCACTAATTACTGGTAAATTTCTTAGAAATACATCTGAATTAATTTTTCCAATTAATTCATCTGATTTTTTCAATAACTCAGAGTCATAGTCCCTGCATTAGTTAAAATTATAATTTAGTTTCAATGTAAATTCTCTATAAACTTAGTGATAGTATCAGCTAGTCAAAAATGAGGATTAATTCTAATATTTTCAAATTTCTTTTCTAAATCCTTTAAGACTGCTTATAATAATAATAAATTATGCTTTATCGCACCCGAGGTGCCTTTAGTTTTTATTTCTCATAATTAAAATCAATAAGTCTTTTGCAGTATCATCAATGTAGCGGCAACAACATCAACGATTCCAGGAAAAAACACAAGCATTACTGCAGCATTAGATCCAGCTACAACTCTAGCATCAACTCAATTGACAATTTAGGTATCTTCAAGGTTCACTAAAATTTTATTTTCTTCAGTTTAACATTTTTTAACATTTTGGATCATCATGTGCTGTCTCCATGCCATCGTCCATTGCACCATGCTTCCATCTTCGCTTCAACTCCTACACTCCATGGATTCAGCACCGAAGAGACTACCGCTGACGCAAAATCTCCTCTCATACTGCAACTCCTTTCAGAATTGACAGGATAAGCACTTCCAAATTTTGGCGCAAAAGCACCATTATGTGCGGGAAATGTTTATTTTTTAAGACTGCTTATAATCTAATTATAAAAATGAAATTGATACTATGAAGTTTGTGGTCTCTAAAGAAAGCTTTAGTCAAAATTACAAATTTTTCTTAACTAAGATTAAGATTAATCAGAATTTTAAAATGATGCTCTCTTCAACAGGGAGTAATACCAGAGTCTCCTTTTTAACTCTCTCAATCGAAGAGTTCAGCAGATATTTTGCCCAGCAAGCATTCTAAACAACTCCACCAAAAGGGCTAGAAAGTCTTCCTCGATTGCGTCTTTTATGGGGAAGGGCTTGCTGCCGAGAGAAAACTGCCAGTTGTGGCTCTTTGGGGTTGTTGGTCTCTTTTGGGATCGGAGTTGTGGGACTTGTGGAAGCTCAGATGATGGGGGAGTTGTGGGTAACCCCAGAGATTTTGAAAGGGCCTGAAAACGCAAACAAGCCAAAAAAAAAAAAAGGAAAAAAAAAAAGGCTGAATGGGCACACTGGTGTGTCGCTGTTGTTATGCTTTTGCTTTTCTTGTTTTTTGTGTTTGCTTTCGCGTGTGCTTTTGCTAATTGGAGTAGGGTAGGGTTATATAAAAACTTTTTCTTCTTCTTCTTCGATCGCGTTAAAAACTTGCTCCAGGCTTGACTCTGTATGTGTTCAGCCTAAGTATCACCCTACTTGGATGTGCCAAGCGGAAAAACCCCTATGCGTCCTAATACCCTTGGCCAAGTGATTTACTCTATGCGATAAGCCATATTTGGCATTATGGATAAAGGCGTATCAAATAAACCAAACCCTATAATAATAAAATTGCAGAGGAGGAAAGGTTTACGGGTAAAAACCATTTCCGTACGTATCCATTTTATTATTATTTTCAAATTTTCTTAACAAGCTTTTTTTTCCTTTTTGTAATGAAAAATAGTTCCATAGAATTTAAAATTTATTGACTCCTTTAAGCTCAAATTTCAAAATTATCATTTTAGATTAAGTTTATTAAAGTATTTTATTATAATCCATTCAAAATTTTTATTAGCCCATCTATTATTATATTTCGCTTTAATTTTATCTACTTCTTTTTAAATTGCATCAGAGTTTAATAAATTATAAGTTACATTTCTTCCGACATATAATAAATGGAAACAGGAAGCTCGCAGCTATTACCAGGATTTCCTGAATGTAAAAGTAAAGAAGTCCTTGTGTTTTATTTATGCTACACACTAGCCAAAATTATCAGCATCGCTATTATACTAATTTTGCTTCCCTCAGACTGTGGAGAAACAATAGATTTATTCTTAATTATATACTCCATTATCGAAGCTATTGAATTTATATTTTTATGTTCCTTACTTATCCGCAAATGTTTCCGCCATGCTGGCCGCTTATCTCCTTACTTCGTGCGTTCTATACAGCTCAGTTATGAAAGGTAAAATTTATATAGCTTCAGATTTATTATGGTCATCGCTTTGTCTGCAGGCTTAACAGGCAATTCAAGCTGTTGGGATAAACCAACAGGAATTTTGGGGACAATTTTGATAAATATATACCTCTTTAAATTGTAATTGGAAATTATAGAAAAAAAATTTGACAGAAAATTAAATTTAATATTAAATGATATAGGCTACATAAAAGTCCTTGCTGGGCTGATCTATACAGCCATGTATTTCAAGGAATTAAGAAATCTAATGTCAAATCCAGCCCCACCTACTTATGTTGTAACTTTTTATTTAGCTAACTGCTGAACAGTTAGAAACCTATATGAAAATCCCTCAAAAAGAAGGCTTATGTTCTATTTGTTTAGATGAGATTAAAGCTGACGTAAAATGCATAGTGCTCCCATGCGAACATAATTTTCACGTAAAATGCTTAAAAGATTGGGTTTCAGTAAAAGGGATATGTCCTATGTGTAGGATGCGATTAAATTAATTTTCTTTGGACTTTAATAGGTTTTTTGAATAATTTTTTATGTTGAAATTAATGCTGAAATTATTGAATATTTTTATATTTATTTATGATGAAATTGTAATATCTTTTGGTTCATTTGTTACCCCGTGGAATTGAGTTTCTGAAGATGGTGTCTGTTGAGGCGGGCTATCAATCGGCAGTAGAAAATAAAAACAAGTATTTGCTATCCGAATCGCGTCTTTGTTTTCTAAATCAACAGGTGGAGATTCTAAGTCTACTTTCCGCTTGTTAACTCTTAAAGAATTTTTGCTTAACTCCCCCCCCCCCCCTCCGTGAGCGAACAAAAAAATTTTGTTCGCTCACGGAGGGGGGTTAATTTTTTTTTTTTAAAAAAATTTATATATAAATTTTATAAAAAAATATTTTTTTCGAAATTTAAAAAAATCCCTAATTTGCAAAAATTGGGAAGCAAATATTAATTTAATTTGCAAAATTTATGTTTTAAAACGCAATTTGTTTAAAATTAAACAGAATTAGCTCTAGATTTCATTATACTAATTATCACTTATATATCAAAATTTTTTTCCATTAAAATTTTTTCTATTAAAAAAATTTTTGTTCACTCACGGAGGGTGGGTTTTTGGTCAAAAAATGGCGATTTTTCTAATGGTTTTGTTCGCTCACGGAGGGGGGGGGGGGGGGGAGTAAGCATTTTATTTGAAATTTTCTTTTTTCTTGGGATCAGGATATCTCTGCATGCTCTTTTGAGATTTTTTTATGGTCGCCTATGTGTAAGACGCCTTTACCACTTTGTTTTCTCCCTAAAGTAACTTTAAGTTCTTGAATGTAAGCTTGGACTTCTGGGCCTTCAAGCTTAGCATATGCTTCAATATCCCCCATTTCTGAATTAAGATTATGAAATTTCTATTATAAGGTGGAGATCATACTTTTTTTAAATTTTTTTTATGATATTTTATATAAAATTAAGAAAAATTTGAAACAAGGTAGAGAATAAAATAAAAATTTAGATAGCTTTTTTTATTTGGTTAATAGATGCTTAAGCTTTGGTTATTATTAAAAAAGCAGGTTATTTTATAAATAAATTTAAAACTTTTTATTGCTGACCTATACTAACACTGGGCTGGGTATCTGAATCAGGTTTTAGCAGCATATCGTTTAAAAGCTGCTTTAACACCAACATTTCAACCTTCAAGTTTGGTCAGCCCGAACTCAACGTCGTCTTTTCCTTCATTACAGACTTGACAAGTTTAAAGGTTTCATTTAATTCGTGATTTCCCTGGAAATGTATGATTTCTCCCTTTCAAAAATTTTATCGCCGTGCTGGAATCTTTCCTTGCTAAAATAAAATCCTGGTACACTGGCCACGGTGGTCTTTTTGCAGGAGTTGGGTCAATGGGTTTTGATACGACTTGGGGTAAGGCTAAGAAGTTTTATTCAATGCTCTTTGAAATTACTTATAGAGAGTCCGAATTGTATATGAAATCGGTTATGTTGCCATATCTATAAATATTTCTATAAATTTAACTCCAGCTAAATGAAAAGTGGTTAATTTATGAATAAAATTTATTTATTTTAAGATCTTCTGACTCTGACTAGATATTTTGAATCAGTTTTTTTAGCAGCATATTGTTTCAAAGCATCTTTAATCTAATTTTTACTTAATTACTTATTGTTTAATGCCCCAGATTATTCAGCGAGTGATTTAGGCATGCATGACTCACCCTTTATATCCTGATTAGTGACAAGTGATATATTGGGCAATTCTGCGTTACCGATTTATCATGTGGAGACATTCCAAAACTTCTAGAATCTTGATCAGAGCTACACATGATGTTTGCCTCACACTAGCATTACTCCTGAGTGTGTTTCGCCTAATTGTCACTCTCCTTGGAAGTGTCAAGCGATAAAACCCCACACTTCCTAAAACCATTATCAGGCGCTCCAGACTATACGCTGGGGTTAATGCTGATATAACTGCGTAAGGTGCACTAGGAAAACCGAATCCCAATAATAAAATCACTAGAGAAAGAAAAGTCCTCGGAACTTATTCCGATAATTCCATTTTATTATTATAAAAGCTCTTTAGGCATCATCTAGTGCCACCTCAGACTGATAATCAGTCTTCAATGCATCTCCAATTAAGTCTTGAATCTCATTTCCGATTTCAAGCTTTTGCTCTATAGACAAGCCTTTGAACATTCTGCCATACATGAGTCCTTTAATTGATTTATCTCCTCCAGCTAGAGTCATTGGGTTGCCTTCAGCTGGCTGTCCAGAAAGTACCCCATATACATATACAACTCCTTTTTCTGTTAGCAATTGCAGCATATCTTCTGTCGCACTCCCTGCGATTGCATCAAAACCTATTTTGGTTCCTAATTGGTTAGTCAGAGATTGCGCTTCCTCCTTCCAGCCAGGCACTGAAGTGTTAAATATATGGAATATTTATTAAATTTTCATTTAAAATATATTTATTACACATAATTAAATAAATTTTTTATTAAAAAAATAATTTTTATATCCAATATATGCTTAGCACCAATACCAGCTAAAGTGTCGACCTGTTCTTGTCTTCTAACTAAATTAATTGTTGCAACATTTAATAGATCGCACCATCTAATAAGCATTTTCCCTAAAGCTGAAGCTGCAGCATTGATAATTACAGAAGTATGGTTTCCTTCTTTAATTTTTTTAACCATATATGCAACAGTCACAGGGTTTATGACTAAACTGGCTCCTTGTTCAAAGGTAATATGATCTTTTAAGGGAAATGCAGAAAAAGCAGAAGTGACTAGCTCCGCCCCTAGGTATAGAGCAAAAAGTCTTGGAAAATATATCTTATTTTTCAATATATAACGTTTTATTATTGAGCAAAATAAATTTTTTGTGCAAAATAATTTGGTTTATTATTACTAATATAGGGGAGGGAGGAGGCTACTTAACTGGGGCCGGCAATCCGACCCCTCCAACTCGCCCTTATTGGTGATGTTAATAATAATATAATAAGATCTCCAACTCATAATAAAAATTTTAATATTTCACCCTAATTTTTTATATAAAATCTGAATACAAATCACTCCCACATAAGTAATCTAAAAAGTAGAGTAAATAATCCGCAAAAGTGCCGAATCTTGGCACAGAAGCTGTAACTGCGACCCTTTTTGCGACAAGAGATTGGGAGTACTCATCGATTCCGCTTTTAACTACAGTCCCACTTCCTTCAATGCCAAGTATACAATTTGGCTGAGTAGTCGAATAATTTCCCATTGCTTTTAAGATGTCACTGACATTGATAGGGGCACATTCCATCCTGACTAAAATTTGGGAGTCTTCAAGATGGGGCACTGGAACTTGTTCAATTACAATGGAGTCAAGATCGCCGAGTTTGTGAATTACCGCTCCGGTTATTGAGTTAATTTCCATTTATAATTCTCCAATGAATTTATGATTAAATATCATTTTTATCAATATAAAGAATGGTATAAAATGGACTGTAATTTATTTATCAGAAACAGTCTTACTTTGAGAATTCAATTTTTGAACTTTTTAGTTATTAAAAATAAATGATGTTTTAATTTTTTATTGTATTAGCCTATTTTTAGTCGTCAGCGTTATAACTAAGCTCATTCTGGAAACTATATTGTGAATATAAGAGATAATGACTCCCTTGGGAGTTTTAGCTTGAATTAAATTAAATTTTCCTATAGTAGATGCACAAGAAACAGGTAAGATCTAATGCTTGAAAATTAGCTAGCGAGCTTTTACAAATAATTCCATATAAATAGTAATAATTTTACTATTATAATTTTAAAAAAATGATATTTGGCTTTCTCATTATCAGTGGAAAGGTATAACTCATCTAAATTTCTTAATTTAATTTACGTTATTTAGTCATCATAAATATTGCTATCCTTCCCCAAATCTCGCATTCCCAAATCCATGCTGTCCTTCATCATACCCATAAGGCTTTTTCTGTTCTCTATACCCAAAATATCTATCTTCCTGCCCACTTCCCTCTCTAAACGAAAATCCTCTAAAAAATGACGGTAATCCACCCTCTTCTCTATCAAAATCCATAAAAGGTCTCATAAACCTCTGCATCATATTTTCCATTTCCTTAAAAATTTCATCTTCTACTTCATACCCCCCTTTAAAACCTTCATTATAAGGCAGTTCTTCATAGTCTTCTTCGACTCAGGAACCATTTTCATCACTTCCTTTTGTTGTTGTGCATTTTGTGCATCTCATTTGGCCTTCCTGATCTGGCTTGCATATAATTTTAGATGATTTTACAGACGATTGAAATGTCGGCTGCTGACTGACGCTTTCTTGTTCGTCGAATGTTCTAGTAAAATAGTCCCAAAAACCCATTTATTTATAATTTCGATGAGAATTCTGTAAATAAATGAATAGATTGAAAAGAAATAAGCCAGGAACGAGGACTAAGGAGATGTGGGCGTGGAAGCTCGATGATTTTTGTAATATGTCTGGGCCTTTTTCTGTGCAGGAATATATATGCTTTTATTAATTAAGTTTAGGTATAATATAAATAAATAAAAACCCCCAATTTTTAGATAAAATTGCATACAAGATCTAATCAGAAATAATCCTGGTGACGTCGAAAGAATATGTGACCCACCTCATGATATTGATTTAGCTGTGTGACAATATGAGCATATAAGGCAGTTTATTGTAGAGCTAAACAGACTTATAGTGAATTTGCAAGGGATTTGTGTTCCTGATATGTGCCCGAATATGAGGGGAGGAGAAGATACAATGTATTTATGCGCTTCACATAAGAAGCCTAAAGAATGTTCTGCAATAGATTATATGACTCATACTCTAGATAACGCGACCTCAATTTTACAGTCAAGCAGAAATTTTAATACCCGTATAAGCATCCCTATAAACTCAACCAAACTTTTAGTAAATATTGTAAGAAGGCTTTATAGACTTTTTGCACACACTTATTTTTTCCATAGGGAAATTTTTATGGAATATGAAAACCAGACGCATTTGTGCTATAGATTTACTGAATTTGTGCAGAAATTTGGGATGATGCCGGCAAAGTTTTTTAGTATTCCAACACATGCTTATAAAAATGATTGATAATAAAATTATAAATTATCTACGATTTAGTTTGAATTTTTTTTGAATTTTATATAAATTAGATAAGGATCCCCCCCCTCATTTGTCCAATTTTCTAGTCTTTTTTTTTATAAGAATTTTTTTTTTCAGGACCTCATTTGTCCCAAAATCTAGTCAAAATTGATTTGCCCATTTTCTAGTCTTTTTTGGATTTTTTCGAATGTCCTAAATTTTAGTTTTTACTTTAAAAAAATGAGACAATTAAGGTTGAAAATTTTTTTTTCTATCAAAACTTTGACTAGAAAATTGGATAAATGAAAATTTTTTTCTCCTATAAAAAAAACTAGAAAAATGGGCAGACTAGAAAATTTGACAAATGAAGGGGGGGTATCCTTATGTGTTTTGAGCTTATCAAAATAGTTTTGTTGCAGTGCTTTTATAATAATCGTTTTTTTTGCTCTCTTCACGTATGGAATATTATGTGCTTCAGTTATGAGTGAATAATGCCAAGATTGAGATAAAAATTAAGCAAAAGACAGATTTTCACAATAGTTATTGTCAAATCCTAAATACTTCCTGAGAAGGATGCTTAATAGCTTTGAAATCACTAACAAATCTCTAGAAAGCAGGCACAATAAAGCGCACTTATAGTTTACATGAGAAGCCTAAAAATGCTCTGCGATATATTATATGTCTCATAAACCAGATAATGCAATCTAACTTTTACAAAAAGTAGAATTTTAATACCCAGAAAGCATCCTTATAAGTTCAATCAAAATTTTAATATATAGCAAGATTTTTTGTACACTTATTATTTCATAATGGAAATGCTAGACGCATTTATGCCATAGATTTACTTAATTTATGCAGAAATTCGATTAACTCAGGCGACATTTTATATCCACATAAATAAAATTATTAAATTATCTGCGATTTGGCTTGAATTTATTTAATCTGTTTGAATATTTGGAGCCTTGATAGGAATGCTCAGTTTCTTCAGTTATTGAGGGTTTATAAGAAGATAAAGATGAAAATTTCCCATGTGATTGGTTTTTCATTCGTGTTAGATTTGATGTTAAATTAGATATGTGTTTTTGAATTTTATCAAAATATTCATCAAATGATTTGGTTGCAGTGCTTTTATAAGTTTCTGCATAATAATCGTACCTCTTTTGCTCTGTTTCGTTTTTAGAGCTTCTATATGCCTTTTGCTCTGCTTCATTTATGGAACTTCTATATGTATTTTCATAATCCCTATCCTGTGTAGAGCCTTCTAAGTCTTTCACATTGACACTAAAATCAGTGCTTGGCTTTTTAACAATCGAACTTTCTTCTTCTTTACTTTTCACACTGATAGTAGGTGTAGAACTTTGCTTTGAAATTTGCTTAATTTCAGTTTGGGTTCCTTGATTTTCAAATATATTTTTCACTGGAGTACTATAGCACTTTTCACTATTTATTACTTTATAAGCTATTTCATGCAAATTCTTTATAAGAATATTAAGAATTTCTCTTTATCCTATAAATTATAAAAATTTGCCTTATAAATACTATTTTGCATTCAATCTTATTTATATTAATTTATTTTTTTGATTTCCTCAATTTCCCTTTCTAATGCTTTCAATTTTTCATCCATAACCAACTGAGACTGCTTAGCTTTCACCAACTCATCTGATCTCCCATGAGCCAGCTTTTTTCAATGCTCTATATGCTGTTTCACAGTTTCCAATTCGCTATCTTTAAGACTTATAGTAACTTTTAAATCCTCAATTTCTTTTGTCATAGGGTCATATATTGATTTTAATTCTTCTATTTCAGCTCTAAATTGTTTTTCTTTATCTAAAATCAGAAATTTCGCTTGATCTGAGCTATGAGATAATTTTTTATTATCTTCCAATAATAAAGAAATCTGATTATTTAATCTTTCTACCTCAGATCTATGCGTTGCTTCTAAATGTTCATAATTTGATATTTTCAGCTGCCCTAAATACTGGATTTCTTCTATATTTTGTTCTCTTACTTTTTTAAGCTCCTGTATCAGCTCCTTTTTTTCATTTTCCAAAGTCATTATTTTTAGAGTCATTTCATTAGTTTGCTTTACATTAGCATTTTGCAGATCATTGATTTTTCTTGATAGTTCTTCAATTTTTGTGTCTTTTTCTGCAATTATATCTTTTGTTTTATTTATTTCATTTTTATATTTGTTTTGCTTTTTTTGCAAAATTTCTTTAAGTTCTTCACACTGGTTTGATTTTGATTCTGCTTCGAATTTTAGCACGTTAATTTGTCGAGTAATTTCGTCTAATTGGTTTGACAGCTCTTGTATGACTTTTTCGTATTCTAAATTTTTTATATTTATTTAAGCTGAATAGTGTACCCTTTTGTATTACTTTATAATTATATAGCCCATGCCCCTATATAGATTTCCATATCGAGCAAGTTGTAAATATATCTTGACGCATTCTATATCTCTATTATATGAAAGATTGAAAATTGAGATGTCAAAAAATAGTTGACAAGTGTAGACCAAGTTGGCAAGAAACGTGCCAATTTTTAAAATGGCCTTATTATTAAAATTAATTTTTAAATTAAGATACCTTTTTAGACTAGAATTGATAAGTATCTTACTTAATTTTTTTCTATTCCTGTTTAAGCAAGTAAATGCAGTGTCGTTAAGAATTATAAAATGATTTTTTTTAAGAAGCCTCTTAAAAATCAAACTTGTCAATATGCATTTTAGTAAAAGGATCAAGTTTATAAAATTAATGCCAATTTGCTGATGAAGATTGAAAACTTATTTTAAAGTCTGTACTAAAGAAAGAGGAGCGTTTAGCAAAAATTAAATATGGCTTAACAAGTAAGGACCAAAAAAATGTTAGCCAATGTGCATTTTAGTGGAAGGATAGAACTCTTAGTTGTAAGTCTCTATTAAAGGAAGTTAATTGTATATGAAGTTGCTATTTTTTAATTATATCCGGCAAGGTTTTACCATTCTAGAGATGGACGGCAATACTAGGTAAGCAATTCTGGTGGTGCTCAGAGCCTAGTCCTAGTCTATTCTCAGGGGTGGATTTTTCCTCGTGGGGAAGGAGGGCACGGAGTTGGGAAGGGGAAGCTCAGCAGAGTCCGTTAGGACCAATCGGGCAACTCCCTAGCGTGAAACTGGGCGTTACGTCCCAGGCTACGTGTTTTTCCTTTTTTGCCGATAGCGACCAGAAAAATCCATTTTTTTTTTTCGGAAAAGCAACCCATGTATCAAGCAAGTAGCTCATCCATGAGCCGTCGAAGCCGGAACACTCTCCCGAGAAGCACCCTGGTGATCGAAGCAGGCCATCCCCAGCGACCTGTGGGCCCGATGCGACGCAAGGCGAGCGATAGTGCCTGGGGATGTCACCCTGTAGTGGACGTTAAGCGTTATAAATTCTATAAGAAGTTGCTAAAGCTCAGTAAATGTGTTTAGCAAAAGTTAAATAAGGGTTAATAAGTAAAAATTAATACTCATCAGTCAATATCCATTTTAGCGGGAGGATAGATTTTTATAAAAAAACAGATGAAATAATAACCCCCCTTTGTAAAATCTATAGTCAAGAAAGTTTATTTAATACAAATTTTTAAAAGCTCATAAGACAAAATTTTAATCATTTTTGAATTCTTTTGCCATAAAGCATACAGTGAATTTCCTTTAATGCTGACTTTACAAATAAGAGTTCCAATCTTCATCACCAGCTTGATATTATTTTAAATTCTATCTTTCTGCTAAAACCCACATTGACTGACAAATTTTTGATTTTTACTTATTGAGAAATGTTTAATTTAGCAAAGCACTCCTCATGCGAGCCTTTAAGAACTTCGTATACAATGAACTTTCTTTAGATTTTAGAAATAAGAGCTCCAATCTTCATCAACAAATTAGCTGTGTTTTTATAAAATTCTATCCTGCCTCTAAAACACACGTTGGCTGACAATTTTTATTTTTAATTATATTTTTTAAAATATGGAAATATTCTTTGAGGCTTTTTCAAAAAGGATTTCAATTTAACAATGAATTTTATAGCAAGGCCAATTTAAAATTTGGCGCATTTACTTGCCAACTTGGTTCATACTTATCAACCATTTTTTGACATGCCACTTTTTAATCCTTCATACCATAGAGATCTAGCTCATCCCTTCGATAGAATCCGTGAAGGTCTACTTTAACTTTCTCGATATGGAAATCTATATAGGTGTATGATCTATAGATCAATAATTATAAATTAATATACATTTTCGTTGGCTTTTGCTTGGTTTTCAGATCCCGAGCTTTCTTTTGAAATATTTTGTTTTTCAATAAAAGCTTGTGTAACATTTTTATATGCCGCATCTAAATCAGCGATTTCTTCATCTCTCTCCTGTATTATTTGCAAATTAAAGTTAAAATCCTCCTGTATTTTACTCATCTGATATTCAAGATCCTGTATTATGTTATCTTTATATTTAAGTTCTTCTTGTAGCTGATTTATCCTAATTTTTGCCAAATTTTGCAGCTCTTTTTCTTTTTTAAGCAGTAAACCTGTCAAGGTTTCTTCAGAAAGATTTTCATCCATTTAGCTTTAAATAATAAAGTTGCATGGTAATAAAAGTCAAGAAGAAAAACAGTTGTAGGAAAAGAAAGCATGATATCACAGCTGAAGAAATGGGAATTCTAGAAAAAGAATTAAATAAAGCATGGAAAACTTATGAGATACCTCAATGCCACCAAAAATTATTTTGGAAGAAAATTGGTTCGTTAAGTAAAAATGAGCAGGCTTTAAAAATTGCGAAAGAAATAGATAGTATTGAAAAAGAAGAAGCAATAATTATAGAACTTTTAGCTACGATTGAAAGAAGAGAACTTTTATTAGAAAGGCTTACTGAGGAAGATTCAAAATTATATGAGTCAACAAATGAAGCGGAAAAATGGGAATGCACAAAACTGATTAAAGATATTAGAAATGTGACTCTTGATACTATAGAAAACATTTTGATATGAAAAGAAAGCTTTGGAGAAAATTCAGCGGATTTTGTGTGAAAAAATATAAATTATTTAGAAAAAATCGCAAGTGACACAAATTATCTAAAATTCTCAAATATGTCAAAATATTTTGATTTTCAAGATAATGACCCTTTATTTGTGAATTTAATGCCAGAAAATTCCTTTTCATTTTCCACTACTTATTCATTTTCTCAAAAGAAAAAAACTCATAGAAGAAACTCCTATAGTGTCCCCATAGCTTTTTCTCTTCAATCCCGAGTCAAAGCTGCTGATAATTTTTTAAAGTCTCTTATATCTCCAAAAAATATTTTTAAAACTGAAATAGAAGAAACTGTTGAATATTTACGATCAGCAAAACAAATTGAGGATGAAGAAGACGAAATATATGAAACTTTATTCACAGAAAAATTAAATATTTCAGTAACTCCAGAAAATTATATTGAAATAGATGTGAAAGAATTTTCTGAAGAATATGTGAGGAGAATGATAGAAAGAGAAGTGGATATAAATATTGGAATATTTATTAAGGAAAGTTGCAACGAAATAGTTAATGCAAGCTTATCATTATATTCCAATAATATTTTGAATGAAATAATCACAGGCGTTCTTAGTGAAATAACCCCTCTTGTCGCAAAAGAAGCACAGGTTGAAGTAATTAATTCTGAATACGTGGATATAAGAAATTTAATTATTACAGAAGCAATGGAAGAATTGCTGCTTTCTACCTGCCAATCGAAAGCTTTAGATTTATTAGCATATTTTACTGAAGAATTTATGTTAGATTCATTTCGTATTGATAGCTACGTCAAGCAGTCAATAAAAGAAGAAATAAATCAAAACCAAAAAATTGTGGTTATTGTATATGATGAAGTATTAAATGATTTTTTAAATTTGGATTGGCTAGAAGAATTAATAGAAGAAGAAGTCGTAATGATGAAGATTGATGATGTAAGAAAAACATTGCCAATTAACATACAAAAAGAAATTTTTATAAGAGACAAGAAAATGATATTTGCAAAAGTTGCTGAACTTATTTATTTTGACATTTTGAATGACTATATTGGTGGGGTGTGGACGTATGGTATTGTTAGATCAGTTTTCCATAAAAACCCTGCGGAAACTGAACTTTCAGATAGTGAAATTTTTCCAACAAATACAAAATCATTATCTATAAGAAACCCTAGAAGATATCAAACTTTGATAAATAGTCCCTATAGTCCTTAATCAAAGTAGCATGCTCCTGTAATGTGAATTTATTTTGTTAAATAAGTTTTAGTGTTTCTTAAATGCCATACGAAGATGCATAAGATCTTTTGATATTAATCGTTCATAGCTATTAAGATTTCAAAAAAATTGTAAAGCTATACATAATATTTCTATTATTTGAACTTAATTTATAAGAAAATATCTTAGCCCCCTTTCCATTTTTCATTTAAACTTATCATTATGTTTGCTTTGGCATTGATGGTAGGCTATCTTATATATACTTCACATTTTAAGCAATTTTTATTTTACATTATTTTAGAGTGCCCAATTAAAGCACTTTTCTATGAGTATACAAGCTGTCTTATAATAAATGATACTCGAAGTCCACTGCTTATAAATAAGCCCTAAATAATTTTTAATAGCCAGTATAATAATATCAGCTTTTTTTTATTAATATATATAAAATTGATAATTCATAATTCAATATTTAAATAAGATGACACAACTTTTATCTGCTCCAGCTACATCAAGATGAAAACGAGAGCTTCTATCAGAAACAACCACAAAATTTAATTTAGCTAATCATAGAAGGCTCAGTCAAATGGTATCAACTCAAGACGCTTCACGATTTTTCAGCGGATCAGTCACGCCTTTTGACGAAACTGAAAAAGTATCAAAATTCGAAGAATTAAGAGAAATTTCTTCCCAGCTTGGAATATTAAGAAATCGCCATGACTATACAAGAGCAAGAAACAGCTTTCATGAGAAAAATCTTGAATCCTTACAAAATGAACTTGACATTGTTAACAAGATGGGAACTAGAACTGGCGTAAAACTTGAAAACATGCGAGAAGAAGCAGAAAAAATGGAAAAATTGCTAAATGATATAAAAAAACAACAAGATGACGCCCTTATTGCGAGAAAAGCCTGCGAGCATATGATTGAGCGCATGAAAATGACCAAAATTCATTTAGAAAAAAGAAATTTAAGTTTAGCCAAGTCTCTTAGAGAAAAGCAGCAAACTTTAAAAGAAGAACTCGACAAGCAGCGCCGCACAAGAGAAGGGCGAATCCAAACAAGAGGCGCCTTAAAAAGTCTAGAAGGTTACATAAACCGTGAAACTCGTGAAAAGGTCGACCGTCTCCAAGCAATAGAAAAAGATGTAAAGCAAAAGAAAGAAGTCTCAATAAAACGAGAAGAAAGAATTTCCCGACAAATGGAAATTGCTGAAGCAGCCGCTAATGAAGACAGAAATTTAAAAGCTATAAGGATGAGAGAAGGACTTTTAATACATAAGATGTGAAATTCATTTTTACAAAAAAAGATGGAAGTAGAAATGGAGAAAAATACAGGAATTGACCTTGCTTTTCAAAGGATTCGAAGAGTAGCAGGGCTAAATGATGTAGGAGAAATGATTGAAAAATTTTTAACAAGAGAGCAGCTCTATGCAGAATTAATGGAGAGGCTGAATGATGTAAATAAAAGAATTGAGGACTATAATCAGAAAAATTTAGAAATGGAAGAAAAAATACATGGGCTGGAAATATTTTTAATTATTGTATATATCAAATTAATGTGTTTTTAATAAAAAAAATAAAAGAAATTTGTATATAATGGTATAGCTAAAAAAGAAAATAATAATCCTACTCACAATCTTTCACTTGTTGTGTATAGAGGATCAAAAGAAACTGCAAGGATGAAAATTCGATTAAAAGAAATGGTCACTATTAAAGAAAATATTCAAGTTTGGGGGAAAAAATTTATCAAAAATTTTGATGTAAATTTTAAAATTACTGATAAAAAACTTGATGGACTTATCAAAACAATTCATAGGTTGGTATCAGAAAAGCTTAAAAAGATTAAAGAAAATGTAAGTTTTAGATAGAAAATGACATTAATTGATACGAAAAATACTTATGCAAGTATAAATAATTTAAATTATAATGAATAATATAAAATTTTACTAATTCTATAAAAGAATCCTCTTCAATTCCAATACAACTTACTGCCTACTATTGGGCAGTTAAATGGAAAATGCTTTTTTCTTCCAATTGGCATTTTTTTCTTCAGTTCTCTACAAGGAATTTAAATTTCTATTAAAGTTCGTTATTAGATTAATCTCTATGACGTCTCATGACCTCTATAAATTCGTTAAACTCAATCACCCCATTTTTATTAGCATCCGCTTCTCTTATCATATCTCTGATCTCTTCTTCTGGAATTCTTTCTCCTGAAACTTGGCTCATAACAGCTTGAAGTTCAGTCGCTTCAATAGTGCCGTTCCCATTTAAATCAAATAATCTAAACAAATCATGAAGCTTGCTGTCATCTCTATGATCATAAAACTCAGACATCAGCTTCGTTACCCTTTCAAGCTCTTCTTGGCTAAGTTGTAAATGTCTGGCCATTTATAAATATGCTAAGAAGGCCGGCTTCTCTTATTTTCAGATATTTTTCAGACGAAGTTATCTCACAGCATGTCTTAGCTCAAAAAGCGTCTGAATTATTCCCAAAGCAAGGCAGAGTATTCAAAGTCCGCAAAGAAAAAGAAGGTGATAAAGAAACATTTGACTCCTTTGAAGAGTTCAGACAAGAAGTCTTAAACCGGCAAAGCAAGGAGCAGAAGGTCTATAGAAAAAAAATCGACCTAAATGAAGAAGAAAAAATGCAAGCAAAATTCCTAAAAACAGAAAAAGATACTTTAGAATCAATAAAAAATTATTTAAAGAATGACAATATGGACCTCGACCCTCTCAATCTTGAAAAAATCGAAAAATCAAAGCGTATGATCCGAGCCATGCGCATAAAAAGCACGTTTGACTACGTAAGAGAAAAAGACGACACGTCACTGAATGCTGAATACAATAATTACTCAAAATACAAGAACAATTACGCTTACTTTGAAGAAGCTAAGCTCAGTGACCCAATAGACAATGGAAAATATGACACCAACAGACGTCTAAACCATTATATAGAGTCTTTGTCTACAGGAAGCTCTCAAAATATGAAAGTGGACAGAGCAAAAAAGGCAGAATTAAAAGGAAGCACAGTCTCAGTCTCACTTTATGAAAAGGCTATGGAAGATATGCTTGAAGAAGAACCACAGCTGGATAATGATCATGAATTAGAGGAAGTATTTGAAGCTGCCTTGTGTGCAAGGCTGTCTCCGCAAGCAAAAGAAGCTATTTATAACCTATACAATGAAGGATGGACTGCTAATGCTAACATTAACTTATAGAAAAGCTCGACGCAACTCCTGAAGGACTACCTCCACATTTAACGCTCTTTCGCTTGCTTACCAATCGTCACGACCTTATAAATTTGCTTCTTCTTGGACGAGGGCTTGCACCCGTGCCCCGGTAGTTGCTTGATAGCGTCAATGTGCTGTACGTCAGCAGGTTTCCCGCCATTGAAAATCCAAAGGGTTGAATTGTCTGGCCGATTCTTAGCCAAAATAGAAATCTGTAGACCAGGGTGTAACTTTTTGTATTTCAAGCTGGGGAATAATCCCGATTGGCCAAAATGAACGCATTTGGCTTTGCTGGAAGATCCCTCCGGACGAGGCAAAAACTTTTGCATTGGAGTAAGCTTGTGTCGGCCACCCGACATTGCGCTTCACCAAAACAAGATAAACCTAGCCGTACACAAAGTCCTGAACGCCATCCCTACTTCCTCAAGATCCCCAACACCCTGTAGGATGCCAGTTACAGGAGTTAAGAGAGTGGGTTGTTTCACCACACCATTTTAATGTATAAAGGATGGAGTGTAAAAGACCTGAGCTTTAAATATGGAATTTTACCTGACAGAGTCAAAGCTGTAGTATGGTGCAAAAGATATTTCTATGAAGAAGTGGCGCCAAATGTAGACAGGACTACATGGAGATTGGGGCTAGAAAAAGAGTTCTTATATGCAAGTAAATACCCTTTCCAGGACTATGGGATTGATATTAACTATATGGCTGCTTTAGAACGAGGCTATCCTGTGGTCAGAATGCATATGACACAAAAAGATCTCAATCCTAATCGATTACAAATTTTAAGCTTTCTTGGGAAAACGAGAGAAATTGAGCCTTATGTATAGCTGATTAATTTGATTTAGGCATGATAACAAAATTTTGAAAAATAAATGATTGGAGTTTTCGGAATGGATTTTAAGAAAAAATAAGGAAATTGGTATAGTTGACTGGTACGAAATTGAAAAAAAAGAAATTTTAAAGGGAAACAAGAAATATAAGCTTAAAGATTTGGTGATAAATAGAGGAAGTGGAAGGCTAGATGTTAGCGACATGTTTAAGAAAATTATTTATAGCCCTGGACGTGTATAGATCGGCCTGAGATATCTGCTACTTGAAGCTCAAACTCTGCCAGTTGATAAATGCCGGTTTGAGGAGTTGGTTTGGCAACTTTTGGTGCCAAATAGCTCAAACAATTTTGGGCTTGAAGTGATAGCTTAGGGAGATCTATAATACGTCCTGAGATATATTGGAGCTATGATAGAGAGCACTGGCTTCCTCCTAAGGTTTTAGCAAAATTAGACAAAGGACCAAGAATAGCTTCTGCTGGGTCGAGGATGGGAGGAAAACCAGAATATTTCAAGAAATACCGACTGAACAGGGTAAAATATTGGTAAATAAAAAATTTACAATTATTTTATTTTTAAAAATATAAATTCTTTACTCCCTTATGATTAATGAGAATTATTAGAAAATCCCTCTTGATCGCGCATAAAACACATATTTTTTGAAAATTTTTTGGTGAAACTATTTTAAAATATAGCTTGTTATTAAAAATAATAAGATCTAAAGCAAATTATATTAAATATTAGGCAAAATTCAAAAGTATAGATTTTATAAATTAATTTAGATATTGATTTCAAATATACAAACTTGATTTTATTAAAAAAATTGTTTTACATAGTTTTAATCTAAAAACAATAACCCTTTTTTCTCATTAACCAATGTGGGAGATAACAAAACCTCAATTTTACCATTTATTAAGCTTTTTCGATATAAGGATTTTGTTAGCTTATAATCTTCTTCCTCTTCTTCCACCAGCTCTTCTTGTGCTATCTGTAGGGATTGGTGTCACATCCTCAATTCTTCCAATAAGCATTCCATTTCTAGCCAAAGCTCTTAAAGCTGCTTGAGCTCCAGGTCCTGGTGTTTTGCTTTCCGTGCCTCCTCTAGCTCTGATTTTAATATGAAGGGAGTTGATGCCTAGTTTTTTAAGACGATTGCAGACTTCAACGGCAGCGAGCATATACCTTTCTATCATTTTTTTTCAAAAATAAATATTTATAATAAAAACACTGGAATTTAATAGAGTTTAAAATAGCTGCGTATGGGGAACTTTCTTCTCTGTCAGCCTTAACCATCATTCCACCAGTCACTCTTGCAAGTGTTTCTCTGCCAGAGAGATCGGTAACGTGAATAAATGTGTCGTTGAAGGTCGCTAAGAGATGGCAAACTGCAAAGATCTTTTCTCCAGTCAGATTTGGACCTAACATGGCTTGTTCTGGCTCTTCTACCTTCTCTGCTTTACGTCCTTTTTGTTTTGACATATTTTATCCACTAATATTTATTAATTCAAGCATTCATCAAGATCTCAACATTAAGAAATGATAATTCTGAATCTGGGCAGTATCTTATTGATGAAAATTATATTAAATCCAAGTCTTTGATAATAAAGATTTTTAAAATCCTCAAAATGTCCTAAAATCTATTAACTTATTAATCAGCTACTATGCATTGAATTTTTCATATTTTTGTGCAACTTCGTCAATATCACTTACATTTAAAGTTCTCCCTCTAAATTCAGGAACTAATGCTGAAAGAACTGCAGCTTTAGCGACAGAATCTACATGTTGACTTTTGCTAGGAACAAAGGTTTCTGATACCCAATTTAAGCCTGCCCATTTCAAAGGACCATCTCCCCAGTTCAGCATATTGATGCCTGTTGCTAATAAATTTTTGGTAGAGTCTTGGCTGTCAAACATAAAGCCTGGCCTAAGTACCACGCTTGGAATTTTGTCTCTGTTTGCGGCTAAATAGTCTTCTACTTGTCTTTTTGTTTGCAGATATCTTGGTGAGAACCACATACCTCTTTCAGCACTGAGAAATACAAAAGTTTTGTCTTTTCCTTCTAGAAGTTCGCAGATTTTTAATGCTGTATCTCGATTCATATACCTATTTATTATGAATTTTCTATTGTTTTTTATATAAAAAACCCCTCATCATTTACAATAAATAGATATATGCTCATAGCTTCCTTGGTATGTTTTTGAAATATTCAGAGGAGTTCTTGAATCAATTAAGACACCAATAGAATGTATCACACCTGATGCCTTCGGGATTAGATTTATATAGGAGCTTTGATCTAAAGCATCTCCATGAATATACTCCACATTGGTCTGCCATGGTTCTGGATGCCTAGGTTTCCCACTTCTCGAAATGCTCATGCATTTAATTCCTTGGGACACAGCGTACTTTAATATAGCTGACCCTACAAATCCGCTGCCTCCAAACACTAAAAGGCTCTTTTCCATATTTAGTAAGTCTACATCAGCCAATCAATTATTTTTAGCCTTAAATATTATTGAGAGTATTGATATCCTTCCCTTATTTTCAAATTCGCTTCTTGAATATTTACGCTTTCTTGCTGCAAGGCGGTCATTCCTCTTAAAATTGCATTTTCATATAGGACTTTTAGATTATTTTTAGCGACAGTCTCATTTTTTAAGTCCAAAATTAAATCTTCTGCGTATTTTCTTAAAGTCGCTAATTCTTGGTTTGTCCCTTGAATTGCATTTTCAATAGCAGCTTGGATTCTGGCTTCGCATTTTTTGTTCGATTTTTCACGATGGGTGTTATCGATTTCTATACATTTTTTGGATTGTTTTTATAAGAAAATGATGGGAAAAATTAGTTTTGGGAAAAAAAATAGGAAAAAAATCATATATTGTAGAAGAAAAAGTGCCATTAAAGGTGATATTTTTCCAATCACGGAAAAGCTTCCTCATCAGGTTACGTTTATAAAAGTTGTGGGTGTACCTAATGTTTCTTTTCTTTTTCCTCTGAAGAGAAATATAATATTTCCAATGGTCAAACACTTCGCGGAGTGATTTATCGCCTAACCCTCGATTGCAGAAAATAAAAGCCCACCTGTTTGCTTGTGATTTTTCTTGCTTGATCCTAAAAAGCTCATTTTCTAGTTCTTTGCGCTCTTGGTTGTTAGAATTGATGATGGTATGAAGGTGATTTTTCATATTGTTAAGGTTCTCGTTCATGACTTGCTTTTTTCTTTCTAGTACTTCTTCCATGTCTTTGTAGACCATGTATCTGAATTCTTCAAATCTTCTTTTTAAAATTTGATCTAACTCCTGGTTGCTCACCTCCATAATTATAATTTGAAATATAAGAATATTTATTTCAGAGTATTTTGAAAGTATTTTCTTAAAAATTGAGAATATTTATTTAAAGTCATGGAAGCTTCTTTAAATCTGGCTCAAAAAAAGACAACTGACTGTCTTGATCTAAAATACCCAGACCTCCAAGGAAAAACCATAATCCTCACAGGAGGCTCAAGCGGGATAGGAAGAGAAGCTGCTAAAATTCTCCTCAAATCAGGTGCCAATCTAATTTTAATCGGTCGACGAACCCAGCTCCTTGATCAGCTCGACCAAATTCCTAAGAAAAAAGGCACATTAACAGTCCATGCCTGTGACTTAGAACGTCCAAACGAAATAAAATCAGTCATAAGCCGCATTGTAATGGACAACCAAGGAAAAATTGACGGTGTCGTAAACTGTGCAGGGATAATCGAAAGCAAAGATTTTAGCGAAACCACTTTACAAGAATGGGACATGGTCATGAATATAAATTTGCGAGCTCCGATGCAGATTATTTCTATGCTTATTCCTTTTATGAAATTTACTGGTGGGTCTATAGTCAATGTGTCAGCCTCGCCTGTGCCTAGACCTAAACAGACCATTTTTAGTGTGTCTAAAGCATGCTTGGATAGCTTGACTCAGTGTGCAGCATTAGAATTAGGAGGGTTTGGGATTAGGGTTAATGGAGTCGCACCTGGGATAACGGATACTTCGTTGAGAATGCATCAGGTAGAACAGAGAATCACGCAGGCGCAGAATGATAATTTAATGAAAGCGGCAGGTTCGGAAACACCAATGAAAACAATAAATACAGCGAAAAATATAGCAGATTCCATTGTGTGGCTGCTTAGTGAACAGTCATCGTATTCTTGGGATCATTAAATAGTTTTCATTTAAGATAAATCTTCAAATTCACCTCAGCTTGGACCACAGCTCTCGATAACGGTAGGCTGGACTAACCGTCGACCTGCTTTATCCCTAAGCCCCTTAGGATCTCTCTGATCTACACCAGACTCACTGCAGACCCGTTTTTTAGCCAAGACTCTCAAGAAATCGTGGACTTCTCTCACTGAGCTCGGATATAGGACTGAGTCCTATCCTTGTCATTTTTAATTGTCATTATTAAATAGAAGAAATTATTTTTTTAAAAAAAAATTAAAAAAATTAGCCGAAAAGGTATATGTAAATGGAGAAATTATTTGTGTTGATGGTGGAGCTTCCATAAAAACAGCTACAAGTGAAATTGCTTGGCATCTTCCAGAGCCTGTTGTGACTGAATCTCTGCTCTCTCAAGGCATGAAAGCTTTAAATCTCGGCAAGTTCTTTGCTCAAAAATAAACTAATTTCAATCAGCGTAAACTTTTTCATAAATAAAATGGGAGATTATGAAGAAATTACCCAAGAAGACCAATTTCATATAAAAATTAAACTATCTGATGGAGCAAGCAAAGATACCCTTGTTAAAAATTCTGACTGCATTTATAAGATAAATCAAAATAAAGAGACCAAATACTGTTTTTATTATTATTAAAAAATAAATTATCTATAAAAAATGGGGAATTAATTATTATTGATATTTTTTTCCTATTTAAATTATATAAAACAGCAAGAATTTCCCTCTGAATTGAAAGCAGAAAAGCAGGTCAGATTTATTTTCCAAGGAAAGTTTATGCCTGACGAATCACTAGTATCAAGCCACAGTACATTTCATATAGAATTACAAGAAGGCAGCTATATCCATGCAATTATTTCTGAACGAAAAAGGCAAGAATTGATAATAGAAAGAACGCATGAGGATTCTGATTCATTTGAAATTCCTATTGATATTCAAATAGAAGCACGAGTAGAAGGACATCATATAGAAGAGGGAACAACCAGTGATTTAATATGGGGAATTATTTTTGGATATTTATTACATATATTAATGCTTTTATGCGTAAAAATTATATATACTTTTTCTGTTGATAAAAATTTTTAATATTTTTTTTTATTTATTTTTTTATTAATTTAATTAATTAAGTATAGATTTTGACTGGAAGACTGAACAGAAAACAAAGAATTGGCGTCTTAATAGGAGTCACTTTATCATTTTGGACACTATTAAATAGCAAAGAAATAAAATAATGACAAAAATATAAAAAATATAAAAAAGACTCCTATTGAAATTGGTTTCATCCTAAAATTGCTTAAGTTATTGTAGTTGTGACTTAAATTTCCCCAAAATTTCATCAGCTTTTGGCACATCTAGTCTTAAATCTCCCAAATTTTGTTCAATTCTTTCTATTCCTTGCTGAACTTGTGTCTCTAAAATAACCCCTTCTCTTTTCAAAGCCAAAATCAGCTGCAAAACTTCTTCTTGGTCTTGCTCACTTTTGTCCATAACTAATTTTATTGATTTCCTTACAAATTCATGCATATAATGAGGGCAGCACAATTCTTTTAAGCATTCTTTAGCATTTCTATGGTCTTTACTATCTAAAAATTCTCTAATTATGGTGTCAAATTGCCTTTGATAGTCGTTTAAGTTTTCTACTTGTGGGCCCCATACACTTTGTAGCGTTGTATACGCTTCTCTGTGGTTAATTAGCCTTTGAGCTTGGAGAAGAACGGTAAGTTCTATTGAGTTTTCTTCAATTGTCGATAATTCTGAGTCAATGATGTAATTTGCAGGCAAGCAGTCGTCAGCCATAGCTCGGGCTATGAATTTTGCTATGAGCTCTGGGGCTGATGGGACATCAATAGAGGTTTCTCTGATATTCCTGAGGGTGTCGTCAAATGCCTCCACAAAGGTGTTAGGCTGGCAGATTCCTGAAATTTCTCCTAATAAGCGGCTGCAGAGTTCTTTTTCGCGGTTATCTCTTTCGATGGCGAGCTCTATAGCTTTTCTTATTACGAAAGGACCGTATAAGATATTGAGATCTCGTTTTAAGTAGTCCTTGACTCCTTCATTGACTCCTGTAGCGAAGTATTCTTTTAGAATATCAATAATTAAGAGTTTTGCCTCTTGCAAAGTTTCTACTAACTCCCAGCCTTAATTAATCATTTATAAAAAAAAACTGTTTTCTATTTTTTTAAATTAATTTTCCAATAGGCTAAGTCTCCTAAAACTTGATTTTTTTCTTTTATCTCCCTCAATACATAAGACCCACTTCCCAGGTTATAAAAGCTAAGCGGGATTCTCAAAATTACCGAGCTCGGAATCAGTCCTCCAATAATCGATCTAACAAGAAAATCCAGCACAACTTCTGGCCCATTCGGGACGTCTACAACTATATCTGAAACTTGTGAATAAATCTTATCAAACCCACGCCTGATTTCTTTTTGCGTAAAAATTTTAGCTGAATGCAATAATTCAATGAGTCCCCAGATGATTTCTCTATCACTATCAGGCTTGTCTAAACTGACCTGTAATATTCTAGCAAAAATTACACTGTGTAGTTTCGGTCTTCTGAGCTGTTTTACTCAGTCCACAAAAACAGCATAACTCTGTTGTGTCAAAACCTCTTGGACTTTTGTCCTAGTTTCCACCTTTACCTCTAAAGTGTCAAAAACCCAATATTCTGGCTCATGTGAAATAAAAGTGCTTTTTGTGGGCGAAGGCGTCTGGGCATGGGCGTATTCAGTATATTCCACGTCTTCTTCACTGTCAGGGATATCGCCCTGTTCTTCATGCATGTGCTTTAAGTCAGTAGGGTTTCCCCAATTATATAACCCGCTTCCACCTTTCTTCACGTCGCCAGGCTTCATATTATTTAATGGATGATTTATTAATTCCTTACAAACTATTAATCAGTGCTTTCACCTGTTCGGTAAGGTGGGATTCTGCAATGGTATGCCCCCTTTGCAGCTCGATGATTTGGTTTATTATCAAAATGAATTTTCGATGCAAATTGTCAGTTAGTTCTTCAATGGATCGGGATATAAGTGGCCCTCTTTCATAGACTTCCATGTTAAATTTTTTCATGACTTCTAAGATTCGTTGATGCTTAGAATTGATGTCTTGAAGAATTTGGTTGGATAAGACCATTGAGTACTTTATGCAGTCTTTTACAACTTTGTCAGGGTCTTCTTGGTCTTCTTTTACTTGTGAATAAATGACTTGGGCGCTTAAACTGTTGATCTTTTGCATACCTTTTTTGATAGCTTGGACTAATAAGTAGTCTACAAGTTTTACTTGAAATAAATTATCTATTGATTGAATATCTAGATTATTCAGCTGAGACTGTTTCAAAATTTGTTTAAAAGTATCATTAAAGTCCAATAAAGAGTAATCAACTTCAAATTCTATTGGCAAATGCTGCGAAACTTCGATGCGGACACACACTTTATTTTTCTTTTTCTTAAAATCAAAGAGAATATTAGTTATCTTGGAATAAAGCGACTGAGCCTGGCCACTTGGGGTGCGCAGTAGCCCAGCTATGCCTTTTGCACTATCAGATAAATCCATTTATAAGATATAAATTAATTTTTACGAGCTGTATAACGCTGGAGCAGGGAAAAAGTAAGGCTGCCTTCTTTAGCAATATCAAATAAAGTGAGCCCATTCATTGAAGGGATATTGACATCTGCCCCTGCGTCTAATAAGATTTTTACCATTTCAGGGAAATCAAGTTTTGCTGCTAAGAAGACTGGGCTTCGACGTGATATGTCGACTTCATTGATTTTTGCACCATTCACAATTAAGAGCTGGGCCATTGCTTTGTCATTTCTTTTGACAGCTCAATGAAGAGGGGTTTCTCCGACCGAGTCTACTATATGCACAAGCTTTTTATTAGACGTAAAAAGCTTCTGGACGTCCATGACCCTCCCTGCTTTGACTGCTTTTATAAAATCTTCAGACTGTGGAACTGCATATGGTGAAAAATTCGTAAAATTTTTTCAGCTTTCTCCAGGGGACTGTACAGACGATTTTATATGTGAAATTGCATCAAATAAATCTTTTCGGATATTTTCTGTCTGTGGACTTATCTTTAAATAATCAAAGTTTGGCTTCTCTGAAATCTTGTTGGTCAGTTCAAGACGAAATGTGTCTTCATCTTTAGGCTCTTCTTTGCTTAAATAGAAATAATGGCGAGGTCTTTTTACTTGCTCGAAGGATTTGATAGGGACTTGGATAGAGTCAAATTGTTCCCAAATGTTGAAATTTGAGTTGATTTTTCTCTTCATTTTTTTAGTTGCATTTTGGTCAATTAAGTCTTGGATGTTTAAGTTTGATTTGGATAAGTCAACTTGGGACTTGGTATTTAAAACAGCAATTTGTTCAGGGATGTGGACTATCACATCGGTTGGGCATCCAAATCGGGTTTCTATGATTATTAAATTATTTTTATTTAAATAAGAAAAAAAAATTTTAATTTAATCCAAATCGCAAAAAATTAACAGGGCTTCTATTTGTTCGAGGTCCTGTTAGTTTTGAATCTGAACTGAACGAATTCTTTGGAGATGTGCGCCTTGTTGAAAATTTAGGACTTAAAATCAGCTGCTCGTAAACCTTGTTTTTTTCTTTTACTCGTCTCATATATAATGACAGAAAAAATGAATTTTAAATTGTTTATTGTGCGAGCTGATAAAAATACTAACTCTCCCCGCCCCATCCTTGATCGAACGACCCGCCATCGTTAGATTAAGGATTAAAAAAAAATTTTTTGGGAAAAAAAATTATATATAAAATAAAAATATATATATATATATATATATATATTTTTATTTTTACTTTTAAAAAAGAGGGTTAAGAGTATTTAATAATTATTTTTTTACAGCAAAAAATTGAATTAATTTCATAAAAATACCAATTTTTTATATTTTTTAATTTATTATTTACCCCTTTAAACTGTATAAATTTTAATTTGTTCTTATTAAATTAAATTTTTTTTTAAATTTTTAAAGAATCTCTATTTTATTAGATTATTGAGTTTTTAAGCCTAGGTTGATGAATAAATCACTTCGAATGGTTGATCCCGAAGCTTTCTGTCGTCTCAAAGTCTCTGAAAACAACTTCATTATGTACATCTTCCCAAACTTTTGATAATTATTATATTTTTATATATATAAAAATTTGCATGATATGAAAATCGTTCGATCAAGGATGGGGGTTAATTTCCCCAATTTTTAGGAATTTTTACAGTCAATCGTTCGATCAAGGATGGGGGGGGAGTAAAATAATTTAGAATATATTTTGGATTCTAATAAATTATTGTGTGAAAAATAATAGTATTGCTTGCATTGGCAGATATATGAAATAACCTCTAATTGAATAATTTTTTAATTCCATTTTATTTGATATTATAAAATTATTAACTCTTAAACCAGCCTCTTGGAGCTGTGCTTGGTCTCATCAGCCCTCTTTTCTTATCGCTAAACGCAGGGATACTAAAAACATGTGAACTTAATCCATGTGTATTTAACAAATTTGAAGAGCTTGCGCTTGATTTTACTCTCTTCGAAGACATATTAGTATTAGGTCTTTCTCTCGTTTGTGGGAAAATCCTGTCATGAAACAACGCTAATACTTCTTCATTACAAACAAGCATTTCTAAGACTTTTCTTTTGTCGCAGTCTTTAAATTGGTCTAATTTAATTTCTTCAGAGACCTCAATAGATTTTGCTGACCTCAAAGATTTTGAGCTGGTGGTATTGGGCATTTTATTTCTTGCGTGAAGTAACGATAGACTTCTTCTTTTCGTTATTTCTTTTTTGACTTCTTCAATACACTGAATAAAGAAATCTTCAAGCTCTCCTTTTTCTAATACATAATTAGATTGAGCGGATTTTTGGGCGTGGAGGCTTTTTTTAAGTATGTCTATTTGGTTTTTTAAGTGTTTTATAGTCTCATTGTATCTTTCTTCAACTTTTTTTAGATCTTGCATGGTAATAAATGGTGCAGCACTCATATATTTTTTGTAGTCTTTAGATTCTCTTCCAGCATCTAAACTGTCACCTCTTTCTATAGCTAGAGGGTCCATATCTTCACTTCGTGGGCTTGAAAGGGTAAAATCAGGAGGATGAGACATATTGCTTTCTAAATTCTCACGCAAATGTAAATTTTGGGAGGAGAGATATTTTTAAAAAAATAAATATTTTTTAATAGTAAAATGACCCAAAACTACTATTAAGAAATTTCTATACAATGCCATAAATTTTTGTTTTTTTTTGTTGATAGCACTTGTTCTTCCATAAATTTTCTATCCTCCTCTAATGTCTGGGCTTTGTTTTTCCACATTTCCATGCTCCGCTTATATTCCTTGCATATTTTATCTAACCTTAAAGCTTCATTTCGAAACCAATCTCTTTCCGTTTCCAAAACCCGTAACTCTTCATCTCTTCTACGCTTGATTTCTTCTTCGCTGACTTTTTCTTTTAAAATTCTCATTTCTTTTTGAATCATATACATATGGTGAAAATTTTTTTTAAAGAAAAACCCTATTGAAATATTAATTTTAATAATTATTTCGGAAAATTAAATTAAATGACCTTAAGCCTACATATGTCCTTTATACACATTTAAAATATACATAAAATGGCGGGACGGCGACCGACCCACCCTCTCAGTGGTGGTTACCCATGTATATCCGGGCATGGTTTTTGGAGCCAGGAGTTAGCCCAACAACGTCTGGGACCTCGAAGCGAGAGGCCTAAGCGTAAAAGCCGCTGTTTTTGTAACCAGACCCATGGGCAGTTACTCGTGACTTCTTTTTGCCAGCAGCGCTCAGCCCAGTGAGTGCCCGAAATGAGGCAGGGCGACTTACCTGCCTAAAGCTGCTTTTGTGGCTCGCCCCGAATGGCGAAAGCTGTTGAGTTCTTTCTCAGGATGACCGGAAAAGAGGGGAAGGCGAGTTATATACGACTAAACGGGGTCTCTCTCCAGTTAAAAGGTGCCCTTCAATGGGCAGATCTGGCGGAAGACGCGGCAGTGTTGGCGTAAACTTAGGCGACGATCCAAGTTGGAAATGGAGGCGGTCAGCAAAGCCGGTATGAGACAGCCCTTGACATTGCCTCTACCGAGAAACCGGGGTTTTCGGCCCGGGCTTGGTGAACGCTCTGCCACCATACGGGAAACCGTAGAATGCTTCCTCGGACGTAGTGGGGACCTTAAATACCTAGCGTTAATCTAATCCTTTATACACATTTAAAAAGTCGGCTTCATGCTTTTGAAGGACTTTTCCTACTTGATTATCAAGGCCCTGAAGTTATTGTTACCGAAATGCAGCTGTTTATTTGAGAATATAGTGAATTAATTGCATCAGAATTTGGGATTGTAGGGTCTAGTTCGTGTTTAGTTCTAGGAATTGACGTTAAAAAGGTATGCTCGTCTTTAGGAAGTTGATAAGACGTTTGAGAATTATTGCCATATGAGTTATCCATCTTTATTCTATTTTTATTAATTTTGCTTTAATATTGTCAATTTTTAGCCTATTCTAGTTATAATACAATTTTAGCCTGTGCTCAATTTATATTAAAATCATATTATTAAGGATTATATAGTATTTCAGTCAGTTAGTTAGAGATTTTGAGAAAATTAAGAAAAAGAAAGATCAGATATAATCGAAATATAGGAGAAAACACAATGGCGTGCATTATTAAATGTATAAATTTTCAATTAAAGAAGATAGATAATGTTGGTGAAAAAATTAATAAGAAAATAAAAATTGAGACTTCCAAAAACATAAAAGGAAATGAAATTAGTGATGTCATCTTATTAATCCAAGGTGACAAAATTATTTGTTCAACAAAGTAATTTAATATAACTAAAAGATTAGTTTACGTAAACGAATGATTCGCTCAGGGTTGGCAAATATTCTTTTTTTGTTGTGTGATTCTTGCGTTTCTGATATAATTGATTTTGTGTAATTTTAAGTGTAATTGTGTGTGCCCTTGTGGGGGTTTTGGAAAGCACCGCTTTCCTTTTAGTCTCAGATAATTAATATGGTGGCGGCGACGGAATATATCCTTACGGAGGTCGCACTACTCTGGCGCCAAAATGGTTTATAGCCTAAACCAAGGCAAGAAACCCATTAATTATAACCCTTAGCATTGCCTAGAGCGTGCAGTATGGGGTGGATAGTTCTTGGGAGTAAGCTGGTGCCATTTCAGCCCGAAGTATTAATTATCTGGATGGTTTTTGACTCCGAGTCTTTTCCTCCCGGCTTCTGGTGGCCGTAGCTCTTTTTCCTGGGTGCCATCTTTCCTAAAGGTGGCCGACAGGAGGTATCGGGCTGACCTTTACTTCAAAACACCCTAATGACGTGAAGCACGGGAGTCTTCCTAACCAATTGAGACTCAGGGTAGGCTGTGTAAGCCCAGCTCCGAGAGAAGACACACGTTCCACAGGTTACTGATGGGTACAGCAAGCAGGTGTCAGCTGTCGAAAGTGTGCAGAGGTATCAAACCTGGAAGACTTTAAGCCCTTTAATCTTAATCTTTAGACTCAGGTGCTGAGTTAGGCACCTGAATGCAATCACTTACTGTGCTAAATGATTGCTTGCAGCAGTTTATGCCCATTTTAAATATAATAAATTACAAAACAGAACAGAAATTCACTGTTGAATTAAAAATTAGGCAGCAATATGGTATTTAAATAAGTTACCAAGCATTTAAAATATAAAGTATGAACTTAAAAATCTTAATTTTATGTAAGTATAGCTGATAATTCACTTCAGAATAAAGATAATATCCCGCTTAGCACAATTGATAGAAAATTTAAAATTCATGACATACCAGTTTTAAACTAATCGCCATTGTAGGCCTAGGTATTTCACCTTATCCCTATTTTTCTTTGCCCAATTTAAGGGATTTAAAAGCTGAGTTTTTAGGATTTTTTCGTAATCTTTCAATAAAAAATGTCATTGTTGATTGCAAAAATGCTTTCTTTAAATATAGAAAATGATCATTTATATAAGCTTTACTAAAGATTATATGCAGAATCATAGAAAGGACTCAAATGTAAGGTATATAGCACAAAACACTTGGATAAAAATTTTACAACTAAAAGAGGCTTAACAATATATCTACAATATAGCAGCCAGTTGGGGCGGGCTTCAAACATTGCTTTCATATTGCAGACTAGATATTGTTACACAAATAGTGTCAATTAAAAGATACCAAAATCGATAATGTGCATGCCGCTTGCTTAGACTGAAATTCATCTAATAAAAATAAAATCTTTATTATGAAGAAAAGAAAAGTTGATACGATAATTTGTGAAGTTAGTGAACTAAATTTATAAAAATTAAGGCTGTGCTTTTCTTGAAGATCTTAAGATCTTTAACTAATAAGAAACTTGCAAAAAAAAGTTTTTAATCCACATTAGTAAATTTTCCATTTAAAAATAATTAAGTATTAAATATAATATTAATATCTTAAAGCAGCATATTATAAAGCAACTGCTTAAAGGATCTTTATATCTCCTTTAGTCATATATATAAAACTTAGAACTCTAGCTCTAATTTCCACATCATCATCATCATCATCATCATCATCATCATCATCATCATCATCATCATCATCATCATCATCATCATCATCATCATCATCATCATCATCATCATCATCATCATCATCATCATCATCATCATCATCATCATCATCATCATCATCATCATCATCATCATCATCATCATCATCATCATCATCATCATCATTATTAGATTTATAACGTTTAAACGTCCTTACGGGGTCGACTGTCCCAGATCTTCCGCTCGCCTTTCGTCGCATCGGGCCCACAGACCGCTGGGTCGTCCTGCTTCGTTGCTCCAAGGTGCGTCTAGGGCAAGTGTTGCCGGCTTCGACGACTCATGAGTGAGCTACTTCTTGTGACATGGGTTGCCTTTCCGAAAACCCAAAAAATGGATTTTCTGGGTCAGCTGTCGGCAAAAGGAAAAATACGTAGCCTGGGACGTAACGCCCAGTTTCACGCTAGGGAGTTGCCCGATTGGTCCTAACGGACTTTGCTGGGCTTCCCTTTTCCAACTTCCGTGCCCTCCTTCCCCACGAGGAAAAAACCACCTCTGAAATTGAACTTGGGCTAGGCTCTGTACACAACCAGAAATTGCTTAACTAGCATTGCTATCCATCTCTGAAATGGCAAAACTTGCCCGGATATAATTAAAATATGAGTAGAGGCTGCATGGCCGGGAGGCCATGCCCAGACGAGCACGCCATATTTTAATTATCTAATTTCCACATCAGATATTATTTATATATATTTTTCTCACTGCATATATCGCATTTAATGTAATTTAAATCCATTTTAAATCCTGCATTAATTATTCCATGAAAGAAATAAAAAGCCTCTTTTTAGCTTTATTGAAAAAAGATAGCTCCAAATCTAATCAAAGCTTAACCGAAGAAGACACGAAATCTACAACCAACCCTCAGACCAGCATTTCTCGAGTTTTCGACTCTGAAATCGACGATTCTTTCTTCGGATCCATAAGTGAAGGTAACGAGTCGGTTCTTGTCCAAAAAATCCCAAGACGAAGCTCCCAGCCTGCCTCAGCTATTCCTCTGACACACTCCAACTCAATGAACGAAGCACTTTGGCAAGCTGCTCTGCAAAATAAGGCCGAACTATGCCGAGAATTGTTACAAAAATCCTTCTATGGTGATGCAGTGGCTGATGTAAACTTTAAAGGTGACAATAATGACACTTCCTTGCACGTCGCTGCCCAAGAAGGCTTCCTCAGGGTTTGTGAGATCTTATTAGACTATGGGGAGAGAACTGATATTGATGCCAAAAATTCCCAGGGAAGAACCGCTCTTCACATTGCCTGCATGAATGGCTACTTGCAGCTTGCCCAGCTTTTGGTAAGATCAGGAGCAGAAATAGATGTCACAGATAACGATGGAAACACTCCTTTGCACTTGGCGTCTCAAAACTCTCACAATGGCCTGCTTATTTGGCTTTTATCAAAAAAGCCAAGCTTATTTATAGAAAACAACCAAGACAAAACGGCAGCTGAAGTGGCAGGCTCAGAGGAGACTGACAAAATCTTCCAAAAATACATAAATAAATCAGGCTCCCAGACTCCGTCTTCTGGGTCTAGGGTGGAAACTCAAAGGGTTAGTATATTATACATGTCGACTGCTGAAGAGCCACAAAATCCTGAAAAAGTGAGTCCTTTTGACTTCGAGCTATTGCAAGAGCTTGGGAAAGGCAGTTTTGGCGAAGTCTACCTCGTAAGGAAAACAGCCACACAAAACCTTTACGCCATGAAAGTTTTAAGAAAAGACAGAATCATGGCACAAAATTTGATAAAATACGCTCTGACTGAAAGAAATGTAATGAGCTACGTGAAGCATCCTTTTATTGTATCTTTAAACTATGCATTCCAAACCCCAGAAAAACTTTTTTTAATATTAGACTACTGCCCAGGAGGGGATTTAGGATTAATGCTTACAAAAGAGAAAAGGTTTTCTGAAGAAAAAGCAAAAATTTATCTGGCAGAAGTAACGCTTGCTTTAGAAGAACTGCATAAAAAAGGGATCATTTTTAGAGATCTTAAGCCAGATAATGTCGTAATTGATGAAGAAGGCCATGCTCTTTTGACTGATTTTGGATTATCAAAAGAAGGAGTCCATGATAATTATGTCACAAAAAGCTTCTGTGGATCCCTTGCATATCTGGCTCCAGAGATGATAAGAAGGCAAGGACATGGGAAATCTGTAGACTGGTATTTACTTGGGGTTTTGTTATATGAAATGCTGGTGGGCATACCACCTTATTTTTCAGCAAACCGAGAAGAATTAATTTCAAATATACAAAAAGGAAAACTGAGGCTGCCGTCAAGCTTGAGCACAGAAGCAAAATGTTTGATTAAAAATGTAAGGGATATTTAGCTGCTTCAGAGGGATCCGAATATTAGGCTTGGGGCGAGAAAAGATGCAGAAGAAATCAAAAGCCATGAATTTTTCAGAGGAATTGACTGGCAAAGCGCCTTAAGGAGAGAGTTAAGGCCGCCGATCCCTGAAAGAAAAGAACTCAAGCAAGAAAATATTGACCCGATAAAAGTGTATGGAGATCTGAGTATTGGAGAACAAGGAAACGCGATTTCAGGGTGGTCTTTTGTATCTTGCTAGTGTGAATAATAAATAAAGTTAATTAAGAAAATATTCTCTGATTAAGATTTATTCTTTTTCATCATGTTTTATCCTTATTTCTCGGTTTCTTCATTTTCTATATTTATTTAATTAATATTTCACAATATAAATACTATCCATTGTCAATATTTTAAAAAATTAGTTATTCCCATATTTTTTATATTAAAAATTCACTATATAAAATATACTAAATTTTTGTCATTTGTTGCTCTTGTCTTCTGTGGATCTTTATAACTTTGATCACTAGTTATATTTCTTTTTTTCATAAAATAAATTATGGAACCTCTATGCTTTTCAATGAAGTTTCCTATTCTCTCCTCAATCAATGGCCAAATTTGCCTTAAAAACTGATCTGAAGTTTTATTAGTCCTTACAAAGCTAGAGTAAACCACACCTAATGAATGATCATCATAATCAAACCAAAAAAAGCAATCCTGTAGAATTTCCCATAATTCCTTGCTCCCATAATTCCTTTTAGAAAATGAGTGGACAACTTTTATATACTCAACTCGTTCCAGGAATGGGTGATATTTAATATAAAATTTTTCTGTTTTTTCTAAAATAATATGATCGTTTTGCACTGCAGTAAACTGAATTGCGTCAAGGATTGATAAAATCTCTTCTGGGCTTTTCTCAATAAAAGGTGTATTGTTAATGAGAAAATACAAAAGATCTGAAGAACGCTCAGTTATTATTTTTGAAAACGCAAATATAAGCTGTCCTCTGTCGTCACTGTTAAAAGTATATTTTCGAGAAACCACTAAATCTTCAAATTTTGTAAAAATCGTCATTTTTTGCAAAAATGTGAGATGTGACTTTGCAATAGAGAAGAGAAATAAAGAAATATGCTTTGAGGAGTCTGCTTCATCTTTTATATGAAGGACAGCATCAACTAATTTTAATAAAGCTTCTTCAGTAAGAACGTAGTCGAGTTTGCTAAACAATTTGATTAAATTAGAGCAGGCTATTGAATCAGTCAAATTCATAAATAAAATTCTCTCTTCAAAATAATTCAGGAGGGATATATAAGGATCTTTTTTCTTTAGCATAGAAGTCAAAACCATGCCCATGCAGTATTCGTTACATCATCTCATATCTTCAGTTCGGAGATACTTTCTTAAATGATGATCTGAAAACTGAGGATCAAGTAAGGTATTTATAAAGGAATTTAGCTGTTTTCTTGCTACCTGAGATATAAGTTCAGTAGCAAATCTTCTTGTTTGGAACGTTTGAGCGAATTTGTGTGTTGTTAAGCCTGCAGCCAATCTGAAATTTTTGCTTAGGCAATTTCTAAAAGGCAGATGGCAAAAATACATATTATATGGGATCTATTAAACTAATAATTTTTAATATCACTAATAAAACAATTTAATTATTTTAGTACCTATCTTTCTAGCATCCTCAAAAAGTCATCAAAAGAATTCAGCACTTTATTATTCCCTCCCACCAGTCCTTCAGGCTCTTCATCATATCATTCAATTCTAGCCCTTTCGTTCTCTCTCCTTTGGCACCTAATTATATTCATTTCATCCCCAATCTTCAAGAGTTCTTGTTTAAACATTTCTTTCATCACTTGAAACTCCAACTGCATTTTTTCAATAGCCAATTTATTTTCTTTGCACCCTTCTACCATTTTGAGACTATGATAAACAGCTTCATCTTCAAGATGCTCCTTTAGGATTTTCCTTTCAATTTTTACAGTGCAGCCAAACTCCTTATAAGGACACTCAATAATTTTTAAAGGGCATAAAATTGAATGATTATCTATATCTTTTCTTAATATAAGCTCTTGGCAATTGTTAGGACAATGGATTTGTTTAAACCGGCAAATATTGTTGTGGCTGAGGAATAGTCTTTTTGAAAATTTTTCGTAGCAGCCGCTGTTAGGACACTGGGATTTTTTGAATTCGCAGATTAAACGATGATCCTCTAGCTCTTCTCTCATACAAATTACAGTACAAGATTGGCTATCTGTGTCAATAAGGTTACATTTTATGTATGTGTAAGGGCAAACCTGAGAAATATGCATGTCAGTTTCGCCTCTTTGAATTAGTGTCCCGCATTTTTGAGGACAATTTATGATAAAATTTAAGCATTCCTCTTCTATATGTTTTTCAATGTCAGAATACGGTAGTATTTTTCCACATTCTAAAGAACATAGCACTGGCCGGTACGAGCATTCATCTTTTAAATGCTTTTCTATGTCTTTTCTCAACACTTCGCCACACAAAAAGCTATTTTGACAAGGAACAAGGGCCATTTCACATGTTTTTTCATGATTAATTAAATCAGCTTTTCTAATAATGACTTCACATCTTGCATGTCTGCATTTTACAGCTAAGTCTTCCATAAGTCTTCTTATAGGAATATTAGGCTGGCACTGCCCCAGATTTTGGCTGCATAATGGGCATTTTCTGATATTAATTACACATTTTTCGCAAAAAAGATTATGACAGCATGGAGTTTCCACTGGGTCTTCTAATAATTCTAGTTCTCCAGCAATCTTATAGTTTGACCTGATTAATATCATTTTTTATTAATCATAAATTTTATTTTAATTTTTTTTAAATAAAATATTTTATGCATTATTAACTATAGAGTATGCATATATAACAAAAATATAAAATTGCACAGGATTGATTATAAAGGATAATCTTTAATATTTATTACTATCAAAGATAGGTAGTTAAATTTGAGGTAGGGTGCTTGAGAATATCTATATCTTTCAATCAAGATAGGGTAAATTTCCATTTTAGTAAATTTTCATAGAATTTCTATCAAGAATAATTGTGGGTAAGCAAACAGGACACATCCAGCGCTCATCACGAACAGTGCTTGAGTGCAAATTATTTGATACGCTGCTAGAAAAATTTTTGACATCTTCACTTATACCACTGAGCACGCTAATTTCGACTTGGATTTCTTCTTTAATTTCCTCGTCTCCATCAAACCCAAAAAAGCCATTCATTTCTTGGAACCTTACATCTTCTTCTGAGATGATGATTTCATCAATTCCATTTCACAAATCAAATTCTAAAGGTCTTGGATGGTATATTTCGTTGTCTTCTTTTTCATCTTCAATTATAATGTGCTGCTCGCTGCTCATATTGAAGGAATAACTTGAATGATTATTTCTGCTTGAAATTGGGGGCAGGGGGAAATTTCCATATAATTTTGCTTCTTCTGATGCCATATCAGTTAATTATTGGGAATTAAAATTGATTGAAGAGGGCTAGAAGGCTTATTTGAAATAGAAGAGCTTAACAGGATAATTTATTTATAATTACAAAAATTAAAGAAGAAGGCATTCATGCTTTTTATTGTGTCCTGAGCTCTGAAGGCAAGAGTAGCATAGTCATCTTTTTCTTATCCCATTACTTTCTAATTTTCCCTTTAAATTGGAAAATATAGGTAAAGTTTTCATTTTCGGATGCATTCACCCCTTTAAATTCGAACAAATTTTAATTTTAAATTTTATAGGTAAAAATACTAATTTTATATTACAAGTTTTAACCTAATTTAGTAGAGTACTATTTAAAGCGTTTCACTCCGATTCAATAAATTTTTAATTAATTCTTCATAATTGCCTTCATTTTATTTTTTTTAAAATTTTTTTTTTTAACCTCCTTTGAATTAAAAACAGGATTTTTGTTCAATTTTAGAGTAAAGATATTGCCTGGTTATTATATCGAAAGATTTTGCTAGGGTTATACAGCGCTTCTATAGGCTCTCTTTGCACTTTCATGCTTGGCAAAGGGTTTCTTATAACAATCTCCTCATCCCCTCTTTCTTCTGACTCGTCTTCATCTAATGTGAAATTAGAAATTTCTTGTGTGAAAACTTGATTAAAATCTGCTTCATTATCAAACGAGACCTTAAAGCTATTTTCTATGGTTTCTATATTATTGGGGAACCCGTCTGGGTTCATCTCATAAGATCTATCCATAAAGCTTCCTTTATAACCTTCTGAAGATGATTCAAAATCCGAAAAGAGCCCTGAGCCAAAAGAGCTTTCTACCTTTAAATTAGAGTCTCTATTCTCTTGTAAATCGTTCTCTGAAGTCATAGGGATCTCTTTGTTACAATGTATTTCAGCAGCGCCTTCCATTGCTTTTTAAAAATTTACCTGCTCGATTTATCTTGTAAGATATTTAAACAGTCAATAATAATACTTTTCCTGATTAAAAATATTGATTGATCAGCAAGCTTTTGAGTTCAGAAAATTGCATAATTTGACTTCCTCATCGGAAGATTGATTTTTAGCTCAATGGAAAGAGTGGCTTTCTACGCTCGAAGAACACCTAAAGATAAATTGGCCAAATAAATTTACGATTATTATTTATAAAATGCTAGCTTATTGTGCTTTAAATCAGCTGAAAAGTAGCTTAACTCCCCCCAGTGACAAAAAAAATTTTTTTGTGGTTAATTTTATTTTTTTATAATTATAATATATAGTGAATTTTTTTGATGTTAGCAATTTGTAAAATTTATTTTTTAAAGTGTCTAAAAATTTCAAAAGAACTAGCTAGAGATTTCCTTATAATAATTCTCATTTATATATTAAAAAATTTTTGTATACTCACGGAGGCGGGTTTTTATTATGCCTTGACATAATTTTGGGATGGATTCCATCTCGGAGTATTTTCTCAAGAGTGAAACACAAATCCATATGTGGGTTCCCACACCTGAGTGATTGCACATGTGTATTTGTGTCTGACACCTAGGAAAATGTCCCGAAGTTAGGACCCATCCCAAAATAATGCCAATAGATAATACCAAAAAAATAGGGATTTTTCCATGATTATTTTTTGCTCACAGAGAGGGGGAGTAAGAGCTCTTTACACTCGGAAGTTCAGTTTCATTGGCCAAGAAATTTGGTATCCTTCTTCAAGAAGTGAGCTTGACTTAATTGATAAATCTTATGAAGACTGTGTATCAAGGCTTGGAGCCTCATATCCAGGGTATGATGACTCTAGCTATATGAAGTGACTCAAAAATACAAGAAATATAGATCAATCAGTAGATGCTGATGTGACAGATATAGTGTATCCTAGTGACACTTATCAGACTTGGAAAATTCTTTATGCAAGATTGAGAGAGCTTCATTTAGAGTGTGCATGTGAGGAGCATAAAGAGAATCTTAATATCCCAGAATTAAATATGAATAATATTTATTATATGACTAACACTATCTAGAACAGGGTTTTTTTGTTTTTGACACTATCAAAAAAGCCCTGTTTTATAATAATGTAAGTCACTATAATAAATATTCTTTCTGGATGATGACCGATCATCATTTAATTAGAAAATAAATATGCTTTTTGGTCTTAATTAATTAAATTCATTAAATATTTAGCACAATATTAGGCTCTTTTTCCAATTTAATCAGAATTGTTTTTTATTTAGGAGGTTTTCATAAAATCAACGAATGTTAGGTGTTTAATTTATTTTAATCAGAAGAGTTAGAGAGCTTGAACAACTTGGGATTTACTCTCCTGAAAAGATTCCGCAGTTTTCTCTCGTAAACAAGTATCTCAATTATAAAACAGGTTTCAAGCTTGTACCATGCGGAGGAATGATAAATCCAAGGTCATTTTTATACGGTCTTGCGTATAAAATCTTTTACAGTTCTCGATATATCAGACACCAATCTGCAGTCTTTTACTCTCCAGAGCCAGATGTAGCCCACGAGCTAATGGGGCATGTGCCTCTTTTTGCAAATAATGATTTTGCTGAGCTTTCCCAATCAATTGGACTAACTTTCCACCACTGGATCAAAATAATTTTGTTAGCTAATGGATAGGGGAGTTAATTATTATTTTTATAATAAATTTTATAGTAATTTTAAAGCAAATATTAATTTAATTTGTCAAATTTATCTTTTAAAATGCAAGATGTTTAAATTTAAACAGAGTTATCTAGAGATTTCATTATACTAACTATCATTTATATATCAAGATATATTTTTTATATGATTTTTTTTTTCCGCATAGAGGGTGGGTTTTTACTATAAAAATAGGGATTTTTCTAAGCCCACGGAGAGGAGGGGAGTAAGATCTCTTGGAGCTACTGAAGAAGAGATTGAAAAGCTTGCAAAAATTTATTTTTATTCAGTTGAATTTGGGATTGTTGGAAATCAAATTTTGGGTGCTGGGATACTGGGATCTTGTGATGAAATAGCACTTATAAAAAATAAAAAGGTAGAAATTAAGGAATGGGATTTGGAGAAAGTCCTGAAAAGTGAATTTACTTTGTCAGATTATCAGCCTGGGTACTATTCAGCTGAAAGTCTATTGGAAATGAAAAGGCTAATAAAAGAGGGGATTGACTTTATAAGGCCTATGCAGCCATTAAAGCGTATTCCTGTTTATTTATAAGTAATTTGCGTTTTTAGAATTCAGGCTTTAATAAAGTAAAATCTATAATAATTATTTTAATCTTTTCTTGACTTCCCCAACATTTCCATTCTTTCTTCATAGGAGTAGCAAGGCTCTAAATAATTAATATCAATTGAGGGAGAAACAGGTAACAGTCTTAAACTTAAATTAATTATAGAGAATACCCTTGTAGGTCCAAACTACTACTAAATATTTGCATCCACTCCATCACTTGCCAGTCCGGACTTAGCGTTCCGGGGGCTGCATTTGCTGTCTGAGAGTTAGAGATACTGGATCATCATGCTGTCCATTATCAACAGGGCATGCTCCAGAAAAAATTGTAAAAACGAATTTTCTGTTCGTTTTTACCACCAGAAGTGCAGGTGAGAAAAAAAAGTCACACAGCAGGCAGAAAACACACTACTGTTCACATGCATTTACCCAGATTTCACGCCAACTGCTTGAGCGAGACCCAAAAAATGCACATATAAGCACTTCGAAGAGCACACAGCACACACTACTTACACTACTGCCAAATCAATAACACACTATATTAACACTATTTTACGCTGACTTCACGCTGATTCTAAAAAATAGCTAGGTAGCCAATTTACACTAAAAACCATTATCTCGCTTTCTCCTGATCAAAGAAAATTTTAAATAATTATGAAATTAAATAATTTAATAATAGTGAGAATCTATCGAAACCTCTAGACTACAGTTCTCAAGAATCCATAATGGTCACAACACCATTTTAATGTAAAAGCAGGTAAAAGCCACATTCAAGAGTTTTTCCCTAAGACTTCGCTTAAGCATTTTATAACTGAATGAGGAATTCCATACCTATCTTGATAGCTTTCCACCGTCGTCTGATTATCTAAAACTAATTGCAGCTGCTCTCTCAGAAAATCTCCAGTAAATATCAAAAATATAATCGCTTCAAACCCAACCAAAACAGTAAAAAAACATTTCATCACGTCAAATCTGACACTTCCTTCATAACAAAGGTACTCATAAATAGTCATTCCAATAATAATCAGCGTCAATAAAGATGCAAATGAAATATAAAACAAGAAAAGAATAAAATATTTTTGGTTATTGACTGCTATACAATTGTTAACCCAAGGACAATGATGATCCATCTTATGGTAGCAGATTTTACAAGTCCTACAATGATGGGTCCTTGGGGGTTTCCATTGTTCACAGTCAGCACAATATTTGACGTTCTCAAGAGGAATATCCCCAGGGACAGGATATTTTGGTGTTTTTCCAGGGTCGGTAAACATACATTTAAAATGAGATATCACAGAAAGAGACACCGACAGTTGATAAAGTAAAAATATAAAGAGCCCAAGTGGCGATAACCCAAGTGAGCCAAATTTACTAGGATATCATGTAAAAATCAAAGAATAACTGACTATTAAATCAGCTACAAGAATTAATGCCAAAGTCTATGAATAGTCATTACTAGCAAGCTCATTAGCCTCCCTGCTAACCTTTTGTTCATATTTTTATTAAGACTAATGGTTTAATTATAAGAATTCCTTAAGTTTCGCTTTAACTCTGTCCTTATGCTCAGCAAGTATTGCATATGAGCTGTTAAAGCAGTCTTCAAAACATTTCACATTTTCAGGAATCTCCTCTTCTCCAAATTTATAAGCGCAACCTTTGGTACAGTTTTTAAATGAGGAATTCACGTGATTTATGGTTCCTTCTAGCTCTGTCTGAGCCTTTGCAAGGGTTAAAGAACATTTTCTTGAACAGAGATTGCAGTCTTGGAATGGGGCATCACTTTTATAGCAGTTTGACATGCAAGCAAAGGATTTGGCGGAAATCAGTTTTAGTTCAGGCTCAAACTCTTCAGAATATTCATGTTCAGCGTCTAGAAGTTTAATGCCAAGCTTGCGAGCAATTGACTCCATGTTTATGTGTTTATATCATTATTTGGATCAGTGATTAAAATATTAATTACCCCTCTGAGGAGCAAAAAAATTTTTCGGCTTTTTTTATAGTAAATTTGTTTTAGAAATTTTGAAAATTCAAGGGAGGGTCTCTTAGAAGGCGAAAGCAATTTAATGTAATTCTCTACTTCTTAATACCAAAAATTTGAAAGCAAAATAAATTTAATTTGTAAAATTTATGTTTTTAATGTAAGATGTTTTAGAATTCAACAAAATTGCCTAGAGATTTCATTATAATGATTATTATTTATATATTAATATTTTTTTATAAAAATTGTTTTACTCGCTTATTGAGGAGAGGATTAAAGATTTTTCCTTAATTAGCTTTTACTTATTAATTTTCAATTTTAACTTATGACGACAACTGATGGGGGGATAAATAAAATGGTGTTTTAGCCCGGCCATTGCTTCCCGATGCAGCCTCAAGCACATTTTATTTATATTGGCAAGTTTTGCCAACCAGAAATGGACAGTTTTGATAGTAAGCAATTCTGGTAATGCACAGAGATTAGCTCTAGTCCGCTTTCGGGATTAGATTTTACCTCGAGGGAAAGGAGGATTCATAGTTGGAAAGGAGAAGCGTAGCAAAGTCTACAGTCAATACCTAGACTAAATCGGGAACCCCTAGCGTAAAATTGAGTTACGCGCTGGGCTTTGTGGAAAACCCCTAGCGTAAAACTGAGTAACGCGTTGGGCTTTGAATTTTTCCTTTTTGCAGAGAGTCAACCAGAAATCCCCATTTTTTGGGATTTTGGCGTGGGCAGCCTTCGTGTGCACAAGCAGCAAGCCGCAGAAGTCCTTAGTTTTCCCTCTTAGCACTGGAGCTGACAAGGCAAGAAGGAGATGAAGACACTACTTCACAGGTGTCATGGCGTCAGACGGTGAAGAAGAGGAAGGGTGGTGCTCGGCACTATTCTCGCCAGATTATTTATTCAAACTCAGAAAAGTTCTCCTGTTGATTTTGCAAAGAGGGTATCCCCTAGGAGATCCTTGGTGACTGCATAACCAATAGGCAAGCAAGCCAAGACCACTAAATTAAGTTTAACGACAATTGATGAGAAAAAGGTGAATAGTAAACTAATTAATATTATGGGAGTATCACACACAAAAGCAAGCGAAATTCCACAGCTAAGGGCAAAGTGTCTAATAGTTGGGCAGCAGCAAGTTGGAAAAACTTGCTTTGTCCAAAGATACAACAATGAAGAATTCAACAACGACTACAGTCCTACATTAGGCTGCAACCTAAAGACCTTTTCAATTGACTATTACGGTTTACTAGTTCAGCTTCTAGTCATGGACTCTTTATCTGACATGGACTTGCAGCTCGAATGCCGTCTAAAATCAATCAAAAACGCTGACTCCATTGCATTAGCCTTTGATCTCTCCAATTTTGCCTCCTGCCAAGACATTTCTTCTAAAATCGATTTATTCAAAAAAAACGAATACAGAAACAAAGAATTACTTTTAATAGGCACTAAAGCAGACAAAGAAAATCTTGAAGTCAGCTCTGATGACATACAAAAAATTATTGATACAGAAAACGAAATTAAAATTTCTTATATTGAGACCTCAGCGAAAAATGGCTTAAATATTGCAGCTGCATTTATGAAGGTCGTCGAAATTAGTGTGGGAATGCAAACTTTGAATTGGGAAAGGCGGAAGAATTTTTTGTGAATTGCGAAAAAAATAATGCCACCGACTGATGAAGAAGACGGAGGGAGAAATCTTTATTGGGCAAACCTCTGTGAAGCGATACCTAATATGATTTCGAAGAAGGGCAAAAAAAGAGAGCTGCCACTTTATAGGATTCCTCCAGAGTTAATTCCTAAAATTGCAGAATATTTGTAATAGATAAAACTATATTCAATTAGCTTGGCTTTAAAATAGACCATTGATCTAGTCTTGGAGCAGGCTCATCTTGGTCTAGCCTCCCAAACATTTTTTCTAAAGATTGCTCTTTAGGGATTCTTCTTATTGGCTTTACAGGAGGAGCTGGGACTGCTCTTACCATTAATCCTCCTCAATCTATTTCTTGAAAAAACGGGTGTTCTTTAATTTCTTCAGCATCTCGTTTGCCAGCGCCCAATCTTTTATTTGGGTCTCTAATTATAAGCCTTTTTATTAAGTCTTTTGCTTCTTCTGATAAGCTTTTGGGGATTTTTAAGACTCCTCTTTGGATATTATTGAACAGTTGTTCACGGTTATTTGAGTAATATGGAGGCGTCCCCACGATCATTTCATATAGTAAAACTCCTAATAAATACCAATCAACTGACCTTGTGTGGCCTGCTCGTCTCAGCATTTCTGGGGCTAAGTATGCGACTGAGCCACAAAAGGATTTATTGAGCTCTCCTTCGTGCACACCTTCTTTTGAAAGCCCGAAGTCAGTTAATCTGGCATGCCCGTCTTTGTCTAAAACGACGTTTTCAGGCTTTAGGTCTCTAAAAATAATATCATGCATATGAAGCTCTTGTAGAGCTAGTAGGACCTCGGAAATGTAAAATCTGGCTTTGTGCTCGTCAAATTTCTTTTCTCTGGCTAAGTGTGTCCCTAAGTCGCCATTTGGGCAAAAGTCCATGACCAAAACAAGTTTTTCTGGAGTTTGAAAGGCATATCATTATAATACAAGGATTATTTATAAAAAGCAGCTAAATTTTTAATTTTTATAAAAAAATATCAAAAATAATTATAATTTTTCCTATAAAATGTTTTTTTCCTCAGATAAATCAACTTAACCCAAAGGCATAATTCAATTTAACAATATATGGATGCGATATTTTCATCAAAATATTTCTTTCCGTAAAAGCGTATCTCACCAAGTTATTTTCAAAGACCTTGTCTTTCCTTAACACCTTCAGCGCAAATTGTTCACCACTATCAATTTTTTCAACCAAATAAACTTCTCCAAAGCTTCCTCTCCCAAGCTGGAGAATTCCTTTAAAATCTTTCGGACCTACTTTACAAGGAGGCAGCACATCTTTGAGCTGCCCCAGCATTTCAGCTTTCTTTTTACTGAGAGCTGGCCTCTCTTTAAAAGCCTGCAAATCCTTAGCACTTGGCATATGTTTGCATTTCATTAAAATTTTGTTTATTGAGTCAGTCCTTGAGTTATGCAGCATAACCGTATGAAATGGTGTGCGGGCATATAACGACTCGGGCATTACAAGTTTTTCCTTTTGACAATGCTCAGTAAATGCATTGAAGACTTGCATATTCAATGCAACAGCCCAAGCTGTAATTCCTAAATGGTTTTTTATGCCAATATCAGGCTCTTTTCTCAACAAATATTTTACTATAGTAAGATGCCCTTGTAAAGACGCGTAATAAAGCGGAGTGCTTCTTTCAATGTCAATAGCATTAATATCAGCCCCTTGGCTCACTAAAAGTTTGACAACTGGCAAGTGTCCGTGGATGCAAGCTAAATGTAAAGGAGTCCTCAACATTGAGGTTTTTGCATCAATATCTGTGCTTTCCCCATTTTGAATCAAAATTTCGCAGGCATCTCGAAAGCCATCTGAGGCTGCCAAATGAAGAGCAGTTCAGTCGTCAAGGCCTTTGGTATTGGTTTGAGCAATTAAATCTCCAAAGGTGTCTCTATCCAAAAGCTCTTTGATTCTGTTGATGTCATTTCTCTGAACTGCTTCCCACAGAGAGGAATTTATTTTTCGTTTCCGTTTGTAAATGTCTTCAATTTCTTCAAAATCTTCGACTACTAGCAGTTTGGCGAATTTAGCTGTGAAAGAGTCCCTATTTTCATCTCTTATGTTTTAACTTATCTTAAATAGGATTTATTATGTTTCACTACCCGCAGACTTTTAATTTCTTCCTTTATTGTGTGAATTGTGACAAACAGCCGTTTGAAGGTTTTAGCAAGACTTTACTTACCAAACGCCTATAGCCTTGCAGGAAGGATTGACCTTGTCTCCTTTGTGTATTTCACTTAAGTCTCTCTCTGTCAAAGAGAAGTCTGGAAAACTTATTACCCAAGGTTCCAGGGGCTTATCCTCCTCAGAGTTGTAGCCTAGTATAGTTGGATTGGTTGACTGGTAATATAATAAATTGCTCTATAACTTATTCTGATAACACAATTTTATTATTACCCATCTCTTATGTCAACTTCTTCACCAGTGTCAAGGTTTTTTACTTTAAATACTTCTTCAGGAAGGTCTTCATGGACTTTGTCGGAATGAGCAGGATCTGCGGTGGAAAGGTCTAACTCGTCATTAAAATTTGGATGAGGATCAACAAACAGGACTGAGTATTCAACGGATTTCTGATCTGGAGATTCAAGATTTCCATCTAAATGCGCTTCAATTTTGATTTTATGGTTGTTGGCTTCATTAGTTCCAGGGCTTTTTTTGGAGTTTTTATTCAGGTTCTGTTTTGAACTCATAAATTATAACTGGCTTTCAGTAATTAATATATTATTTCTGGTCCTACTTATAATGTAGCCTCTTTGTAATAAATAAGCAGAAAATAAATTCCTCATAAATTTAATTTCTCAAAAAAATACCAATCATACCTTACTCATATAAGCAAATTCCAGCAAAAGAGTCTATATAATATATTAAAATTCAAATATTTTTTAAAACTAAAATAATGAATTAATTTTATAATACTGTAATAATTAATCAGTCCTTAATATATCAAATGACTCCTCATCAAAATCCAAACATATAAAATAAACAACCATAAATATGTCAATTCTAGAGGATTATGAAGAAATTGATTTTTCTGTTTATGATGTTTCAACAGATATTGCCACTACACAAGCTTCACCAAAGGCAAAAAAGATTCTTAGCAAGCCAAAAATCCCACTACTGAATAAAGACACAACTGATTCAAATACTTATGATTATGAGCGCCTGTTAAAGCAATACAAAGCAAGCTCACCGACCAATTTTCGTAAAAGCCCAAGTCCTAAATCTAACGAGGTAGTAGAAAGGCTTCTTTTTAGTGCAGATTTTATAAAAAATTACTAAAACCCTTTATTATCTTTTTTGGTTCCACACTTGGAATGATTTATCTACGTGTAAAACCTAATAAGAAATATCAAAAAAGATTATATGACCTCGGAAATAATAATGGAGCCTCTTTTTAAGCATCAACTCTCTCAAAACCGAATAAAATTTCAACAACAAGAGCAAGAATACAAAGAAAAAGAAAAATGTCCGTTTGCTCCTCAAGTCTCGCCCTCCAGGTCTGTAAGATGCCTTAAACAGTTCTTGCAAGATCAAATTAACTATGAGACTAATAAGCAGCAAAAGCTTGAAAAACAAAGATTTATTCATGAGCAGATTAAAGAAGCTGAAGAAGAAAAAGCAAGGAAAAAAATTAATTTAAGTCCTGGCACACAAAGAATTTTGTCAAAGAAGGGGAAAATGTCACCGGTTCATGAGAGACTTTATAGTGGAAGCAAAATGATGTGAGTCACCAGTGAGAAAAAGCTGGAAACTTTGACCAGAAAGCCAATTAAACGTAAAAGCTTGAAAATGGAAAGTGATAATTATAGTGAGGAAAACCTGGCTATATCACAAGGGAAATCATTTGACAGTAAAAGGGTCTTGAAAAAGCCTCCATTATCAAAGCCAGGCTTGAGCAACAAATGCCATCTCAGTAAGGTATCTATAAAATAATTGGTAATTTTTGCATATTAATTTCTTATATATTTATAATTTTTATCCATAGTTATTTTATTTTCTTATTTGATATATGCTAAACTATGGAGAGTGCTAATAATAAAGCAGCTCCTGGGCAAAGAAAGTCTAAAAAATCTAAATGAAAAAAGACAAGCTTTGAGTTTGGGGCATCTGTTAGCTCTAATCAACCAGAAACTCCAGAAAATGTAAAAATAGCAGAACAGAATAGTGATGCTCTCAATAATGCCTTACCCATAAATAAATCTGAAAATGCTATTAATCAGCGCCAGATACCAGAAAAAATAAAAGCTGAAGTTGATAGATGTTTAAATATAGCAAAAAAGTATCTTGAAAAAAGGGAATTTGATAGAGCACTTATTTTTTCTAATAAAGCGCTACAACTGAATCCTTCTCCTGAAAGCTTATCATTGCTAAATGAAATACAGATGAAAAAAGAAGAAGTAATCAAAAAACTGCTTGAAGATGAAACTGAAAAATTAAAAAAACAAAAAATTATTGAGGCAAATGAAAATTTATGCAAGCAAATTATTAATCCTTCTAGTTTAAATGAAACCTTAGGAGTTGATGATAGCGGGTACAGGCCCAATAGTTGTGTGATTTTGATATCATTTCATCGAAGAAATTTTGGTCGAAATTTTTAAATAGTGTAACATTTGGCCGAAATTTAACAGTTTTTTCGATCAAATGAGATTTTCCAGATCAAAAGTGTGCAGTCATTTGACATGGAGCTGATGAGAGCTCTTCAGATGAAGACATTATTAGGACAATCAAAAAATTCTTAATTCCACCCTCCTTGGTTAGCGAGCGAAACCATTAGAAAAACGCCTATAAAAATTTTTAAAATCCGAAATAAATTTTTTTATAAACAAAATTAGCCCTATTCCATTAGCGAGCAAAAAAATACTGCTCACGCTAATCAAGGAAAGTTAAGGATTTTACATCCAGATAAAAATCTTGCACCAAGCGCACAAGAAGCTACTCAAATTTTGATATCTCTCAAAGATACATTAGAAAAGAAACAAGAGACAACAGAAAATCTAGTTGAAGAAGAGCAAAAAGAAGAGACGAAGGAAGAGGAGACTGTTTTGAAAAAATATGAAAAACCAGAAGAAAGTGATATCTCAGATGATAGTTATAGCTCTGATGAAGATATTGATATCAACACGAGAAATACACAAAGAATTCCAAAAAGCGCCCGCTTTCATGGGTCGTGCATAATAAAAAATGAGGCCCAAGCATCTGAAAAATCTCCATATGAAGAAGATGTTAATGTCTATGAAGAACTTGAAGACTATATTTTACAATTTTCTAATAGTGAATTCTTTAGGAGTCCAACCTCTGAAGAGATACCAAATGAATTTATAGACGCTAATGATTATATAGCTAAGCTTAAGGCTGCTTATTTTGTAGAACTCCATGAAATCATTCTTAAAGCAATCAATGGACTGTTCACTGGAAAAGAATACTTTGTTAATTTTGTGCTTACTGATGATTATTTTGTGCTTTCACCAGAGTGCACAAGATTCACTGTAGAAGAATTTTCTTTACTTCCCCCCGTTCGTGAACAAAAAATCTTGTTCGCTCACGGAGGGAGTTAATTTTTTTTTTAAAAAAAAATTTTAAGAATTTAAAAAAATCCCAATTCTCGAAAATTGGAAGGCAAATATTAATTTAAATTATAAAATTTATGTTTTAAAACGCAATTTGTTTAAAATTAAATAGAGTTAGCTCGAGATTTCATAATACTAGTTATCACTTATATATAAAAATTTTTTCCCATAAAAAAAATTTTTTCTATTAAAATATTTTTGTTAGTTCACGGAGGGTGGGTTTTTGGGCAAAAAATAGGGAATTTTCTAATGGTTTTGTTCGCTCACGGAGGGGGGAAGTTAGAAATACAAGCGAACGATCTTCTATTTATATGTGATATTGAAGATTATAGTTATATAGAAAATCAATATGATTTAAAACAATCATCATTTAACCTAGGCATTGCGAAAAAGAACCCAAATGATAATAATGTTAAAATATTGTCATTGCTTGAGGATGATCCAAATATTCAATATTGTGTTATTAGCATCGGAAATTTAACGACATTAAGAAGAGAATTTTTAACGTTTACAAAAATAAAAGATGCGCTACTTCTAGATCATATTTTAAGCCCAAAGCCTCCAAATATTTGTAATACAATTGTTTCTAACTCTATGTTCTATTTATATCGAAAATTTTTATCGTTATTAATTTGGCAAACAAAATAATTTTTGAATCATAAAAAATGCCATGAATTTAAAAGATTTAAGCTGAAAAAATTAAATAAATAGAGAATTGCATTAAAACTTTTATTTATAATTACAAAAAAAAATGGTTAAAATTGAAAATTGCTATTAAACAAATTAAAATCTAATTATCAACAAGATAAAAACTGAAAGCAAAAATTTTAATAAAATTTTTCCTATTAAAAGGGAGTGAGAGATTTTTGAATGTGATTAAAAAAAAATTTAACCAAGGACAGTATGAGGCTTTATTAAATGCTTTTAGTATAAAAGAAGGCATACTGCTTATTCAAGGCCCTCCAGGAACAGGAAAAACATCTACAATAATGGGGCTTATATCTGGATATTGATCTTCAAACTCACTAACAAAACCAAAAATTTTGGTTTGCGCTCCAAGCAATGCTGCTATTGATGAAATAGCATCTCATAATTAAAATATGGCGTCTTCGTCTGGGCATGGCCTCCCGGCCATGCAGCCTCGACTCATATTTTAATTATATCCGGCAAGGTTTTACCATTTCAGAGATGGACAGCAATGCTAGGTAAGCAATTCTGTTAGCTTTCAGAGCCTGGCCCTAGTCTAATCTCAGGAGTGGATTTTTCCTCATGGGGAAGGAGGATCCGGAGTAGGAAAGGGGAAGCTCAGCAAAGTCCTTTGGACCATTCGGGCAACTCCCTAGCGTGAAACTGGGCGTTACGTCCCAGGCTACGTATTTTTCCTTTTTGCCGACAGCTGACCAGAAAATCCATTTTTTTGGGTTTTCGGAAAAGCAACCCATGTACAAGCAAGTAGCTCATCCATGAGCCGTCGAAGCCGGCAACACTTGCCCTAGGAGCACCTTGGTGATCGAAGCAGGTTATCCCCAGCAACTTGCGGACCCGATGCGACGAAGGTGAGCGGTAGACTTGGGGACGTCGACCCCGTAGTGGACCTTAAGCGTTATAAATTTTATGTAATGAAATAGCATCTCGCGCCAATAAAAATCAGATTTTTGATGAAGATGGTAATCCTGTATCTAAAATAAATCTATTAAGAATTGGGCAAAAAAGATTTAAAAACGAATTAGGAATTATTGAGGATATTAATGTCAAAGATATCCCCACAAATGTCAAGAAAATTTCTCTAAATTATTTAAGTGAAAAAGATCTAAATGATATTGGGTTTCATGACCAAGCAAAAAAAATTAAAGAAAAAGTCAAAGAAGAGCAAAAATTAGCAGAAGAACTAGAAAATATGCTGAAAAAGGGAACTGCTGACATAAAAAAATACGAGAAATTAGTCAAAAAGCGAGAAGACGTTCTTGAAGATATAGAGTACTTAAAAGAAGAGCAAAAAGACTATCACGAAAACAAAAAGAAAAGCAGAAAAGATTTGATACAGGCTGCAGATGTCATCTTTTGTACAACGAGCACTGCTGGGTCAGCAGACATGCTTTCTGCATTTTCAAACTCTAAAAATAGAATATCTCCACGACGGTTTGACTATTTAATTATAGATGAAGCTTGCCAATGCATTGAGCTGAACATGCTAATCCCATTTTTATATGACACTTCTACAGTGATCTTATTTGGTGATCATAAACAATTACCAGCAACCACATTTTCAGAAACCTCAAAGGTAAATAAATACAATCGGTCAATGTTTGAAAGATTCATTGACTGCAGAATTTCTCCTCAAATTTTAAAAGTACAGTATAGGATGAGCAAAGAATTATGCCAATACCCCAGCATGTATTTTTATGATCATTTATTAAAATCTCATCCTTCAGTAGACTCACGACAAGCTCCACTAGGTATCAGGCCGCTTGGTCTTCTTTTTATTAACCTTACAAGATCTCAAGAAATAAGTAATCAGCACGATTATAGCTATTATAATGAAATTGAAGCTAAATATATTGTAAAAAAAATAATTGGAGAATATGCAAAAAATGTAGGCATAATTACTCCTTATAGGAAACAGGTTGAATATTTGACAAAACTCCTTGATGAAAAATTTCAGGATGACTGAAGGGAGAGAATTGAAGTAGACTCTGTTGATGGATACCAAGGAAGAGAAAAAGATTTTATTATTTTGTCGCTGGTTAGGTCAGATTTAGTTACTGGGAATATTGGATTTCTTAAAGATATAAGGAGAATGAATGTAGCAATAACAAGGGCTAAGTTTGGGCTTCATATTGTGGGGAATGCTTTAAGTTTGAAGAAAAATGATGATTGGGATAATTTTATTGAGTTTTGTGATAGCAAAAATAAGCTTATTCATTCGGATTATGATGGAAAACAATCGTATTGGAATCAATTAGAGCTTGAAAATAAAATTTCGATTGATAGGAATCGTAAAAGAATTGAGTTTAATATAAGTGGTGAAAATCAATTATTAAAGGAAAAATTAATTAATTAATTAATTGCTGACTTATCACAGGACGGGCAAGGGATTTGTACGCACAAATGCGCATCGTCCCTGAGGGATCCCAGGCAGGTATCCTTCCCTCTGTCACAGGAGAGTCTTGCAAAACTCATAAGGACTGATTCCTCGGGACACAACTCCAGTATTGTGTTAGGCGGGCTCCATGTCAAATGATAGTGCATTTTGTGGAGGTACATTTGGTCGAAAATTAACGGGTTTTTTGGGTCAAATGTCTCACTATCGAAAAGTTTCATCCAATTTTCGACCAAAAGTACTTCGGTGAAATGGTAACTATCAAAAGTGCACGATCATTGGACCTGCACCCACCTTAGGTGCATAGTGTCTTGGAGTCTGTTGGAAGTCTTATTGCTCCTCCCATCTTGATCTTTGCTGACCGTGCCCTTTCCAAAAATTTCTAGAGATAAAAAACTAATGCCCCAGGGATTCGCTTTCTGAGACACGAGAAAAATCTATGCCATGCAGGGAACACCCAGGTGGGTAAATCAAGCTGAGAAACAGAAAATTGCACAAGGAGGTCGGGGTTAGTATCCTCCTCCGTATTAATGTATACAAAGGAAGGATATAATAATATTGAAGAGAAAACAGAGTCTTCTATCGGAAGTTCAGGCAAAAGAAAAAAATTTGGTTAATAATTTATTTCTTATGTAGTCCAAGAGTCAAGCATTCAAAAATCAAGAGAGTTAGCTAAAGAGTAGTAAAAATATTGAATTAGCTTTGCGTTTAAATTAAGAATATCAGACTGTTTTAAAATATAATTATTTAACGTTTATTCTTCTAATGATTATTATCTTAAGAGAATATGTTGCTTTTAGATGAGTTCAGACCGCATTACTGCGGACTTAAATTAGTGATCTATCTTTTTATATAAATTAGGTTTATTTTTTATGCACATTCTAATGAGATGAAGATAAAATTGCTAATCTACAATTTACATTTATCAGGAATTTCGGGAAAAATGAGAACTTTACAATTTCGGCTAAATGTCAAAAAGCAAACATGAAAATATTAAAGAAGAGACTGAGGGTAATAGCGACTTAATCCCCATTTGGCAACGAACAAAATTGTCAATTTTTTCCAGATGTTTTTTCTTCGGCGTCATTTAATAATGTGCAAAGCTTTATTATAAAATATTTTTTAATGTCTAAAAGCAAAAAATTGTTTTTTATATATCTTTAAGTGCTTCTACTTATATATTATTCTTATTTTCAATTTAATGACGAACAAATAAAATGCTCAATATCATGGTAAGGTTAGAATTCTCTGGAAGCAGGATTAATATGAAAAAAAATCAAGTTTTTGAAAGCAGAGAAAATATTGAAAATAATGGCTCTTTTAATATAGAAGCCGAAAGTAGTCTTTCCGAAAAAGATGCCATTGAGCTTCAAAGATGCATTGATATTGCCAATAAATCTTTAGAAAACCATGAATTTGGGAAATCTATATCTTTCCTAGTCAAAGTTTGCAATATTCAACCATCATCTACACACTTTCAGTTGTTAAACAATGCAAAAGATAGAAAAGAAGAGCACGAGCGTAAAATAAGAGAAAAAGAAGAGCTGGCAAAAAAGAAAGCAGAAGATAAAAGAAAGCTTGATGAAGAAAGGCAAAATATATGTCGGCGAATATTAAAAGCTAAAAATATTTATGAAGCTTTAAATATTGGGGCTGAAGAGTCAGATAAAAAAGTTAAAAAAATTACGAGAGAGATTCTTTTAAAAATAGACCCAAATAAAATAAGCGTTTTGAATCCTGGCGATTTTAAAGCAGCAGTCCAGAAGTTGAATAGATTTAAAGAAGGCTTTGAAAGAAGAATAAAAATCAAATTTGTTGAGATAAACTCTCAGAATGAACGAGAAAACCAGCCACTAGCTATAGAAGATGAAAAATCAGAAGAAAGCATTGATGAATTCAGTAATTCAGATGATTCTGGATGAGCTGAAGAAGAAAGGGAATTTAAATTTGAAGAAGTTCAGAAAAAGAAAAAGGGGAAAAAAATAAATTTTTTTGAGTCTCAACCATATCAAGAGTTAGATGACTTTATTTTGAATTTTAATCAATATAATCTTGAAGCTCCTCCTCAAATAAAAAAAATTTCAGATGAATTTGATAATTTTGATCAGTATAAAGAAGAGTTTAAAGCAGCTTTTTTTTTAGAAGTGCAAGAAATTATTAAAAAACAAATTAAAGATATAAACAAATTCAAGGTATACGATTTTATTTTGGAAGAAGAAAGGTGAGGCTATAAAGTTTCGCATTCAAATGAGAGTGTTTTAACTAAAAATTTTTATGATGAAATACAGGCAAATGATTTGCTGCTACTACTCCCTGATAGTGGATTTGGGTTTCAAATGTCAGATGAGATATTAATTTCAAATTATTGATTAGGAATTGCAAGGAAAGACAACAAAAGTGGTTCGATTTCAATAAAAGCGCAGCAATGTGGCAATTCTCAACTGAAATTTAATATAGTGAGCCTGGGAAACTTAACCACACTCAGAAGAGAATTTTTGATTTTTAGCAAGACTGGAGATTCTTTGCTATTGGATTATATATTATTTCCTAAACCTCCAAGAATATTATCAAATCCAATTGTCTCAGAGCGTTTTCTTAATACCATCAAGAATAAATTTAATCAATCACAATTTGAAGTCCTTTATTATTCATTTTGCATGAATGAAGGGATTTCGTTAGTTCAAGGCCCCCCAGGAACAGGAAAAACTTCAGTAATTCTTGGTCTGATTTCAGGATATTTGTCAATCGATCGTTATTCAAGGCCAAAAATTTTAGTTTGTGCTCCCAGCAATGCAGCCATTGACGAAATCGCCTCTAGAGCTCATAACAATGGACTATTTGATGAAAATGGAGATCAGCTGCAAGATATTCCAATGCTTAGAATTGGCCAAAAAAGATTTAAAAATGAGTTAGGAATAGTGGAAAATGTTAATACAAAAGAAATCCCTGTAAGTGTTAAAGAAATCTCATTAAATTACATAATAGAAGTAGCGTTGAATGAAGAAGGATTGAGAGACCCCACAAATGAAATTAAAGAAACACTAATAGAATTCGACAGTTTGCGTGGTGAACTAGAGGAAATGGCTAAAAAAGGAAATGTGAAGGGTGAAAAATTTAGAAACTTAAAATGAAGCCTTAGCCTTTTGGAAGATAATCTGAATCAGCTATATGATGAAAAGAATAGATATATTGAGCGTCAAAAATCATTGAAGAAAAAATATATCGGAGAATCGGATATTATTTTTTGCACATCAAGCACGGCTGGTTCTCTAGATATGCTGTCTGCATTCGCAGTTGATGATAATGGAATTTCAATAAGAAAATTTGACTTTCTTATTATTGATGAAGCATGCCAATCTGTTGAGCTTAACATTTTAATCCCTTTTCTGTATGATACTTCGACTGTTATTTTATTTGGAGATCCAAAGCAGCTTCCGGCAACAACTTTTGCAGATGCCTCAAAAACAAACGGATATAACCGATCACTATTTGAAAGGATGGAAGATTGCAAGTTTGAACCTTTGATGCTTAAAACACAGTATAGAATGATATCTGAGCTTTGTGAGTATCCTGCTACATATTTTTATGATAACAAACTAAAATCTGATCCTAGTGTTGATAGGAGACAAATGCCACCTGGCATAAAGAACCCAGGCTTACGATTTTTTAACTTAGTAAATTCAATTGAAACTCAGGCAAGTGATGGGCATAGCTTTTACAACGAATATGAAGCAAATTATATCGTTTATGAATTGCTTAGGGCGAGAGGATTATCGATAGGTATAATAACACCTTATAGAGCGCAAGCTGAGCATATAAAGAAATTGCTTGGGAATAGATTTGGTGATAGCTGAAGGCACAGAATTGAAGTGGACTCTGTTGATGGATACCAAGGAAGGGAAAAAGACTATATCATACTTTCTTTAGTAAGATCTGAAAATATTGGATTTTTGAGTGATAGAAGAAGAATGAACGTAGCTATTACCAGAGCTAGGTTTGCATTGAGTATTTTAGGAAATGCTCGTTGTTTAAGGCAAAATAATGATTGAGATGACTTAATAGACTACTACGATGGCAAAAGCAAACTGATAACTATTGACTATGATCCACATTGGGGAAACCCAAGAGATGGAGTATAGAGCTTTACCCGGAGTAGCCCTATAAGGGCAGATAATTCCCGATGGAATCATCGAGTTTGTCAACCAAAAAGTGAGTTGGTCCACCAACGCACTAAGTTGGTTGGACAAATTCGATGACTCCACCGGGAATCATCCATCCTTACGGGGCTATACAGGGTAAAACCCTATATATCATTATTATAGTGATTTTTTTGAAAGAATCAATGAGGAGCAAAAAATAAATACGACAATTCCTCAAGCTTATGGAAATAAAATTCTTGAGGAAAAGAAATCAAGCAATATAGAGAAGGTGGAGGCTCCAAAATTAGGATATAAAGAAGTAAGTATTGACGTTGACGTAACTCGTAGAAGAAAAGAAGAAAGAAAACGCATAGAAGAAGCTAAAATACCTCCAAAAGCAACAAATACTAACACTATCGCAATTAATAAGCAAAAAGAAGAAAGAAAAAAAGCAGAAGAAGCTAAAAATATTCCAAGAGTAGATAAGCAAGCTTCAGCAAAGAGCAATACATTGCCGAAGAAGATCCCAAAAATGACAAATGCAAATATAGGTGGAGGATTTTGGAATAGGCGTAAATAAATAAATTAATTGTTTAATGAATAGCAACTTATTATATATTTTTACAGATATGATAAAAAAATCATAAAATCTGATATTAAAACCCTTGGGCTGCCTCTATAGCTTATGCTCCAAGGTATATTATATCATATTACTTTTAATATTTAAATTTATTACCAAATATTTAAGCATTATAATGATTATTTTAGAGTCTAATTTCATTGGCTTTCTCCTTAAACAAATCCCCTGGCTGCAATCCTGGGAATATCTTAGGATCTAGATCATTTTGCTGAGCTCTTTGACTCTTAAGATTTTCAATTTCCCTCGGACTACAAATACTGAGAGCCCTTGAATAAAGCCTCCCAAAGCTGCTAAAAGCTCTATCTGAAAGTATAATAGCTAGGTACATATAAATTGGCCAAGTAACGCCAGTAATAGCGAGATACTCTAGAGAAGTCCAAAATGATCCATATAAATCTACATAAATTTTACAATAGGTGTAAATTCACGCAATAACTTGAAGGAAAAGTGTGAAAAGAAACATGAGAACCATCCCATATACTATTTTCGTTGACGCAACTGTATCACTTGCATTTAACTTGACTGAAGAAGACATTAAAACTTTTTTTCTTTCTTTTTCTGCAATCTAGCTCAAAATTGCACCCATAAGAAGAGAAATTGTTAGTCAGAAAATTAAATACAATTTGGTTAATAATTTATATCTTATTCAGTCCAAGAGTCAAGCATTCAAAAATCAAGAGAATTACTAAAAAGTTATAAAAATTATTGAATTAACTTTGCGTTTAAATTAAGTATCTCAGGCTGTTTTAAAATTATAACGATTTAAAGCCAATTCATCTAATGATTATTTTCTTAAGTGAATATATTGCTTATAGATGAGTTCAAGTTTTGCACGGCTGCAGATTTAACTTAGTGAGTCTATCTTTTCATATAAATTAGGTTTTATTATTTATGCAGATTCAAATAAAATAGCATAATACTGTTGCTCTACGATTTGCATTTGCCAAGAATTTCTGGAAAAATGAGAAATCTGAAAAATTTACAATTTTGGTTAAATGTCAAAAAGCGAGCATGAAAATATTAACGAAGAGGATGAGCGTAAAATCGACTTAGAATTGTCTGGAGACAGGATTAATTTGAATGAAAATCAAGTTTTTGAAAGCACAGAAAATGCTGAAAATAATGGCTCTGAAAATAGAGAACCCGAAAATAGCCTTTCCGAAAAAGATGCCATTGAGCTTCAAAGATGCATTGATATTGCCAATAAATATTTAAAAAACCATGAATTTGCGAAATCTATAACTTTCCTGACCAAAGCTTGCAATATTCAACCATCATCTGAAAATTTTCAATTGTTAAATAGTGTAAAAGAAAGAAAGGAAGAGCACGAGCGGAAAATAAGAGAAAGTGAAGAGTTGGCAAAAAAGAAAGCAGAAGATAAAAGAAAACTTGATGAAGAAAGGCAAAATATATGCCAGCGAATATTAAAAGCTAATGATATTTATGAAGCTTTAAATATTGAAGCTGAAGAGCCAGACGAAAATGTTAAAAAAATTGCAAATAGGATTCTTTTAAAAATACACCCAGATAAAATAAAAGTTTCGAATCCTGATGACTTTAAAACAGCAGCCCAAATATTGAATAACTTTAAAGGAGAAATTGAAAATAGAATAAGAAATAAATTTGTTGAAATAAACTCTGAAGGCCAGAACCAGCCATTAGCTATAGAAGATGAAAAATCAGAAGAAAGCGTTGATGAATTCAGTAATTCAGATGATTCTGGATGAACAGAAGAAGAAAGTGAATCTGAATTTGAAGAAGTTCAGTCTAGGAAAAGAAGAAAAATAATAAATTTGTTTGAGACTCAACCATATCAAGAGCTAGATTACTTTATTTTGCATTTTAATGATGTTGATTTTGTAACTCCTCCTCCAGCAAAAAAGATTTCAGATGAATTTGATAATTTTGATCAGTATCAAGAAGAGTTTAAGGCAGCTTTTTTTTTAGAGGTGAAAGAAATTATTAAGAAGCAAATTAAAGATATAAACAAATTCAAAGTTTTCAATTTAATTTTGGAAGAAGATACGGGAGGCTATAAAGTTTCGCATTCAAATGAAAGTGCTTTTATTAAAACATTTTATGATGAAATACAGGCAAATGACTTGCTTCTACTACTCCCTCATAGTGGATCTGGTATTCAAATGTCAGATGAGATATTAAGTTCAAAATATTGATTAGGAATTGCAAGGAAAGAGCACAGAGGTGGTTTGATTTCAATAAAAGCGCAGCAATGTGGCGATTTCGAGCAGAATTTTAGATAGTGAGCCTTGGAAACTTAACCACACTCAGAAGAGAATTTTTGACTTTTAGCAAGATTGAAGATTCTTTGTTATTGGATTATATATTATTTCCTAAACCACCTAGAATATCATCAAATCCAATTGTTTCAGAGCGTTTTCTTAAAACAATCAAAAATAAATTTAATCAATCGCAGTATGATGTCCTTAATTACTCATTTCGTGTTAATGAAGGGATTTTGTTAGTTCAAGGCCCCCCAGGAACAGGAAAAACTTCAGTAATTCTTGGTCTGATTTCAGGATATTTGTCAATCGATCGTTATTTAAGGCCAAAAATTTTAGTTTGTGCTCCCAGCAATGCAGCCATTGACGAAATCGCCTCTAGAGCTCATAACCATGGACTATTTGATGAAAATGGAGATCAGCTGCAAGGCATCCCAATGCTTAGAATTGGCCAAAAAAGATTAAAAAATGAGTTAGGAATAGTGGAAAATGTTAATACAAAAGAAATCCCTGTAAGCGTTAAAGAAATATCATTAAATTACTTGATAGAAGTAGCTATGGAAGAAGAAGGATTGAGAGACCCTACAGATGAAATTAAAAAACTGCGAATAAAATTAGACAGATTGAGCGGTGAACGAGATCAAATGACCAAAAAAGGAAATAAGAATGTTGAACAATATGAAAACTTAAATAGAAATATTAAGCTTTTGTTAGATGAGTTGAACCAGCTATATGATGAAAAGAATATATATATTGAGCGCCAAAAATCCCTGAAGAAAGAGTATATTGATGAATCAGATATTATTTTTTGCACAGCAAGCACAGCTGGCTCTCTGGATATTCTGGCTGCGTTTACAGCTGATGATAATGGAATTTCAATAAGAAAATTTGACTATCTTATTATTGATGAAGCATGTCAATCCATTGAACTTAGCATTTTAATTCCTTTTCTATATGACACTTCGACTGCTATTTTATTTGGTGATCCAAAGCAGCTCCCTGCAACAACTTTTGCAGATGCCTCGAAAACTAACCTATATAACCGATCACTATTTGAAAGGATGGAAGATTGCAAGCTTGAGCCTTTGATGCTTAAAACACAGTATAGAATGATATCTGAGCTTTGTGAGTATCCTGCTATGTATTTTTATGATCACAAACTAAAATCTGATCCTAGTGTTGATAGGAGACAAATGCCACCTGGCATAAAGAACCCTGGTTTATGATTTTTTAACTTAGTAAATTCAACTGAAATTCAGGCAAGTGATGGGCATAGCTTTTACAACGAATGTGAAGCAAATTATATCGTTTATGAATTGCTTGGGGAGAGAGGATCATCGATAGGTATAGTAACACCTTATAGAGCGCAAGCTGAGTATATAAAGAAATTGCTTGGAAAAAGATTTGGAGGTAGCTGAAGGAAAAGAATTGAAGTGGACTCTGTTGATGGATACCAAGGAAGAGAAAAGGACTATATCATACTTTCTTTAGTAAGATCTGAAAATATTGGATTTTTGAGTGATAGAAGAAGAATGAATGTAGCTATTACCAGAGCTAGATTTGCATTGAGTATAGTAGGAAATGCTCGTTGTTTAAGGAAAAATGATGATTGAGATGACTTCATAGACTACTGCAATGACAAAAGAAAATTGATAACTATTGACTATGATCCACATTGGGGAAACCCAGGAGATGGAGGATATCATTATTATAGTGATTTTTTTGAAAGAAACAATGAAGAGCAAAAAATAAATACGACAATTCCTCAAGGTTATCAAAATAGAATCCCTGATGAAAAGAAATCAAGCAATATAGAAAAAGTGGAGGCTCCAAAATTAGGATATAAAGAAGTAAGTATTGACGCTAACGCGACTCGTAGAAGAAAAGAAGAAAGAAAACACATAGAAGAAGCTAAAATACCTCCAAAAGCAACAAATTCTAACGCTATCGCCATTAATAAGCAAAAAGAAGAAAGAAAAAAAGCAGAAGAAGCTAAAAATATTACAAGAGTAGATAAGCAAGCTTCAGAAAAGAGCAATACATTACCAAAGAAGGCTCCAAAAATGGCAAATGCAAATATAGGTGGAGGATTTTGGAATAGGCGCAAATAAAATAAAGTTATTATTTAATAAATAAGTAGCAGTTTATTATAGGCATATCCTAAGATAGCCCGATATGGGCAAGGGAAAGACTTCAAAACTCCCCACTTGGTCGGCCAACTCAGGTTGGTAAATAAGTGGTAAGTGGCGATAGAGCCTCCTTCCACTTGGTTCGACCCAACCCGAGTTGGCCAGACCAAGTGGAAAGTTTTTGCCTCTTTCCCTTGCCCATATCGGGCTATCTTAGGGATATGCCTATATATTTTTAACAGACATAATAAATAAATTATAAATTCTGATATAGAAATTTCCCATAGATGGCGCTGTTTGCCCTTGATTTGCCTATGAAAAAAATTTTTTGGTTTGGCCGGACCATACGTAACTGGTCGAACCAAAAAATTCCCCAGTGGGCAAATCAAGGGCAAACAGCGCCATCTATGGGAAATTTCTATATTATAACCCTTGGGCTACTTCAATAGCTAATTTATGCACCAAGATGTATTATATCATATTACTTTTAATACTTAAATTTATTACCAAATATTTAAGCATCATAATGATTATTTTAGAGTCCAATTTCATTCAATAAATTAAAAGCTCCATTCAGCATATCATCCAGATCATTGGCCTTCTCCTTAAACAAATCCCCTGGCTGCAATCCTGGGAATATCTTAGGACCATGCTCATTTACTAGCTTAACCACATGCTCTTTTAGCTGAGCTCTTTGACTCTTAAGATTCTCAATTTCCCTCGGACTACAAATACTGAGAGCCCTTGAATAAAGCCTCCCAAAGCTGCTAAAAGCTCTATCTGAAAGTATAATAGCTAGGTACATATAAATTGGCCATGCAACGCCAGTAATAGCGAGATACTCTAGAGAAGTCCAAAATGATCCATATAAATCTACATAAATTTTACAATAGGTGTAAATAAAAGCAACAATCTGAAGGAAAAGTGTGAAAAGAAACATGAGAACCATCCCATATACTATTTTCGTTGACGCAACTGTATCACTTGCATTTAACTTGACTGAAGAAGACATCAAAGCTTTTTTTCTTTCTTTTTCTGCAATATAGTTCAAAATTGCACCCATAAGTCCTGCAATTACCCACCCAGGAAGAGAAATTGTTAGTCCACCCAAAATCCTTATCAAGGTTATCAAAGTATAAGCAATCATCTTTACTTTAGAAAATTCCCACCATCATGGCAGATGGTGGAACCTCTGCTGTAGGAGCGACAAAATCGTAAGAATTGAGGGGTGGGAAGCGGGCTTGGCTAAATGGGACTATTCCACGACCCTCAGACGAGAAGTCCGACGATGCAACACCAATAGGGCACTTCTTGAGGAGCATTATGCTGCCTGTAAATGATAGTTCCAGAAGGAGATTTGGACGATTCTCTTGTACTCTGGCACTACTAGGAGCGAAGAGAGTCCTTTCCTGCAATTTTTGGTCTAAGCAGGCTCAGGTGAATCTTCCCCGAAAGATGTCGACGTCACCATTTTTGATGACGTCGACAGAAAATTGCGTAAGCTGGGATTAGTGCTTAACGTTATTGGAGCGCGAAGCTAATCCGTGTAAGAGCAGGGGCTGTAATCCTTAGCGATCCCTCTAATCTAATCTCTCTTTACTTTAGAGAAATTCGACAGCCTTAACTGGTAATCTTGCAGCCCAATTTTCTTCAAATTATTTGAATAAGCTTCAACAATTTGCACTAGATTCTTAAAGTCAGGCAAATCTGAGTACTTTTCTTTTAGCTCTTTATATCCTTTTGCAAATTTTATATTCATTTCCATATCTAAAGCTGGGTTTTCTCTAAGATGGTCAGGCTTGTAAACTCTTCTTGCCATAAATACATGAGAAAGCTCATCATAAGTCGGCGCTGTGACCCAAACTTCTCCAAGTCTCTAAATATCTTTTACATTTTCAATTTGTTTTAGTAAGATTTCTACAGCCCTTTTGCGATCTCGCAAATAGAGCGATGCAAGCTCTCTAGGAATCGCATAAGGAACTCCAAAATTGACGACTGCTTTAGATCTGAATCTGTGCCCTTGATAATAATCCAAGACATGTAATTAAATATGGAGTCTCAGCGCTTCACAGTTGGATACGCCGACTTCTTTCAAACACATAATTAACTATATCCGGTTAGCTTTGGCCCATCCCAGAAATGGACAGCAATACTAGGTTAGCAATTCTTTATATATCAGAGCCTAGCCCAAGTCCGCTTTCAAGGATCAAGGGAAGGGTGACACAGAGTTGGAAAGGGGTCACCAGCATTGACTAGACCAATCATGCACTTCATCAGCGTGAATTCAGGAGTTACACCCTGAGCTACGTGCTTTCCCTTTTTGCCGAGAGTTGACCAGAAATTCCATTTTTTAGAATTTTTGTATGGACAACTCTTGTTCCCTACTCTTCAGCCTCAAGCAAGGCTGCACAATTCCGAAGGCTGCCCACTGAATACTGAAGCCGAAAGACAAGGAGGAGACTCTGCCTTCCCTGATGGAAGAAACAGTCGCAAATGGTTGAATCTTTTGTATGAAGATCCTCGGATATTTCGTAAAAATTAAGCCATTGCCCCACACCGGGAATCGAACCCACGTTTGGGGCCATTTTTGGTGTGTGGCCAACATCGATTTACACGCACCAAAAATGGCCCCACACGTGGGTTCGATTCCCGGTGTGGGGCCATTTTTTGGATTGCCCGAGGATGGCGCAAGATAGCGCCATCCTCGGGCAATTCCTATATCTATTAATAAATTAATAAGATATAATTCAAGCCAACACATTGAATTGTGACTGTGATATTATACCTTGACATGGCTCCTAATGCCATTAAACATACTCCAGCCTTTAGTGGCAATAAATTTGGCCTGTCATGGGAGCCTCCTTCTGGGAATATCCCAATGCACCCTCCTTTTCTGAGCTCAGTCTGCACAGCTTCATATATATCATGCTGGTCTATTTTAGGCATGATCTTAAACTGCATGTCTTTAATCCCTATAGCTGGACCCATAGGGACAACAACAGTGTCGTTTTCAACAGATTTTACAGTGATCATGACTTTTTCACACTTAAGGGCGTCCCCTGGGTGCACTTCAGTCACAAATTTGGTCCCAGTTCCTATGATTCTTTTAAGATCGTCATCATAAGTAATTGTTCCAGTCCCTTTTGTAACATAATCTTGAGGCCTTTTCACAGGGATTACATGGAACAGTCTGGCAAGCGACCCTACAACTTTCTTTTTCATTGACTAAATAAATCTTACACTGGCAGCCATCAGGAACGATGGTTGTCTTTTGCATTGGCTAATGATCAAGACTGGGTCCACAAATTGATTTGAGTGGTTTCCACACAAAATAACAGGCCCAGTCGAAGGAGTCAAGTGCCGCCCAACTGTTTCTACTTCTTGGAAGAAAAAAGCAGCTAAAAGTCTGAGTTAGAATTACTTCAAATAATAGCGTGCCAAGGTGAAAAGCATTTTTATTAGGAAAATAGAGAAAAGATGTTTAATTAGGAATATTCGAAAATAATAGCGGGGGCTTTAAATATAAAAATTAATATGAAGGTGGAAGGAAAAGGTGCGAAAGGAATCAAAGGCAAGGGGAAAGGCAAAGGATTAGGGAAGATTGGGGGAAAACAAAAGAGACGGCATGTTATCAGGGAAAATATACAAGGAATCACCAAGCCGGCAATTAGACGTTTGGCCCGTAGAGGTGGAGTGAAAAGACTGAGTGGGCTGGTGTATGATGAAACGAGAAATGTCCTGAAATCGTTCTTAGAAAATGTTGTAAGAGATGCGGTTACATATACTGAGCATGCAAGGAGAAAAACAGTAACGGCACTTGATGTGGTTTATGCGTTGAAACGCCAAGGAAGAACGCTTTATGGATTTGGAGGCTAAAGACTTTTAATAAATCTAAAAATGGCTTATTATAAATTCATATAAATTAGAGTTGAATAAAGTTTAGAAACATTATAGAAATTATTTAGTCAATCTCGTTAGTTTAGATATAATTGAAATTTGTTTTATTGTTTTTAAAAGATAAAAGTGGTTAATAATTTGCCGTGGTGACTGTAAGGTAAGAAGTTAATTGAAGCCTAATTAATTTTATTTATATAAGGCGATGAAATATTTCGAATCAGTTATGTTTTATTAATTTAAAAGAGGTATGATTTTTTTACTAATAAATGAAGACAAAAGTATTTATTTCATTTACAATCGCAAGAATTTAAATTTTAAGCCTTGGAGTAAAGAGATTCTAAATAGTTTATTGGCATTTCGTCTGACTTATGATGGCTTATAGCATACATTTAAATCAGAATCAAAGGAAATTTTGATTAGGGATTAATAGTGTGATTATAAAATGAAAGAAGATATAGGCTTAGGTTATGGAATTCCACATTTTTGAGCTAATATATCAATATAAGTTATTAAAATTCCAAGAAAATTAGTTATTCAAGCAGTCATATGCATTTGAACTATTAAAGTTATTTTAGTAAGAGTGATAAGAATTTTTAAAATCAATTACTTTCAGGAAATCAATTTTCTCCCATAATATTTAGACAAATAATAATTAATTTATAAGTATCTATAAAACTTCTTGGGTGGATTTTTTTAAAACGCTTAAGGCTAGTAAACAAGGCTCTTCTAAATTTTTCTGGTTTTCATCTTCTTCAAATCTTGACCTTTCTGTCCTAAACAGAGACTGAGCTTGCTGCGGGGATGGAGAGTGACTCATATCAGTAGATCCATCTATTATTAGCTGTGTTGCAAATGATCCAGAGTTTCTAAAATTATTTGATCTTCTTTTAGAAAATCAAGTTTCCAACTTAGTGATATTTTTATTTAAATGCATTGTCTTATGAGACAATTTTGTTTGATATTGGCAATAAGCTGATTTTATATTTGTCATTGAAGAAGCTCTTCCAGTGTGCTTGAATTTATGTTTTTCCATTATTTTAGCTTAGTTTATTAAATAAAACTAGTGTTTAAAATAACTGTGATTGCTACGGAAATTTTATTTGAGAATTAATATATCTAGCTTATAATAAATACTTCTAGAAAAATGAAAAAACAATTTTTTAGATTTTTCTGGTTTTTATGCCTTAATTGAACTTAATATAAAAATGTTATATTAATAATTCTATTATCCTGATAACTCTAGCCTTTAAGTAAGAAATAAAAGAATCATTTCTGGTTCTCTTTCAATGGTATAAAGAAAAATATTAATTGTAAGGGAAACCTTATATTATAAAATAATTAATATGGAGATGGGACTGGATATGTCCTTGACTAAGACACACTACTCTAGTCGCAATAGTCACTTATACTAAACTAAGGTTTAGCCTTGCTTATTGGGAGGTAGAAATTTGTGGGATTGGTAAATCTAGAAGTCAGCTGGCAAACTCCATGATCAAGTATTGATTATTAGATTTTTTTTTGCCGCTGCCTTCCAGTTCTAGAGGGGGGGGATTCTTTTTCCTGTACCAACTCTCCCAAAGATGGCCAGCAGAGAGGTATCGGTAACCTTTACCTCCATAGCAGCCGATGGTTTACTGACAAAAATTGGGAATAGCAGTGCAAACCCTGCTCATAGAGGACACCACTGTTCCAAATAGCGGCTGAATTACAGCCTGGCAAGCAGTTGGCGTTGGTTGTAAGTGTGTAGAGGTATCAAATTTGAAATACTTTAAAACTCTTTAATCTAATTTATTTATATTATAAGAAATACAATCATCTGATTTAGAGACCAATTAATGAAGGTTAATTATTATTGCTGTTCTGCTTTGATTTTTTCTAAATCTTGTCTAAGCTGATTAATATCATGCTTAGCATTTCTAGATATCGCAGACTCAATTCTGATTTCCAAATCACTCATTTTTGACTGAAGTCTAAACTGGTCTTCAACATTCCTTATCAATGCCGCATAGCTTTCTCTTAAATCTACCAAAAGTTTATAAATAACTTTGGCAGCTGAATTTTTCTTCGCTTCTTGAAACACTAAATCCTCAGTTGCAGCATCAGTCCTTTTCAATGCTTCTCTAGTTAATTCCACGCTCTTCTGCATCTGTGTTATATCTTTCACAATTTTCGTCATATCTTTTTTCTGTCTTTTTAATTTTTCCACAATTTCTGTGATCCTTTTAACATAAGTATTTCTATTAATGCTTGACGTTCCTTTTGCTTCTTCCTGCTTCAGAATTTCTAACAACTCTTCTTTATCTTCTGCTTCTTCTGCCATTTCTCTCATTTCTTCTTTCATCTGTTTAATTTCTTCGATTTTATCACTGTAGCTTTCTTTCAGCTTTTCAGTCTGGATTTCTTTTTCTTTAATTTCTTCCAAAATCGGCTCTTTGTACTCGTTTCATTCTTTTTCCATTAATTCAAGCTTACCTTCTAGATCTTTTATTTCTTCTTCAAGCTTTGTAGAGTTTCCTTCTGTAAGTGCTGTGCTCCAATCATTTGATAAGATTTTTACTCATGTGGCATTTCTTTGAATTTGGTTTTAGCTTTTCCATAGGGCAATTGCTCGAAAAAAAAGTTAAAATTTTATCAAATTTATTATGAGTAAAAAATTTCACCAAAAATACCCAAAGCTCACATCAGGAAAATGCTCATATCAAATTGCACAAAGCCAAGTGCTGTAGCCATCCTATGCTTTTGCTCAAGGTCTTTCTTTAAGTTTTCATTATCAGTTTTAAGTTGCTTTAAACTCTGCGACGTTGCTGTTATATTTGCTTTTGCTGTAGAAATTGACGCTTCAATTTGATCATTTTCTTCCGAAATTTCTTTAAGTTTTTCTTCAAGCTCTTGGATTTCTTTTTCTTTTTGTTCCATTGAGTCAGCTGATTTAGGAGGAGGGGTGCCTTCAATGATGCCGCTTTGAAGCAGTTCATCTTCTTCTAGATTTTGAGTGTCAATAGCAAAAACACTGCCAATATCTTCTGTGACTTGAGAGGTCAAATTTGGGCGTTCCAGTACGTGGAGGAGGGATGGGAGGGATTTTTCTGAAAGGTCAGATTTAATTAAAATTGAGGAAGTTTTATTTGAAGATCTCCCTATTGAAAAATCGAGGTCTTTGCTTTTATTTATTTTTGATTGAGTTAAATAGACTTGAGTGGTATAGAGAGCTGAAGGATTGCCTTTCGCGAGCCTTTTTTGCCAGTAAATTTTGGAGTTTTTATAGGTTTCCCATGCTGGTTTTAGCTCTTCAGAAATTTCGGCACCATCATGAAGCTCGACTATTCCACGAAAAGTTAACTTATGAGTTTTATCAAATGGAGGCTGCCATTTCTTTTGAGTCCACTTACTATCTTTTTTTAAAAAAAAATTTATTTTTAAGAAAAAATCATTAAATTTTAAATTAATTATTATAAATATGCACGTAGTTAGAAACCTTCTCTTTAATCCTTCTTTGAAATGCTTGCTGAGGAGTATCATCAATAGCGACTGCCTTTGCCTCTTCTTTGTGACATTAAAATGGCGTGGTGAATTCACGAACCCTCTATCTCCTCAAGCCATGAGGTAGCGAGTATAGGCTTTTGTCTAGAAGGAATAGCCTTCGCGATGCCGTGAAATGCTGGAAAGAGGTCCCTTAGGAATTACATATACTTTTCGATAATAAAATAGCATTAATTCCTCTTCTTTTGGAACTTTATCCATCATGAATCCCACAACTTTTCTGATGTCCTTTATATCTGGATACAGAAAAGTGTTAAAATTAAGATCTCCTGTATACCCTAGAGTTTTTATTTTTTCGCTAAACTGCATGCACATCTTGTATTTTGATGAAAGGGTTGTAGGGTATTCAGTGAAAACTTTTCCTAATATAATGTTTAGAAGGCCCATAGTGACTGGAAGAAGAACATCAGGGTTTTGCAAGTTTTCAAGGGATTTTATGCCTTGACATGCTGGGATTGACATCTGCTGGAGAGATAAAATCAATAGGTCGTCTACGTCTTCCATAATTATTTATATGTTTTAAGATGGATCCTTAAAGGAAATTATTTCTCTAATTTCATATCTAATTATTATTTATCTCTCTAAATAATTAAATATGAGTCCCTTTTGAGCCTGGCGCAGCTTTGAGCATATATTTAAGCTGGCAATGTTTACCAACCCAGAAATGGACAGCAATTCTATTTTTGAGGATGGATTTACCTCTTGGACGATGAGGACGAGAATATGAAATGGTGCCCAGCAAAATTTAGTAAACCACTAGGCCATTCTAGAACTTGTTCCTGTGCGATACCAGACATTGAATCAGGACTTCGAGTTGTCCAGAGATTCATATTTTAATAATCTGAATCCGACACTAATAAATAATTTGACAAGAATATCTCATCTAAAATTTCCTTGAGATCCTCAATTATATCTTCTATAACAGGCCTATTTTCTGGTAAAATCGATCAAGTATCTCTAATCAAAGACACAAGCTTTGGATATTTTTCTTCAATTCTTCTATCCAGCATAGGCTTCCTTCTATTAAACTCAATAGAATCGCTCAAAAACTTAAAACTAAAATCTTCGCTGTCCCTTAGATAGTCAAAAGGAATCCTTTTAGCTAGCATCCAATAGAGTATCATCCCAAACGATCAGATATCAGCAGCTGCCTCAACTTCTCTATTTGCAAGCACTTCAGGAGCGCAGAAAAACGCTGCAAACTCTGCCTTTGCAATTCTAAGTCTCCCTAAGACAATTTTTGATTGACAGTTAATAAAAATATTTTCTGGCGTCAAGCAGCCACATATAAAATTTTGGTCATGGATATACTTTACCCCTTCAGCAATTTCTAGACCAATCTTTACAACTTTTTGGACGCTTATATTTTCTTCTAAAGTACTTTTCAAACTTTTGCATTCTTCCACAATCAGAGAACAGAAATTCTTTGTGTCATGCAGCCCATAAACTTTTAATATATTTTTATGGCTTAAATCTTTGAGGGTTTTAAGCTCATAATAATAATCTATATATAACTGTGAATTTTTTTTGGGTGTAATTCATGATTGTACTTGGTTTCCTTTATATAACCCTGATATGGCAATTTCTGAAGCGCGGTTGAAATCAGAAGGTGTTAATTCATAATGCAAACTTTTTATAAAACGGATTTCTTTTGCATAAGGTTTGAGCCATTCCTCAATAACACCTCTATACCTTTCTAAGTCTATACTTGAGTTTATTTTTGCTATCTTGCTTATATTATGTGGAATCATTCTGATTTTTGTTTCTTGCTGCATCGAGATTTCTATCAATTCTCCTGGAAATCTCAAAAACTCGACTCCTCTTTCAGCAATCTTGACTATCACTTCACCAATTTTTTTTAAAATTTCTTTTGCCAAGCATGACTTAAAATCAAGCTCTTTGAAGCTGCAAAATTTTTCGTCTTTTTCCCATTTGTCTTTTAAGGACGCATAAATATTTGAGTTTAAGCTATTTGATCTTTTTTCAATGGTTTCTGTGTGCCATCATACAGAGTACTCTTCTCTTTGCAAATCAGCTGATGAGGTGTCTGCAGTGGATGATCTAGATAAAAAAGCATCATCATCTTTTAATTTCATATAATCGGTTAAACTAATTGTCTTGTCTGAATCATTGATCAATTCACTTATATTTTTATGTGGCTTGTCTGACAATGACAAGTCAAGAGTTGTGTCTGTGCCCTTGAAATTGCTCCCAGGGTGCCTATCTAAACGATTTAAGGTATTTGGGTCAAAAATAAACTCTACACCACAGATTGCTTTAGCTGGCTTGAAAGGGGTGAGTCCAAAAATTTTTGCGAGGTCATAGTTCTTCAAAATGTATTCGACTATTGTTTTTTCATTTTCTATCAAAATTTGGACCAACTCAGTCATCTAATAATTATATTTGTAGATTCAAAAGGGTTAAATTTAAGATAAACATGATTATTTGCATAGTAAATAGCGATTTATACTTAATTATAGTGAATTGCCTTGATTTTTATAATGCTTTTGCTAATAGAAAGCAAAATGTGATAGAAAGATATATATTATGGATAGAAAATAATGGGATTTTAAAATTAAATAGCGTCTCTTATGGTATGGTATTTTCTAATGCTCCTACTTAATTCTCTTGCTATGCAAGATGATTTATAGCTCATCTGACTTGACAAGCTAAATGACGAGTTTTTCTTTTGATTACTAAACCTATTGTTTGTTGGGAAAAGCAGATCAGTGGGGCTTTGCTTTGTAAGAATTTCTGATGGTGACCCAATTTTTATAACGGAGCCCTTATCCATCACTATTATTTTATCATAATCCTTTAAATTTGCAAGCCTATGAGAAATGGCTAAAATTGTAGACGATTTGAATTTTTCCCTTATAATTTCTTGAATAAATTTATCTGACTCTTGGTCTACATAAGCTGTGGCCTCATCGGTGATTAATATTTTATTTTTTGTAATGATTGCTCTGGCTAAGCATAAAAGCTGCTTTTCTCCGGTAGATAGAGATAATGCTGGAGACAAGTGAGTATTAAGACCATTGAGGGCTTGGAAATGGTCGTAAAGCTTGACTGCTTTTAGTGCTTCTTTTATGTCGTCGTCTGTGTATTGGTTTAAAGCGTCAATGTTATTTCGTAGAGTTGTGGTAAAAATGAATGGGACTTGAGGAATTATGGCTCAATGCCAAATAATGTGTAAACTTTGATGGTGCGACAGTTTCTAGGGGAAAATTGTTGGAATTTTTTTTGATAGTGATATTAGACAGAAAAAACCATTAAATTTTGATCAAATTGACTTCGATGAATGCAAAATGTAAGATCATTGGGCCTTCGCCCAGAATTATTGACATTTGCTTCCTGAGGTTATGCAGACCGATTGTGTAGATATCTTGGCCATCGATAAAAATATTTCCAGAGCTAATAGGATACATTCGAAACAAAACTTGAAAAATTGTGCTTTTACCACAGCCAGTTCTTCCTACTATTCCTACTTTGCTGCCCCCTTCGATTTGAAAATTTACATTTTTCAGCACAAAATCCAAGCTATCGTCATATCGCATGTCAACGCCTGCAAACTCCACAGACCCTTTTCTAATTTTCCAATTTTCGCTTGTAGTGTCTCCTTCTGGCTGGACATTAATAAAATTAGAAACTCTTTCAACATTAGTCATAGTGATTTCAGTCTCTGTCATAGTTCTAATGAGTAACGGAACATAAGACATTATGGATGCTGTGAAGCTTAAGCTCATACTTATGTGAGGTTAAGTAAAGCTTACTGTATTTTTTCTATAGTGACTTACACTATCTAGAACGGGACTTTTTTGTTTGTTGACACTATCAAAAAACGCCCCGTTCTAGATGGTGTAAGTCACTATAATTTTTTTTTATATCAATAGTACCGTTTACAATTTTTTGATATAAAAGAGCCTTTTGAACTTTTTATAAGAAAATGGGGTGAAAATTTTAGTGTGTTTTATTTAACCTCACCCTCATACTCGCTAAAGTGGCATCGTCTTTAGATAAAATAAGTACTATCATTAATGAGCTCATACCCAGTGCAAAACTTATGCCCAAAGAGCATGCTAAATTGTAGAATCTTAAACAAGTGATAAAATTAAACGAAATTCGTGCAGCAATTGACGCTTTTTCGGTCAGTTTTTCTTTAAAAATGTTCTTCATCCCATAGCATCTTATAGCTTCTATTCCTTCAATGGTTTCAGAAAAAAGCCCATAAACAGGGTTGCGGCTGGTAAGGTCTTTTCGCTTAAGAATTCGTATTTTATGGGCTATTAGACGGTGAAGATAATATACATAAATTCCATATGCAAAAATAATTATGGCGTCATAAGGGAGAACGATTATGATTGCTATGAAATAGGAAAAAATGATAAGGACATACATGATTGAGTCTGTAAAATTTGTGATCAAATTATTGTCCATTGAATATGTGTCTCGTGAAAACACGTTGAGAAGTTTTCCTTCAGAATTTTTGTCTAAAAACTTTGAATGGGCAAGAACTGTCCTTGAAAAAGAATTGTTATGGATTTGCCTCGCTGATATATAAAACGCTTTAAGCATGCACAAGTTTCTGATATAAGTAGTAACAAGTACAGTTAATGAAATTATTGCCAAAACGACTGGATATAGCCAGTTTTTTTGTTCTGAGCTATTTCTGGAGCTTCAATAAGCGTTTCAGTATGACATACCTATATAAAGAGACTGTGTCGCTATACACATTAATGCAAATAAAAGCATCACAATTATTGATTTAAATCCGAATTTCAAAAACATGTAATAAACTTTGAATTTTACTGAAGCTTTGTGTACTTCGTCGTCACAAGAATCTTGAACTGGAGCATTTTCTGTTGAGCTGGGCTCATTTTTATCATTTTCTTCATGGTTAATTTCTTTAATTTCTTCTTTTTCAGCGTTATTCTTTATATAGGAAAATCCTTGAGCCTTAATAATTAATATGTGTTGGCGACAAAATATGTCCTTAGTGATGACGCACCATTTTGGAAGCCAAAATGGCTTTATAGCCTAAACAAAGGTTCAGACCCTTTAATCTTAACTCTCAGCTGCCTAGAACGGAGTATGGGGTGGGTAAACTTTGGGAGTAAGCTACTGGCCCTCAGGATCCGGCAGGGAAAGAACCTTGGCCTAAAAAGCATCATCTGATAACTAATATTAAACTGAAATGGCCGTGGTTCTTTTTTCCCAGGCGTCACCTCTCCTAAAGGTGGCTGAAAGGAGGTAGCGGGTAACCTTTACCAACATAGCACCCGAGGGAGTACTGACAGGACGTCTTCCTAACTTGTCAAGACTCTTGGAGGATCACAGTGCAATCACTGCTCTAGAGAAGATCACTGTTCAAAATAGCAAATAAATTTTCAAGCAGGTTGACGTTAATCGAAAGTGTGTAGAGGCATAAATTTTGAAGTCGTTAAGACTCTTAATTTAATTGAATTTGAGCCTTAAACTCTTCATAATTTCCTTGAAAATGTACTTTTCCTCCTTCAATGAATATTATTTTATCACACATTGGCAAAAACTCTTGCTGATTTGTAATTAAAATTCTTGTTTTTTCTTTCAAAAGGCCATTAACGCAGTTGCTGAACAACATTTCAGCCACTTTTGAGTCAACTGAGCTAAATGGATCATCAAGTAAATAAATATCCCTTTGTGCATACGCCGCTCTTGCTAATGCAATTCTTGCCCTTTGCCCTCCACTTAAATTGCAGCCTTTTACTCCTACTTGAGTATAATCTCCATGCTTCATTTCACTGATATCTTCTTTTAGACAGCAGCACTTAAGCACATCTTCATAGTAATTTTGGTCATAGCCATCCCCCATAATGATATTTTCTTTAATTGTTCCTGACATAATTCAAGGCTGCTGCTCTAAATAGGCAATAGATCCTTTGATTTTTATTTCTCCGCTGATTAAAGAAGTTTCTTCTAAAATTGTTTTGGCTATTGTTGATTTTCCAGACCCAATTGCCCCGATTAAGGCACATAACTCACCTTTAGCGACCTTAAAAGAGATGCCTCTTAGTACTATTGCAGGGGTTTCTGGACAAGTCAGTAAGGAGCCAGATGTCGTTAATTCTTTTTCTTCTAGTTGGACTTTATTTCAAGAGGCGATGACGTCAATTAATTCAAGTTCTCCTGTTATGTCTGCAGGACTGAGCTGTTGGAAATTGATTGAAGATGAAAGTAAAAATTGCCCAATTCTTCTTGATGTTGAGAATAAATTAGAAAAATATAATAATCCATTTGCAAAAATTCCTGAAACACTAAAATGGGCAGTCATCAATATACTTACGCCACAAAACACATTGCTCAGCTTTAGCACGCCGCCTGTTTCTACATAAATCCAAAAAGTTGCAACTATTATCAATCCTTGCCCACTTATTAATATGGCATTAATTATTAGCTTTAGCACTGCACTTTGAAAATAAAATGAAATTTCACTCTCCCTCAATTTTCCAACAATCTTCGAAAAAGAAATTTCCCATGTATAAAATTTGATTATTCTGATACCATCTAAAATATTTCCTATTAAATTCACCCTTGAGTCAATATATTGGCTTATTTTATTCCTTAAGCCTATATTTTTCTTTGATAAAAATATCTGTAATGGCACTGTACATATGATTAAAAATAATCCAACAAGCCCAGGCCATCCAAGATATATATATAAAGCAACAGCAGCTCCTATCAGATAGATAGGAACAGTCCATACAGGAGCTGCTAAGCTTATCATTCTGAATCCTTCGTTATCTGTAGATATTATGCTCAAAATTTGCCCAGAAATTTCAGGCTGACTTAAAGATTTATATGGCATATTTAATACTTTTTCGTAGGCTAAACCATATATAGAGGACTCTATCGAGACTCCAACGAGCATGAAATCGAAATATCCTCTTTCATTCTGAATAAAATAAAGTAAACTAACAAATAAAAGCAGGAGAGAATATAAAATCGGCTTCCACTGGGATTCTGAGTCATCCTCAAAGTAACCGATAATAAGGTTTATCAAAATTGCTATTGTTATACTTAAATATTGAGTAAGTATAAAAGGAATGCTCCCTGTGAAAAACCTCCACCCAAAAGCTTTGAAAAGGGCACGGATAAAACTGGGATTTCTTGAACATGCTTCGAGTGTCCAAGTGCCTTTTAATTTTTTAAAATTTTCTTCTGTTTCCAAAGATTTGGGCAGGATTTCAAGGTTCTTGTCGTAGTAGCAGTCAGTTTTGGAGAGCTTTCTGATTGTTGGAAATATCCAGAGCATAAGGAAACGACTGATATAGCTCGCTTGGTCTAGTCTACAAAAATCAGCCATTAAAAATTGATTACGTTTATCCCATTGAAAATTTTGAGAAGATAGTTAAAAGAGAGGCTAATTAAATAAGGAAATTAGAATTATAATTTTATGAATTTGTTATGGAAGAAAAAATGAAGCAATTAATTTTTGATAAAAAAGGCTTAAAATTTTTAGATACTTATGGTGAAAATTGAGAAGGAGGCATTTTCGATTTTAAATTAGAGATAAGTGCTAAAAAAATAATTTTCGGGTGTTGGCTATTAAATGTATTGCGAAAACTTTTAGATAATCAATAAAAAGCAAAAGTGCTCTAGGTAAATACTTAATTTATATATATTGAATTAGAAGATCTTCAAATAAATGCTTATTCTGTCCTATAAATAAAGTCACTAAAGTAGAGATCAATTATGTGTGATTTTCTGCTTTTCAAATTTAGGCTTTCCTAGGATTTTAATTTTATTTCAAATTATTAATTTTTGCATTGAAAAACAAATTTTGTGCAAAATCTTTTTGCTGGTGAATTTTTCATTATATGAGGTTTGAAGTCATCAATGTAAATTTTAGTCTCTATTTAAATCTATTTTCCTAATATTAATGCGTAAGTGATCTGCCTATTATTTATTATCTTTCTATTTATCAAATAGCCTTCTGCTTTTTCTCAAGCGTTCAAGCTTGCTTTGCAGGAAAATCATGCTTAGAATAATTATTAAGGGTATCGGACTATATTTTCGAATTCCAAGCTCTCTTTATAAGGCCATAGATTTTTAATTATAATGGAAGCTGAGCAGATTTAAACTTTCATTTAATCTAATAAAAATTTGGCCCAGCAAAGCTCAAGCAAATCTCTTTTCTGAAAAATAAATTTCCTATATGATATATATTTAATTTAGTAAGCTATCAGCATGCAATTTATTATGGTAAATATCTATATTTTTATAAATTAAGTTAAAATTATTTTTATTAAAAATTAAAAGATACCCCTTTTGGCAGAATTTAAAAATTTTCAATAAATTATGATGACTCTCATGTAATATTTAATTGAATAAAGTGATTTCAATATCTAATTATTTGCTTTTCATAGTCAATAATAGATTAAAATAAATCTAGGTAATTTAGATTTAAATTTGCGATTAAGCAAAATAATCTTCTCTTAAAGATGAACGAAAAAAATAAATAAAATAATCGTCAAAATAAAGCTTATAAGAACCCAAAATTGTTTAGTAGTAAAAACTAATTAAAATATATTCTGTAGAAGAAGCAAATTTCTATTGATCAGAAAGTATGAACAAAGCACTATTTTATTACTCGGAATAATAAGTCAAAATATAAAATATTAGAAACATTTATTTTTGTTACAAAGTAAAAATTAATTATTAATAAATTCATATTTCTGAATGCACAATTTATTGGTCTCCTTACTTCTAAATAAAGATGAAAATTTTAATTAAAATTTTACTTATTGCTTATTAATAATCATGCGCAAGCTAACATTCGAGAACAACCCGCGCCTGAGTATCAGAAATCATCTAGATAATTACGAAAAGTTAGAAAAAATTGGAGAAGGTACCTACAGCAGCGTATACAAGGCAATTGATACTAATTCTGATCAATTCGTTGCCTTGAAAAAAATCCGCCTATCAGATGGTGAAGAAGGAATACCTAGCACAACAATTCGTGAAATTTCCCTTTTGAAAGATTTAATTCATCCCAATATAGTAAAGTAATTATTATAAAGGCTGCTTGATGTAATTCATGATAATCACAAACTTTACCTAGTTTTTGAGTATGTTGACCACGACTTAAAAATGATACTTGATACATATTTAGGTCAGGGATTTGACCTTTTTGAAGCTAAATCATATTTGTATCAACTTTTAAAAGGACTTGCTGCTTGTCATGCCGATAAAATTCTGCATAGAGATCTTAAGCCACAAAATATTTTAATAAACAACGAAGGAGTATTAAAATTGGCAGATTTCGGGCTAGCAAGGACTTTTGGGATTCCTTATAGTACTTAAAGAAATAACATGTTGGCGTTGACGAAAAGTGAGCTCTGAGGCGCACTCTTTATGGAATAGGTAGGATCCATCCTGATGAAGTTGAAAACAGGATCTCTGCCCTTTTCCAAGTAAGCCTTCAGGTTTAGGGATGCCTAGCAGAAAAGGGAAGTTTTGTTTCTCCCCCAAGGATTTCCTATCCCTGCCTGCCAGGTGGGCTAGATAGGTTTCCTATCGCATGGTCTTCTCTTATCGGGACCATCGGGCACACACGATGGCTCTGCCCAGCAGAGCAGATCCCCTGGATAGGTGGCTCTGTATGAAATCCAAAAGGGCGACCTGTTGGCGCCAAGGTAAGCAACTGCTAGTGGCTAGATCCAGCATAATCGTTTAAAATATAGTACTTATTCTCAAGATGTAGTCACATTGTGATATCGGCCACCTGATATTTTGATGGGCAACAAAAAATACACCACAACAATTGATATGTGGTCAGTTGGGTGCATTTTTGCTGAAATGCTGAGAGGAAAACCTTTATTTGCTGGAAATACCAATAACGACCAATTAAAAAAAATTTTCATGGTCTTTGGGACTCCAAATGAAAATACTTGGCCAGGAGTCAGTAGATTTCCAGAGTTCCGTAAAAGTTTTCCAAAATATCAAGGAATTGATTTGAGGTCTTTAGTGCCTAAAATTGATGATAATGGCTTTGAGCTGCTTACAGCAATGCTCCAGATGATCCCATCAAATAGGATTACTTCGCAGCAGGCACTTTCTCATCCATTTTTCAATGATATTCCATCTGAGTTGAGAAATATGAGACAACGCCAATCATTCAATTAACAGTAAAATCAAATTATTTTATTACATTATAAATTTCGTAGGATAAAAATACTATTTATTATATTAAAAGTAAAATGGGCTCAATAATCTCACAAATTTGTGAATTTTTTGAAAAAATCTGGCAATATTTTTTTGGAACAATAGAAAAGCGCATCTTAATTGTTGGGCTTGATGCAAGTGGGAAAACCACAACTCTTTATTGGCTTAAGGAGGGTGTGTGTGCATCAACAATTCCAACGATAGGGTTTAATTTCGAAACTGTCAGATATAAAAACACTAACTTTAGCATATGAGATGTTGGAGGATTACCTGAAATCCAAAGCTTATGAAGGCATTATTATCAAGGCACAGAAGGGTTGATTTTTGTTGTTGACTCATATGATAAAGAAAGGCTTGGGGAAGCATCTGATGCGCTCTTTAAAGTTTTGAGTAGTGAAGAACTAATTAAAGTCCCTTTGCTGGTTTTAGCTAATAAGCAAGACTTGCCCAATCCGATTAAGGTTTCAGAAATTGTAGATAAGCTAAATCTTCATTCAATTAAAGATAGAGAATGGTTCATTCAAGCAACATCTGGAATTACAGGAGAAGGACTTTTTGAAGGACTAGAATGGCTCAGAACTGTTTTAAACTCATAACTCAACTCCCATGAGAGATCAAGACCATTGAAAAAATCCCTATTTTTGGATAAACTTCAGCAAGCAAAAAAATTTTTTATGAAAAGGATTTTGATATAGAAGCGATGATTAGTATAATGAAATCTCTAGCTAATTCTATTTACTTTTAAATAAAATTTTTAAATTAAATTAATATTTGCTTTAAAATTATTTCGAATTTTCTAATTTCAAAAAAAAATATGATCATCTGTTGCACATATTTCTTACTGTGCAAGGCATATGGAAAAAATATTACAAATATGAAGCCTGCATTTATCTAACTCCCCCCCTCCCGTGAGTGACAAGACCATTAGAAAAATCCCTATTTTTTGCCCAAAAACCCACCTCCGTGAGTGAACAAAAATTTTTTTAATAGAAAAAATTTTGATATATAAGTGATAATTAGCATAATGAAATCTAGAGCTAATTCTGCTTAATTTTAAACAAATTGCGTTTTAAAACATAAATTTATATAAATAAATTAATATTTGCTTTCAAATTTTTGCGAATTAGGATTTTTTTAAATTTCGAAAAAAAAAATTTTTTATAAAATTTATATATAAATTTTTTAAAAAAAACATTGACCCCCCTCCGTGAGTGAACAAATTTTTCTGTTAACTCACGGAGGGGGGGAGTAAGACTCTACATATGAAAATTTTTTGGCATGCGAGGAAATTTCTCATGTGCCTTTCACAGTAAGAAATATGCGCAGCAGATTATATAAAATTTACATATAAATTTTTAAAAACAATAAATCAACCTCCTCCATGAGCAAATAGCAAAAGTTTTGCTCGCTAATAGAGAGGGGAATAAAAAAAAATAACTATTCGAAAGTTACACAGATTAATTAAATTTTTAGATACCTCTAATTTTTAGTTATCCATTTGATGTTCTGGTAATGAAGAAAAGCTTTTAAATAAATAGATATTTTAAATATGAAAACAGCAATGCAAAGTTCTCCCAATAAACTAATGATTATTTAATTACAATTAATATTTTTGCTATATATAATAAAAAATCAATGAATAGTTTGAGTTCATATATCGCCAATAAAACATTTATTGGGATCATTATTTGACTCAGCTCAATTTATGGATTTGCAATTTTAGGCATTGGAGAATTGTAAATTTAATGTAGATTCGTCATTCTGAGTGGGATAATTTTCATTTTCTTTAATTTAGGAGAAAGAAAAGGAGTAAGTGCTTATAGTGTTTTTAATGATGGATGTAAAAAAATACTTGGGACTTCCTCAGCCAGTGATTTAATAAATCAGCAAACCGGCCAAAGAAAATCAACTTCAAAGCCCGAAGACTACGTTGAGCCATCTTTTATCGTTCGAAATCAAAGATTAAGAAACAAGCCATGCCCCTGTGGATCTGGTAAAAAACACAAAAAATGCTGCCTCTATGCTCCTGAACAGTAACTGCCATATAGAGATCCTGAAGACTAATAAACCTAATTATCATTCAAATTAATTACGATATCTGTCCAGTAATTTTGACACCTAATTTCATATAGTCTAACCTAACAATCATGGCTTATTGGTAATTTCCTTATACTTTTATTATCCTTCTGCAGATTTTTTTACACAGAATTTTGAAACTCCTCTCCACTATTTCTTTTAATTAAAAATCAGCCCACTTTCATATATGTTTTTATACCTAAAATATTTAAAAAAGGCAAGGTTTAATAACCATATAGGTAATAATATTGCTTTAAGACCAAAAGTTAAATGGAATCGCCAGCACAGTCGCTGATTCAAGCTCGCTACCAAGAACTTAAAAACTCAATAACTCACGGATACGTCCAGTTTTATACGTCGGAAACCCATATCAAGACCTTTTATGAGTTAGGGCCAAGAATCGATGGAAATAAGCCTCATCGCTTTTCTCAAGTGCGTCTCTTCACCCACAGACAGCTCCATGCAAAAAGAGCAGTAAAATCATATTCTTTAAGCGACGCGACCTTAACAAGAGACAGAAATGACATAATGTTTCCAAGCAAGCAAGGCCTTTTATTTTCGAACATCATAAATGAAATATCAGCACTTTCAAAACTGCATCATCCAAATATAATCAAAATTTTTGAAGTATTTCTGGAGCCGAGATACATCCACTTGGTCATGGAATTTTGCAAAGGTGATACTGTTTTTGAGCTGTTACGACAAATTCGGTGTGTGCCTGATAATAAAGGCATTATGTTTACTGCACAAATTTTAGACGCAATAAGACACATTCATAGTCTTCGAATTTGCCATAGAGGTCTATGGGTTGAAAATATCATGTTTTCTGATAGAGAAAGAACCCAGATAAAAATCATAGGCTTTGGAAGTTCTGTAAAACTAGCTAATGGAAATTTAACTGAAAAATGCGGAAACCTTTACTATACAGCACCTGAAATTTTTTCAGGGTCATATAATGAAAAATGCGATGTATGGTCACTTGGGGTGACAATTTATACCATGCTAGTCGGATCGCAGCCTTTTCAAGGTGAAACATATGGAGAAATAGTCAAAAGCATTATGAAGGCAAATATTTTAAGACCTTCTCAGTTTAAAAACCTGCCTGGAGAGACTCGACACTTTATAAAAGGAATGCTTAAAAAAGATAATCGCCCAAGTGCAAGTGAGCTGCTTGACTCTGCAGTTCTTTATACTTATAATTTCTCACAAAAATCATTAATTTTGCAAAAAATTCTCCATGCAGTTCTTAACCCAGAAGAAGACAGAATGCTTGAAAAAAAGCGTTTACTTGGAAACAAACTTAAATATGTTATATCAAAAATATTGGCATCAGCAAATATGCTGCCTGATGTCCCAATAATAGAAAAATTATGGAAGGATCTTGACTCGAACAGGAATGGAGAGCTCAGAACTGATGAGTTCCACGAAGGTTTAGCCAGATTTCTAAAAAATCAAGAAGATCCTGAAGAAAAAGCCAAAATAATAGTAAAAAGAATGGACATTACTAGAAATCACAGCATCACTCATGATGTGTTTGTAAATCTTGTCCATGAGATTCCAGATGTCCATTGTCTTTATCATGCTTTTAATAGAATCGACTCAGACAGTGATGGTTTGATCTTAAATCTTAATTAGCAGATGGTCTTGGCCATAGGTTTACACAGTTCCCTGGGACACATAAGGTTTTATCCGCTTTGCGAAATACACTGTCGAACACTTTGTTGGCTCAGATGACTTGGCTGGCAAGCTGCCTCAGACACCATCTTCCTCCTTTTCTGGGCCCTGATGCCATCAGCTCCTGGAGGATTGTCTGCTGAGGACCCCTCCTCCTTGCTTTAAGGACTTCAGTTTTGTGTCGGAGAATTATGGATTTCTGCTGCCCTGTAATTGGGTCTTTTTTTATTATCAGTATAATAGCTTACTGACCATATCTGGTCTCCTATTTTCCAGTCAGAAAACTGCCATAATAGAAGACTGGCTACAGTCAGTAAAGCCAGTACACTGGCAACCAAAAAGGCCCAATGAATAATCCATGAAAAATACTTAATCCCTTGACCAGGCCGCAACCCCTTATATCGTGATAAAGTCCAACTTAAGGGCTCCGAAAAGGAAATTGCTACGTTACTTATTTTCAACCACAATAACTTAGTCAAAACCTATGCATATATACATAATCGCAAATCAGACCTGATTCTCTACTGGTTTTCACTCAATTTACCTAGCCATGAGGCTGAAAAATTGCATCAAGAGGTAGGCTTACTTAGGCCACAATTTTATATATATGTGATGGTTTGATCAACGCTGAAGATATTGCGATGTATATAGAGGACGAAAGAGTTGACAGACTTTACCGTCTGGCCGCTGAAGTGCTTGGCAAGGAAATGCTGAGCTTCGAAGACTTCTACATCTTAATAAGGAAATTTGCAATATAAATGCAAAATTAATCGTGTTTAATAAATATTATTATATTATAATCAGAATTTAGATAAAAAATACAGAATTAAATAATATAAATATAATTCAGATATAGAAATAAATGTTTTAGAGATAAAACATAAAGCTTTTAAGCTTAATTACACTTTTGAGTGTGATTGGGTTTTGTTGAAAATGTTTAGTATTCATATAAATGAGATTGACTATTGATTTAGGAGAAAGGAAAAAAAATTGAATGAATTAGTAAATAATATTGCAGAAAAACATAGAGATTGAATTAACTATGAGAAAATCTGTGTAAAGCCCGCTGCTTGGAGGATTTAGTATAATTCATTATTTGTAATCTATAAGAGAGGGGACAATTTAAACATTTAGGATCTATAATTGTTCAATCAGCGCTTAGCTTAATTGATATTCTATAGAGCAGGATTACTTAGAGCTCTAGTTATTTTTGAAGCATAACTTTACACTTTGCAAAACTTAAATCATCAAAAATCAAATAAATTTAGTCAAAAGATAGTGCAAAAGAACAGCGAAGCTTATTTTGAAGTGTGGATAAAGCTTAATTTACAAACCATAGGCTTTTTCCATAAATTTATATGCATAAGCTAAATTTATCAAGTGTGTTTTTAATATCATAGCTAAATCAGCAATATCTCAATTGGCAAATTTAGCAAAATTAACTTTATTTAAATATTAATTATCTTTTAACAGGAATTTTCTGAACTCGTCAAAACTGATCATCCCATCTTTATTGACATCAGCTTCCTCAAAAAATTTGCTTCATTCTGAGTGTTCAATCCCCGGTACCGCCTCTTTAAGTTCATTGAAACTTAGCTTCCCATCTCCACTTGTGTCATACACTTCAAAAGCATTTCTTAATTTTCTTATTTGTGCAGCAGTGTTTCAATTCGTTGCAGCAACAATAAATTCCGAATACTCAATACATCCACTTTGATCTATATCACAATTTTTCAATATTTCTTCAACCTCAGCAATATCTTCTAATGCCAAAATTTTGCAGCCTTCAATAAGTTCAGCTTTATTTATGACCCCATCATCATTAGTGTCAAGGGATTTAAAGATTTTTATATATTCTTTTTCTCCAGCAATATCTGTGAACTGTGAAATAATAAATGTCAAAATTGATGTTTTTATGATTGATTTTGCCTAAATATTTTATACTTGGAATCTGGCGATACGAGTTAAAACTTCTTCGTTTCCACTTGATTTATTAAGATTTTCTCGGTTGACAATTCAAGGATGATTAAGCGCCTCAACTGCTGTAATTCTATTCTTATAATTGATATTTAACATTTTGCTTAATAAATCTTTTATCTCTTCTGAGTATAATGAAAAAAGCTCTGACGTTAAAAGAAAATTTTCATTAATTCTTCTTGTAATTTCATTGATTGATAGTCCAGTAAAAGGAGGCCTTCCTATCATAATTATATATAAAACTACTCCTAAGCTTCATATATCACTTGCAGTTTGGTTATGGTCTCCCTTCCTTACTTCTGGAGCCAAGTAGTCAAGCTATGTAATAAATACAAAATCGGTTTGTATTGGAACTTGGCAAATCCCAGGAGACAGCTCAAAATTCATTAATTTTAAGACAGAATCATCTTCAGTAGATTCAAAGACTATATTTTCTGGCCTTATATTTCTATTAATAATTCCCTTGCTATGAAAATATTGCATACAAGTTAAAATGTCACGCATATAGCAACTTGCATGATATTCACTAATTCTATTTTGCAAAATCCTATCAAAAAGATTCCCTCCCTTTAAATACTCAAAAATAAAATAAATTTTGTCGCTTGATTGGCGGATTTCTACAACTTTACCTATATTTGGGTGATCCTATATATATTTTACAAGTTCAACAAGTTTATATACTTCTTCCCAACCTTTTTCTTCCATTTCAGGGTTTATAAGTGATTTATTGATTTCTTTTATTTCTCGTTGCAAGTTATTTCGATTGTCAACTGCAAGTTTGACATCACCATATATTCCAGCTTGAAGCTTTTTAATAACAGTAAAATTTTTGCGAATAGTGCCTGAACTAGTCTTAATAAATTTAGCACGAGTAAGCCCTGTGCCCTTTTTTTCTAATGAAGGGTTGGATTGAGAAGCTGAAGCGTTAGTTTGAGTTGAGTTTCTGCTTTTAAGCTTAATTGATGACTTTTTAGTGTTTTTTTGGGAATTTTGTTTTGAGTTAGGCTCTTCTCTTGAAGCACAGCAGCCCATATTTAATTTTATGTATAAATTATTAATCATTTGAAACGAAAAATGTCTCATAAGTCTTAAATTCAAAAGAAAAGTAAAAAAGGATAATGAAGAGCAGATAAACTAGAAATAAAATCAAAAACCCTTTAAAAATATTAGTATTAATTGCTTATTGTTTGAATAAGCATTATTACAAAATTAATTTTTTCAAACTGAATTTATTCTAGAACCATTTGCATGATATTTATATTTAACAAGATTAGAGAAAATGCAAAAGGCAAATAAATATTTTTTTAAAATTTGGCCTATTATTAAATTGTACAGCTGTAATTGTAGATGATTCATTTAATTAGCGAAACAATAAAAATACTAAAGCATTTCATATCTAGCAAAATCCAACACTTATAAGATGCTGATACCTCATGAAAAATTATTTTTAAAGGATAATGTTCAATATATAGTCTCTTAAAGCCCAAAAAGGGATAACTTTTGTAGGAATGGACTATTATTCAATAATCAATCTTTTAGACTGCTTTTTATATCTTTATTACTTGAATCACATCAGAAATGAAACATCTAATGGATATGATAAACTACTATCCATCGAATTATTATACCTCTAGAAGCTAAGGGGTCTTCCAGGCTATATAAGTTTTCAATTATTTTCTCATCATAAAGCAGCAGGAATAAGCTTAAAATTCATACTTATTTTTATAAAATAACAAATTTTAAACAGATTTTACCTTTTAGTTAATTGTCATATTTTTCACAAAATGATCCATTTAGCATATTTTCTTTAATAAATTTTCCCAATTTTATTTCTCAAGAAACTAACTGGTTACTTATATCATTTAAATTATTAGCTTGAGCCATGCGATTCATTTTAAAAGTAATCTTTTCTGATCCAGATAAATGGAGATATCTGGCTTTTATCCCTTCAAGCAAGTCATTGGAGAAATGGCGTGCTTTGAAGGAGAAATCCAAAATAATCAAAACTCTTTTGGAAATAATAAAAAAATTGGCCATGAAGAGATTAAAGTCCAATCAATGACTCCAAAAAAGGAAGAAGCTATGCTGTTAAAGGATAAGCCAAGATGAACTGCAGAAGAGGATCAGTTGCTATTAGAGTTATATTCTAATTATGGAGCAAAGTGACATCAAATTTCTTTGTATTTTAATCATAGACCATCATCAAGCGTAAAGAACCATTTCTATAGGCTGAGAAGCATGATGACTGCAGACCAGAGGACTGAAATTAAGGAAGCCCTTAGGACAAACAAAGCTAAATCATCAGAAATCATACACAACCAAGTAAATTCTCTTTGCCCAGAAGATGCAATTAAAAACAATCTCGAAGTATCTTTAACCGATAGCATTACGATTAATGATACTCTAATTCAAAATTTAGGAGGAAGCTTGAATATCTGCACAAAAATTAATGAAATTGGTGACAAACGTTCAAAACTAAAAATGCTCCGTCACTGGGAATCAATACTCAGTAATTTAGTTGAAATAAAGAAAACTGAAATAGGACTTGACAATAAAACTTCATAAATAAGCTTGCAAATTTTGATAATAATTAATAAAAAAATGAATATAAAATCCTTTTTCTATAGCATATAAAACTCTCAATATTTTTTTTCACTAAATATTTTGAATAAAATTTTGCTTCAAAAATAATATCCGCTAATTATTATTTTACAATATCTTTGTATTAAAAAATGGATTAAACTTAAGACTTATTCGTTTAAATACGTTATAATAAGCAAAAATTAGAATGATTTATTTATGATCTTTCAATATTATGCACTTCATCCGTGCTGACAAGGAGTAGTAAATAATGCGATAAAAATTTTATTGATTTCTTTTAAGGTTTCAGAAATTAAAATGCTTTTTCAACATTTTTTCAAAATTAAAATGATTAAATATATAATACTTCTAAAATTAATATAAATTTGCCTTTATATATTATAAGTAATTAAAATATGATGAGCTATAAATATAAATTATAATCATAGTAAAGCATCTTTATATTTTAGGTTTAAGACTTAATTGAAAATAATGCTTTATGCTTGCATTTGCCTTATGAAAATGTACAGCAATATTATCATTGATTTTTTTTATAAATTTGCATGTTTATATCCATTATCTTATTAGCATTTATGTATTTTTCAAATTAAATTTTACAAATTTTTGTTGACTATTGAGTTTGTAAACCTACCTTTTCAATATTTAATAAAATTATAATAATTAAAAAGCTGAGACCTCAGTTATATTTTTATTAAATAATGCTTTAAAAAGATTGCTATTGCTTAATTGAGCAAAAAAAAATCACTGTAATAATAAATGGAGCCCGAACTTATCAACAATTACAAGAAAAAGATTCTTAATATGAAAGAAGAAGTCATAAAGCTCAATAGGCAGATAGCCCAAGCTGAAAGTATCGATGAGACTCAATCTGGAGATCGTGACGAATCCCTCAAAAAGCAATCTCTCCTTAGACACTGCCAAGGAGAAATCGATGAGCTAACTGATCAACTTAGTAAGCTGCAAGAAACTAACTCTGAACTATCAGAAAGCTGTGAAGAATTAAAAAATCGAATAGACCCTCTACCAATTTCTGATAGTCAGCTTGAAGAGCTTAATGAACAAATCGCAAATTTAGAGAAAGAAAATGAAGACTTAAAGAGGCAAAATGAAGAAATCGGAGATTCTGGGCTCCAAGAATGGGAAAACTTATCCCCAACTGCTGCTAATGAGTTTTTTGTGAACCTCCAGAAAAAGCTTTCTCAATTGGAGCAAGAAAATGCAGCTCTCTCAGCTAAATATAAAAAATCGGAAGCAGAAACTAAAAGGCTTAAAGAAAACTGTGAAAAAGCTGCAGCTAGGTTTAAAAATAATGAAGACACTAGAAGCAGACTGCAGCAGCTAGAAGATGACTACCAGAACTGTGTAGAAACTGAAAAGGAGCTGAAAGAAGAAATTGAAGATGTCGAAAGACAAATCATGCAGAAATCTGCAAGCACTGAAGGTCAAGATATAAGAAGTTTACAACATATGATTAGTGAACTAAATGAAAAAATTAGTCAAGAGAAAGCACAATGTGCAAGACTAGAAAAGCAGCTACAGGATAAGCAGCAAGAGCTAAGGACTATAAAAATTACATCAAATCTAACAGTCAGTAAAACTTCGACTAAGCTTAGCAATGAGCTGGATTTACTTGGAAAAGTGCTAGCCGATAAATTGAAGACGGTAAGAGAAAAAGATAAAGATATCGCTGAAATTTCATTGAAGTATGAAGAGGCAAAACTCCAGCTTAATGGGCCAGAAAAGATATCTACCAATTAAAGTTATTTATAAGGATTAAAATCATATTATTAAAATTTTATTGTAGCTGGATGAGAGCCTATTATAATTTTACTTTCTTGAGATATGCTGTCAATTATTTTTAAAACCAAAATTTAAATTTATAAGCCTAGTTAAGAGAGCAAAATTATAAAAATGCTTTTTTAGATCTTTATTGGATTTAGAAAATTATTTAAGCATATCTTAACTTGGAATTAATATTGAAATTACTGGATTTTTAGCTGGAAATTCATTCATGCTATAGAATACATAAAATATTATTTCATCTAGATGCTTAGGCTATATATTAAAATAACTCATCTCTTCATGCTCGGCCATCATTTTAAATTCTTACAATTTCTTTACTTGGATCCAGATAAGTTCTGAGCTGATGATGAATTGATAAAATTTGATTTTTCAGCTCATTACTTGGGACTATTGCTCTATTATTTAAAATATATTCATAAGCACGTCTATAACTTCAGTCTCTGCTCGCCATATAATAAGCAATTACAATGGTAGCACTTCTGTTCTTGCCGAATTTACAATGAACCAAGACTTTTTCTCCCCTAGAAATTGCTTGATCTATAAACCTCAAGCTTTCTTGAACAACTGGCAAAATACTAAAATTTTTTCCTCTTGGCAAAGGCAGCACACAATAATTATACAAATGCTCTTTTCTAGGGACTTCATAAAGTTGCAAAATATTTTTTATTCCACATAATTGCAATTCTTTATCATTTTGGACACTATATTGGTCTCCTAAGTAAATAAAATCATCTATTTTATGCATATGATTTTTCAAACTTGTTCTCGATTTAATAGACCCATTCGGACCCATTTTTAATTTTACCCAATAAAAAATTATCATTTCTTTAGTCCATAATGCTAACCAGACCAGATCAGCATTATTATGCTGGAATTCAGAATTAAGATATTAAAATCGCCAAATTTACGTTTTAATTAATAGGTTAATAAATTTTAAAAATCGATGGGCAATATTTGCAACAAAGATTCAACTCCAGCACCTTCTATTCCCAGACTCCGCCGTAAAAAGAGCCGACTGCCCACCTATAACTGTGACATTACAACACAATATGAAATCGGTAAAGTTATTGGAATGGGAAACTTTGGAGCGGTTAGAATTGGGTACCCGAAAAAAAATCCTACTCACAAAGTTGCAATAAAATCTATAGATAAAGCTCGAGTCCGCTGTATTAGCCAATTGCATTTAGAAGTTGAAATTCTTTCAAGTTTGGATCACCCAAATATAATAAAGCTCCATGAAATTTATGAAGGGAAAAGATTCTATCACATTGTAATGGAATATTGTACAGGCGGAGATTTGATGGATAAAATGTTAAAAAAAGTAAATTTTACAGAAAAAGAAGCAGGGGAAATCATGAAAAAAATTTTAGGAATTGTTAATCATTTACATAAAGTAAATATTTGCCATAGAGACTTGAAATGTGAAAATTTCATGTACGAAGATGATGAGCCAAATTCCGAGCTCAAATTAATTGACTTTGGGCTGTCAAAAAAATTCAGAAACTCCTCTAATAAAATGAGCTCAATTGTAGGAACTCCATATTATGTAGCTCCTGAAGTCCTTAAAGGGGTCTATGGCCCTGAATGTGATTTATGGAGTGCTGGAGTTATCATGTATGCCCTTTTGTGTGGAAATTTCCCCTTTTATGGCGAAAACAAAGTTAAAATTTTTAAACAAATCATGGATGGGAATTTTGAGTTTACAGATAGCATTTGAAAAGAAATCAGTGGACTGGCAAAGGACTTAATCCATCAACTATTAACAGTTGATGTAAGTAATAGAATTACCGCAGAAAATGCCTTACATCATCCATGGTTCAAGTACTTAGAAATGAACCATTCTCAGAGGATTAATCCAAAAATCATCGATAGTTTTCGCAGATTTCGGGTTAAAAGTACTTTTCAAAGAGAAGCTATGGGCTTTTTAGTAAGAGATCTAGAGTCATATCAGATTGCAGATCTAAAAGAAGCCTTTTTATCATTAGATAAAAATAATGAAGGATTTTTGACGCTTCAGGATATTGAAGATGCGTTGAAAGATGACAATTATAACAATATTAATAAAGAGCTGGAGATTTGTTTTCTAAATGCAGATGGAAATGGAGATGGGAGATTAAGCTATTCTGAGTTTTTAGCAGCTACCTTAGCAGCTAAAGATATAAACCTTTATGGCTAATTACATAAGCACGAATAAATTATTTTTAATTTTTTTTTAGATAGTAAAATTGAGATTTAAAAGCTAATTTAGTAAAAAATTATAGTGGATGAAGACCTCTTGTTAAGAATTTTTAAGCATTTTGATGTCAAGGGCAATGGAAAAATCACAGCAGAGTCCTTTGAAGAAGCCATTAAAAGAAGTGGCAGAAAAGGAATTGATGGAGAAAAAGCGATTGCAGAAGTCGATTCTAAAGACAAAGGATATATTAGTTTTGATGAATTCAAAGAAATTCTCAAAATTGAGTCATTAAATTAACTGCAAAATATTAAAATTTATTCTTGAGTCAATTTTCATAGACTTGTTTCAATATTTTAAACTTCTATTAATCATATAGCATAATTAAAAAATTAAAATTAATATGGTATGGTATGGTTATATTTAATTGTTTGATCTAAGTGGGAGATCAATTGAATTATCTAATGGCAGTCTATTCCTTCTGGTGTACTTCTTGTAGAGAATTCTCAGTCCAATTAAAAGTACTCCACACAATATCATCCCTCCAGCTACGAGTAGAAGTCTCACTATTCTCGAGCTTTCTTCTCCTGACACATCTTCATTTACAGACTCAGCAAATCCGACCCTTCTATTATCCATATCATAAATCGTATAATATTTCCTCAAAAATACATCACCAAGCACCCACATATAAGAATCTCCCATTGTAGCCATTAAAAGCAAGCAATTTCTGCCACTTTTCATAAAATAATGATGTGGGCTCAAGGTAAACTTTACATTATCAGAGAATACAAATCCAAGATCTGGGTAATCAGATAATGAATGGGAATTTCCGCAGTCACAAATTAGATTGGAGTTGGATAAGCTGCAGCCAAAACTCCGTTGAAGATAACTGTAGATTTGGTTTACCTCAGTGGTAGGGCCTATGAGGAATGATGTTCCTGTATCGACTATAGCTAGACTTGATGCTAAAACAATGGGTGTTGAATCTATAAAGATCCTTGACAACCTAACTGTCCAATATCCAGGATAAGTTATGACAGGCAAATAAGTAATTTCTTTTTCTTTACTCCCTTATTTGGCTAGCTAGCAAGATTTGTTTGATAAGGGATAAAAAAAAATTAAATAAAAATTTACTTATAATAGGTTTTTGTGATTTTGAAAAATTCAATTTTTAATATACTTGAAATGAAAAGAATTAAATTATGTTTAAACGAACATTTATTAGTAACCATATTAATAAAATATCAAATTATTATTTGTAAAAAATGTTTTTGCCCCACTTGACAAGAGACTTAATTTCCCAAAGATATGTATTTTTTAATGGCTTATTCACTGATCAAGGAAGTGTTGTTAGCATATTTGTCTAAATCATAGCCTCCTATAATAACCATAGACTGAAGATTTGTATTTGACTTCCCATATCCATTATCACTCAAAAACACAGAAAAAGTCGCGTTCTCTATAATACTGCTTTCTTTCATGTTTTGAATTAATGGCGGAATACTGTCACTCAGCCCATCAAATCCCATTCCTAATATCCCATCCGCCTGCATCCCACTAAAATCTTTATCTTTGGAGACCAAAATAAAATCCTGCATAACAGGGTTAAGCGTACCTTTATCCCCAATAAATACAAGATCAGACGATATATTTCCTGCACAAGCCCCTTTTCCATAAATCAGTGTTTTTGGTATTTCTCTATCAACAAATGTAGCTGATTTCTTCTTGTTGAAAGAATTAGTGACTGAGTGGCATTTATCACAGTCTTTGGAAACAACCCAAAGTCACTAAATAAAGCTTACTGAGCTCCCAGTGTCGAAAATCACTTTAAACTTCTGAGGTGGTGAGCCTATTTGGATTTGGCCTTTATATTGCATCTAAATAGAAAATACGTTTTGAAGATTGGATAACTGCGCTGTTGTATTTGCAGAAAGAGATAAAAATCCAGAAGTGTCGAAATCTTTATAAAGCTTACCAAAGGTGATTTCTTCTTCTTTTTCGATAGGGAAATAGATCACGGCAGCGCTAGTCGCGAATAAAATGAAGAAAAACATTATAATTAGACATAATTATCATAAGAAAATTATGTGGATTATCAACATGAGAAATATAGGAATTAGGCTTGCTTTGGGACAATATATATAAGCAAAATGGGTCAGCTTTATTATGTTTAAGCTATTTTTTATTATAAATTTATATAAAACATTATAAATTTATTATTTTGTGTGTATTCAATGTAGTTATTATTTGCTCTTCTTTGTTATTATTTGTACCAGAAGAAGAGTTAGATTCTGTGCTTTCACCTGCTTGCATTTTTTGGGCCTCTATAGGTGATGATTCAGGGTTGCTTGAAGCTTGATAACTTTGAAGACATTTGCATTGCTTTAAAACTAATATAATAATAATGCTGGCTAATAAGCAACCAGCCATAACAAAAAATGTGCCTTGATAGCCTATTAAGATTAAGATTAAGATTACGCTGGGTATTTAAGGTCCCTACTACGTCCGAGGTCGCATGCCACGGTCTCCCGTGTGGTGGCAGAGCGTTCACCAAGCCCGGGCCGAAACCCCCGGTTTCTCGGTAGAGGTATTGTCAAGGGCCGTCTCATACCGGCTTTGCTGACCACCTCCATTTCCAAACTTGGATCGTCGCCTAAGTTTACGCCAACTCCGCTTCGTCGTCCGCCAGATCTGCCCATTGAAGGGCACCTTTTCAACTGGAGAGACCCCCGTTTTGGTGTCTAACTCGCCTCCCCTCTTTTCCGGTCATCCCGAGAAAGAACTCAACAGCTTTCGCCATTCGGGGCGAGCCACTAAAGCAGCTTAGGCAGGTAATTCACCCTGCCTCATTTCGGGCACTCACTGGGCTGAGCGCTGCTGGCAAAAAGAAGTCACGAGTAACTGCCCATGGGTCTGGTCGCAAAAACAGCGGTTCTCGCGCTTGGGCCTCTCGCCTCGAGGTCCCAGACGTTGTTGGGCTAATTCCTGGCTCCAAAAACCATGCCCGGATATACATGGGTAACCACCACTGAGAGGGTGGGTCGGTCGCCATACGCCATTTTATGTATATGCCTTGATAGCCTATAATCTATAGAAATTGCCCGATGATGGCGCTCAATGCGCCATCATCGGACAACCTCTTATAAGGGTCCACACGGGAAATGGGGTCCACATGTGGAGCCCTTTTTGGCGTGTGGAAGTGAGGATTTTCCACGTGTTAAAAAGGGCTCCAACGTGGAATCTATATATGAAATACAGGGAAAACTAGTAACTGGTAGGCATAAAGCGATCCAATTAATAATGTAAATCCAGTGTTCGAATATGATAAAATTCAATCATCATGGGGATAAATTGCTTTGCATGTCATTACTAGAACAAGGCCAGTACAGCTAACGAATATAAAGCCTATCAAAACTCAGACTGCATATAAAACTTCACTTACAACAATATAATAAATAGACAAACTTATACATATTTGAATTGATGCTGAAGTTAAAGCTACCTTTCATCATAAAAACTTATCAAGAAAATACCCACAAAGCAGGCGCGACATCCCACCCAATAAAAATCCAATCGCTCCAATGCATGTAAAAAATAAGTCATCGTTTATCTGGGTTGTCCCAAACTCTTTATATTCTGATAATAAGTACACATAAAAAATATAGAAAAAATAAAACAGCATCGTCAGAAGCCAAAATCTTTTTTGTTTAATTACCTCAATAAGTTTCATCGAGGTTTTATTTTCTTTTTCTTCTGATTTTTCATGTTTTTTATTGCAAATCATACAAATCCCGAATATAGCTGTAATAAAATAAGCTAACGAAACTCATCTGATAGCACCTGGAACATTATTATTTACATACGAGGCAAAATATTGGTCATTTTTATTATTATTTTTGATGCTTTCATTATTTGGATTTATTAATCAAGCTCACAAAAACCCAAATACTGTTGGGCCGATACTTTTCCCAGCAAGTCCAATGCTTGATATCAGACCAATCCTTTTAGAATAAAATCCTCAGCAAGCCCAAATGGCAGGCATACTGATCATCCCTGACGCAATCCCTGCATTTAGCCCATAAAGTAAACAAAATGCATAATACTTGGTCATAAAAGAGCTCAAAAACAAAAAGAAAGCTGCAAATATCGCTCCTAATAGTGCCACCCATTTGCAGCCTATCTTTCGGCAAAGATAAGAGGCAAGAACTGTATATTATTTACTCAGCGTAAGTGAATCAAACAAATATGATACTGATAAGCCCAAATACATCTTAGACTGTGTGACTGAACTGTCTAGTGAATGGAAATAAGAAGTAAAATATAGGCTGATAATGCCTCAAATATTTAGTGTTCCTGAAACCTTACTTGGCATTACCATATTTGAGACAAAGCATCCTGTAAGGGCTATTATCCCTTGGTATTTTTTAGAAACTTTCATAAATAAGGAAAAATATAATATATTAAATTTGGTCAGACATTTTATCTGATGGCAAGAAATCGTGATTTGTATGGATTATTTTTTAAAGATATTTTTAATTTTTAAAATGGATGTTTTGGAAGAATTTAAGCTTAATTTTTAATTTGGATCTTGAGTATTTTTGACTGGAGTTTTAGATAGTAAAATAGATGTGTTTTTTATATTCAAGAAATTTATTTCTATTTATTTAATTTAGCATTTCAAGATATTTAAGTAAAGAAACCTACAGGAAAGTATTAAAATATAACTAAGCTTAATTTGATTTAAAATACTCATACGTTATAATTGCATACTTCTTTTATTAATGATACATTATAGGCTATAATTAATAATTTTTTTAAGTAGTATGGCAAAACCCCATCTTTCGAAAAATACCAAACTCCCTGCAAGCACATTTAACGTAATAACAAGAAAAGACGAACCCGCTATTTGCTGCCTTTCTCATCAGTTCAAAGTTATATTAGAGCCAGAAAAATCAGAAAGAGAATTATCACAGTCCATAAAGCTTTCACCAAAACAACTATCCCAGTCCCTCAAGCTAGATGAGATAAAGCAGTTTTCCTTCCAAGGTCAAATATTCAATCAATTTGATTTTAAGCCCGGAAAACCCAGAGCCAAGCAAACCCTTGTTTTTCCCAAGCCTAAAACTCCTTTTTCTCTAAGTATTTATGACATCGACGCAAGAAATAAATCAAAAAACAGAAGAAGCATTGAAAATGTGGTTGAGCCTCCTAAACCTAAGCCAGAATCTCAGCCTTATGATGGTCGTGTAAGGATATTTCAAGACTTTTCAAGGCTAGACGAGCTTACTAATAAAAACCTTTTTCTTAAAAGAGAAATCAAGAAATTTGGAAATTATTTCTCAAGACCTCAGCCTAAAACAGCAGGCATCATAAACGCTTATTCATCATGCCCAGCATTGCCTTCAATTAGTTCTATTACTCAATCAGCTTTTATAACTCCAAAGTCATGAAAAGAAAACACCCAGCCTAAGTTTATGAGAGCCAAAAAAAGAGTAAAAACGTTTAACCCAACTTCTAAAAAGGAGAGAAAAGGGAAAATGACTGATTTATTCATGTAATTAGATATTTATAAGTTAAGATATAATCTTAGCACAGTACATTTTTAGACGCCTAGTCGCATCTAAATATTTTCTTGTTCCACCAATACCTAGTTCTATTAGTCTTTTTCGATCAATTGGGGAGCTTGGATTATAGGTGGGGTTATAAGTGTAGCTTTGATTTAAATTCATTTCTGGGGTAATTTTTTTCCGTGACCTCATTTTTGGTATTGGAGTTTTTCGATACCCTGTGTTTAGCCTTGAAATATTATCAAGAATTTCAGGTTTCCTTGATTTTAGAGATGGAGTAAGACTGTGGGAAATGACTCTGCTTAGTTCTCGCTTATTCTGACGAGTTTGTTGAAAAACATTAAATGCTCCATATCGCTTACTTGACTGCATCAAGCTATTAAACAGATTTTCAGTCAATTGGTTGCTTGGGCCTAAATGTTTTAATGCAAAATCATAGCCTTTTTGATATAGCCTGGGACAGATTATTCTCTCATCCTAGCTGCCAATTGGAGGGATAGCTTGTGGAGTAGCTTGACATAAAACCAAATCAACTCCATATGTTGAAAAATGGCAATTACAGGCACATTTTCAACTCGTGGAGTTGGCTTTGCAACATTTATTGTGGAACCAACTACGAGTTGGACTCAAATTGGCGACATGTGCGAGAAATAATCTGTCTGTGGCTGTAATGCTCTAAAGCATGATCAAATTTTTGAAGGTATTCATTTTCTACTCCTACATTATAGTGAGCAACAATCAATGTCGTTACAGCATTTTCAGCTAAATTTTCGTCACTATTTTCTATATCTTTAACTCCCAACCTGCTCCGTAAGTGAACAAAAAATTTTTTTTTCGCTCATAGGGGTTAATTTTTTTAAAACAAAAATTATATAAATTCTATATTTTTTTCTAATAATCTATTTTGTAAAATTTATATTTTAAAATGAAATTCAACTGAATTAGTTAGAGATTTCATTATACTAATTATCATTTATATATCAATATATATTTTCATAAATTAAAACATTTGTTGTTCATGGAGGGTTGGTATTCGGTCAAATAATAGGGATTTTTCCAATAGCTTTGTACGCTCACGAAAGTAGAGAGTAAGCAAGCTTAAGGCTTGAATTGCATAATTCAGCGCAATATCATGTTTGCCAAGCTGTGAATTTATGGCACAGATATTGAGCTGAGTTGATGCAATTGCTGCAGGATCTGAATATGTTTGGACTTCAAGCTTAAAAGCTTGTTTTAGGTAAAATAAAGCTACATTTGGCTGCTTGGTTCGTTTATAATAGCAGCCAAAATTATTGAATGTAATAGAAGTTAATTTCAATCGGTTTTGCATATTGGATATTTCAGGATTTGCCCCGTCAAGCAAAATCTTTTCAGCTTCCTGCAAAAACTGAAGCGACTCTTTAGGGGAATCTAAATTTGTCATGGCCTTCTTGTTGAGCTCTAAAATATATGACTCAAGCTCTGAAATATTATTTTCAGAGCTATCTTTGATATCTGTATTTTCGTCCATGCTTATTTGGAATTAAAAGAGAGAAACTTTAAATATCTAATGATACTTTTCAACTAACCCCCCTTCCATGAGCAAACATACCATTGGAAAAATCCCTAATTTTTTAGCCCAAAAACCATTCTTATGAAAAATAGTTTAATATATAAGTGATAATTTAGTATGATTAGATCTCTAGCTAAACTCTGTTTAATTTTAAATAGATTGCATTTTAAAACATAAATTTTAAAAATTAAATTAATATTTGCTTTCTAATTTTTTAAAAAAACATTTACTATAAATTTATAAATAAATTTTTAAAAAGAAAAATTAACCCAACAAAATTTTTTTGCTCGCTTGGGGAAGTAAGAGATATTACTAGAAAATAAAATTCATTTGTAAGAAAAATATTTGGCTTATTTTTTAATTATTTTCACTTTCTTTTTTCTTTTGTTCATCTGCATAAGCCTTTCTGAATTCTCTGAATTTCATATATCCCTGATATTGCTTATAATTTTTTTTCAATAGATTCAATTCGCTATTCATTTTTTTGCTAGCTTTCTGTCTATTATAAAAAATTTTTTAAAAATAATAAATTATGTTATGAATAAAATGTAAGCAAGAGTAAGTATCATAACACCTTGAACCATCCCACAGCAAATAACGCAAACAATAAAATTTAGTAAAAATACGCTTACTCCCCCCCCTCCGTGAGTGAACAAAAAAATTTGTTCACTCACGGAGGGGGGCTAATTTTTTTTTAAAAAAAATTTATATATAAATTTATAAAAAATATTTTTTTTTCGAAATTTAAAAAAATCCTAATTCGCAAAAATTGGAAGGCAAATATTAATTCAATTTGCAAAATTTATGTTTTAAAAAGCAATTCGTTTAAAATTAAACAGAATTAGCTCTATATTTCATTATACTAATTATCATTTATATATTAAAACTTTTTTCCATAAAAAATTTTTCTATTAAAAAAATTTTTGTTTCACTCACGGAGGGTGGGTTTTTGGGGATTTTTCTAATGGTTTTGTTCACTCACGGAGGGGGGGGAGTTAATACTTTGGTATCATCTTCAAGTCCATCATCATCTTCCCCTGAGCCATCATTGCTCAGTTGCATTAAATCTCTATATATTACATACTGGTAGGTTGGCCGCTAAATTTTAATATTCTTGGCTCTGATAAGGCTTGAAGAAATTTTTTGTTTCCATCTGTATCAGTACTATATTGTTTAGATTCTAAAGTTACACACCCTAGAACAAGCAAAGCAAAAACTAACTCCTCCTTTGTGAGCGAACAAAAAATTTTGTTCGCTTACGGAGGGGTTAGTTTTTTTTAATATAATTTTTTTTTTCGAAATTTAAAAAATCCAATTCGCAAAAATTATATAAAGCAATTATTTATTTAATTCGTAAAATTTTATGCTTTGAAATGCAAGCTGTCTAAAATTAAACAGATTTAGCTAGAGGTCTCATTATACTAATTATCAAGTATATATCAAATTATTTTCATAAAATTTTTACATTAAAAATTTTTTCATTCGTATGGAGGGTTTTTAGGCAAAAGATAGTGATTTTTCCAATAGTTTTGTTAGTAGGGAGTAAGTATCTTCTCATTGTATATTGTAAAACGGATACCTTTATAAAATTAATTATTTTAATGTGCAAAGAAATTATTGTTTTTCGATTTTCTCACAATTAATTAATTGCTTTATTATTTGTAATAATTGTGACTTGATTTGGGTGTGGCCCATTCTTTAGAAAAAAAATTATCATCGTTAATGTAATCATCGTCGAAAGGATTTGTAGATCTACGGGCTGTGCTGTAATGGGATATAGGGGTTTCCCCTAGATAGCCCTGCATGGCTGTGTGGATTCTGTTCGGAATCCTTTGGTTGGTGGAACCAACTCAGTACGTTGGTCGGGCCAACTCGCTTGTTGGTTCCACCAACCAAAGGATTCTGGACAGAATCCACAGCCTGTAAGGACTATCTAGGGGAAACCCCTATATACTGCTTCTTGTTGACAGTGGAAAAAATATATCCGTTGGAGTTTCATTATTTTCAGAAAGTCCGAGAAGATCTATTGTCTTCACACTGGATGAAGGCTGCAGTTTTTTGGCTCCAAAAGTTGAATGATTTTTATTATAAGTAGTGGCTTTTACTTCCCACTGTGAATTGTATTCGTCTCATGTGGTTTCGGTTTTTGCATACGTGCTGAATTGCCCATAATCATTTATAGGGAATTCCCTAGAATCGCCTGGTAAGTAGCGATTTGAGAGTTAGCAAATGAGCCTCTCTGCAAATAGTTTTACCAGCCTGATATAGCTCAACCAACTGGAGAGTTTTCCTCTCCAATCCCTGCCTTACCTGCGATTCTAGGGAATTCCCTATATTTCCTCTTTCAAATATTTTCTTGGCCCGCAGTTATTCTTGTAAAATGCTTCGTGTAATTCAGCATTTGTCTTTTTAGCTGCTGGACGATACTCATTAACCTGATTTTGGCCTTCAATTTCTATTTCTGAAGACGATAATCTTCCCTGCCCAGTAGATGCAAATGAACTCCTTTCTAGTTCTTTTGAATATAAATCTGCAGAATCTCAATTAGAAGGAGAATTATCATAAATTGCCTTATCATATTTAATGTCAAATCTTGAGTAATGATATTCATAGATTTGAAAGTTGCAGTTATCAAGAATAAAATTATACACATTTTCCAAGACACAGCTGGGCTTATATGTTTCTATTTCTTTATTCCCATTGATAATCAAGGTCCTTCTTCCAGAATACTTGCTTGAGAAAAGTATGATATCATAAGCTTTTGAGTTAAAATTGAAAGTCCATCTGAAGCGCTTTTTTGAGCTTTTAAAATGTTTTCCAACGTTTGTTATTTCACTTTCAACGCGCGTTAGCTGTTGCAGAGGAGCATAGGTTCGTTTTTGGGCTTGATCAGCCATATAACTTCTATTATTCTATTCTCAAGCATTTTTTCCTTACTCCTCATCCATAGCTAAAAAAATTTTTTTGCTCACAAAGGCTAATTTTTTTTTTAAAAATTATATTTTATAGAATTTTTTTTTAGAGTATATAAAAATACCTAATTCGCGAAAAATGGAAAACAAAAATTAATTAATTTATTATATTAAAATTTATTGAGATTTCGTTATATATTAATTATACTTATTTATTAAAACAAATTTTTCGCTGACTGAAGGTCGGTTCTTGGCTAAAAAATAGGGATTTTTTTCCAATGGTTTTGCTCTCTCACGGAGGGGGAGTATATATTCAGCTAATTATATCGATATCAAGATGAATTCTAATAAGATAGCTATCTAAATTTATATATTTCGATGAGAGCCGAGATTTTATATATTTCGATGAGAACCGAGATTAATGTTCATCATCTTTTAAAATTGATTATGGCTGCTACTGAAATGCATCAATTGAAAATAATCCCTGACCAGCTGATGAAAATTAATTAAAATTCAATTAGAAAAATTATACTTAATTTGTTAATTACAGGCATCTAATCTCATTTTATTCTGCATATTGACAAAATATTCCAAATTCAATAGACTCTGCCAGTTGTAAATTAAATGGCCAAATTCGATCATGTTCCAGTAGATGTTCTCAGGCATCATATAATTCCTTTTCTAAATGACTCCTCAACCGTCATTCAGCTTGGAGGAGTCAATTCAAGGCTTCGAGAATCTTGGCTTCAATGCAAAGAAGATGTAATCCAGCTCGCAAGCCAAAGAATCCCTCAGTTGAAAGAAGAAATCAAAGTTTTCGAAACTGAATCCCAAAAAGATGAGACCCCAGGACTATCTAAAGAGCTTTACTTTGCTGCGAGAGAAGTAAACTCATTCAATTTCAATGAAGTAAACTGGGACGACGAAAAATTTGTCCAGCTCTGCAGCCTTTTCTTATTATGCTATACAAACACTGAAATTACGGATAAAGACGAAATCATGACTCACTTAAATAAAGAATTCGCTATCAAGTACTGTGAAAAACTAGACGTCAAAAAAGCAACTGAAGAAGTAAAAGACTCGATTTTGAGCCAGATCAGAAGTGAAAAGTTCAAGGAAATAGAGCAGGAATACGAAAAAAGCAAAGAAAATGTCATTGTCCAATGGATTAAAACCTATGCAAAATATATCACCAAAATGTTTAAGGTCAAAAAGCTCTATGAACAATATGAAGAAGCACTTGTGAATAAGCGAGGGTTTGAAAGAGCAGTAGCCAATAGAGAAAATATTTGGCATTAATTATGATAATAGGTTTAAGCTTATAAATGTCAGACAAAATTAAGCTGGATTCATCATTATTTTATATTGATAATGACCCACCAACAGTTGAAAACACCCAAAAAGCCAGCATAACTGACGATTTTTCCAGAAATACAAGGTACTTCGACGACCCAGACCCCTGCATCAAATGTTTCCGATGCTCTCAATTTGGGCACATGTCTTTTAAGTGCCCAAATGAAGCAAAGCGGCCACCGTGCATTTTTTGTACAAAATCTACACATCAGTTTTCTCAATGTGAACAAATGATTTGCTACAAGTGCCAAGGAGTTGGGCATTTCTCTAGAGACTGCCGAACCAAATTCAATAAGGTCTGCAACAATTGTGGAAGGGAAGGACACTCAGTGTCTTTTTGTTTAACAAAACCTGAGCCTATCAGAGAAAAAGACGAAAAAAAATACCAGTGTATATATTGCAACGAAAAAGGTCACATAAATTGCTACACAATAGAAAAAGCCAAAAAAGCCATCAGCAGTTTCAGCTGCAATAAATGCGGATCAAAAGGCCATAACGCCAAATTATGCCCTGGGGTAGGAAAATCTCCTGAGAAGCGTGACTTATTTAAGCAGCATGTAAAAGAAGCTAAGCAAGAAATCCCAGAGACACACAAAGGAATGAACAGAAAAGAAAAACACTACTGAAAAAAAGTGGAGCAAAAAGCGTTTAAAATGCTGCTTAAAAGAGCCAAATGCAAAAAGCGTAATAAAACTAAAAAAAGCAGTTAATCTTCTTATAATGGATACTTTTAATTCTAATTCTATAAGTGACAGCCAGCTTGAATCTGACGTTCAAAAGCTGAATGAAGCTAAACAAATGAGGAAACAAGTGGAAGAGGATGCAAGACTTCTTGCAAATAGAATCGCTCTATTAAAAGCTGAAGAAGCTAAAGCTCAACGACACATTGAAGAAACTCGTAAAAGGGCTAAAGATATCATAAACAGCCGCATAAGAAACCAAGAGTTCCAAAAAAAGAAAGAAGAAGAGCAACGAGCGAAGTCAATGGAAACCAAGCAAAGAGCAATCGAAAACTATAAAAGGAAACAAAATATACTGATTAATAAAAATCCACTATTTTATAAATATCTATATATTAATAAACGCATTTAAATAAAATGGCATATTCTAAAAGCTCAACAAATCATGAAAAACCAAGTTTTAATCCAAAAACAAATGGAAGGAAAATCAGTAAGGGAAGCCAAAGCCCACTATAAAATTCAGCTGGAAAGAAAATTAGAAGAAGAATTTACCAGAAATTGAACCATAAAAGAGCAGCTGAAAAAGGAAAAAGAAGTGTCAGTTCAAAGAAGAAAAGAACAGTTAGAACAGAAGAAATTAAAAGTTAGAAATCAGCTAAACAACCGAATGGAGAATGAAAGCAAAATAAGAGAACTAAAAGAAGGAGAAATTGCCAGAATGGAACAAGAAGAACTCGAGCTCATACAAAGGCTCCAAAATACACAGTTTCTGCAGAGATCAGCTTATGAAGATTTAGAAAACGCACTTAATGGAGGCAACAAGATGTATTCAAGATAATTATGAAATTATAATGATTTAAAGAGCTTTTAATCTTTCTAAAAGTGGCGGGTGCGAAAAGTTAATTGCAGAATATAATGGGTCTGGGTAAATGTTGCCACTATTTTGGGTATGGATCTTAATCAATGCTGTCTTAAGCAGATCTCCATAGTCATTTTTCTTAGCGAAAGCGTCTGCTTGGAATTCTTGGCGTCTTGATCTAAAAGTCAAAATAATTGACAGGACTACATTGACTGGAGCATAAATATACGAAAACAGCATAAGTCCTATAAAACTGTTTTGCTTTGAAAATCCGAACTGTCTATAAAGTTCTTGAGTGTACATAACTTTTCCAAAGAGATAAAACATCACCAAAATTTGCAGCTCCAAAATCAAAATCCCTTTCAAAAAGTGGCTCAATTTCCAATGGCCTAGTTCATGTGCTAAAATGGCAATAATTTCATCTTCACTGATATTTTTTTCTTTTTTCAGCAAAGTGTTAAACAAGACAATTCTTTTGTTTTTCCAGAATCCAAAGAAGTACGCATTAGAGTGTTCTGATCGTCTGTCTCCATCAACTACATATATGTTTTTCAAAGGAAACTTAAGCCTTTTTGCAAGCTCATTTATAGCTGTCTTTAATGTCCCATCTTCAAGCTCTGTAAATGTGTTATAAAGCTGGGCAATCCAGTCATGGTAAATGTGTGAAATCACCAAAATCACGACAGTCAGAAATCCCCAGACATATAAATAGAAATATTCTCCACCCCAATCAATGATCCATAATAAAATAGGAAGCACAACCCCTGTAATCGCAGCTGTCACCAATGTATTTTTGAGGATATCTTTTATAAACTCTTTCATCGTGGTCTTGTTGAACCCATATCTTTCTTCTATCGCAAAAGTTGAGTACAAGCTAAATGGCAAGTCATCAAATATTCCGATAAGCATCAATACATAGCTATAAGCCAAAGCTTGGTAAATTTCTCCTTCAAGCCCAAAGCATAACAAAAAATCGTGGCTTTTTTCCCAAATATAAGGAATTACATTAAAATAAAGGATTAAAATTGTCTCTAGGGTTGACACATAAGTTTTGACCATGCTGAACGAAATTTTGTCAAATCCATAATTTTGTGACTTTATAAATTCTTCTTCTGTGGCTACTGCTTTGAGCTCGTCTGGAAGAGTTTTGATTTTATAGCGTTTCCATTGGCGGAGGTTTACGTAAAGGCTAAATAAGTATTCTGCGAGCGTGAAGCAAATGACGAGGTTGACGATCCACATTTATTATTAAAATCATTAATTTTCTTTACTTATTTCTTCCTGCATAATATTGACATTGGAGGTTAAATAGTCTCTAGCTTTGTCGACTTGTCCAGAAGCCATGTAGAGCTCTGCAAGGTTGTGACGGATTGCAAGAGTTTCTGGGTGAGATTCGCCGTGCCAGTTTTCACGTAGCTGTAGAGCTCTATTTATAAATTACTCTTTTAAGTATTTTTCAGCAAGCTCATATTCTTTATTTGCTTTGCAAACTAATCCCATTGCGTTTAGTGAGTTGACAGACATCACATTTCCTTTTCCAAATCTTTCTTCAATAATATCTAAAGCTTCTTTTATATAAGTTTTCGCTTTTTCTAAGTTCCCAATGTCTTTGTAGCATGATCCCAAAATATTTAAGCTACTGACTAAATCAGATGTATTTTCACTATTTCTCCTCATCTCGATTATTTTTTCTAATAGAGGGATCGCTTTGTCAGGCTCGCCTCTTGCTTTATGTGTGGCAGCAATATTATGTACAATTGTGACAGTGTTTTTGTGTGTTTCTCCTAGAATATTCGTATATGACTTATAAGCGTTTTCATATAAGTTTAATGCATTTTCATATCGGCCTACAGTTTTGTACATCAGCGCCAAATTGCTGCATGCTGTGATGTGCATTTGGTTATATTCCCCTAGCTCTTTGCTTTCTTCATAAGCTTGCTCAGCAATGCTAAGGGCTTCTTGGTAATCTCCTAACGAGTAGCACTGGCTTAGTTTTCTATTAAGCTCTTTAATAGCATTTTCAGAAGTCGCAAAAACCCTCAGCAAGCCTTTTAAAAGCATAATAAATAAAATGGTAAAACAAATAGAGTGCCCAAATGACCCAACTTCACACAACTTGGCAGAAATAGGCGATTTATTGAATGGCAAAGAAGGAGAAAAGCTGCAGCAGTTTGCGAATGATTATAAAAAGATCAGGGAAGATTTGCTTCTTTCATGTGATAGCCATGATTCGATTTATGATTCTATTCTGGAGTATGTCAAGAAAAATCCTTATACTACAAGAAGAAAAGATAAGAAAAAATCGCGAATGCAATTTTTGTTTGAAGAAAGCCATTATCCACATCAGAGACCAGTGCATGGACCTGATCACCCAGTTAATGTTAGGGACACAAAGCAGCCTTGGAATATGAATCCAGGCAGGCTGTTTATACCGAAATACGTAGGAGACAGAATGAGAGAAGTTCAATGGGCACAACAAGCAATTCAAGCTCAGCAAGCTCAAATTGCCCAGCAACAGCAAAATAAATAAGCATGGTTATAATAATTTGTTAAATTAAAGCGCATTCAAATCTTGATGCTGCTTCAGCTGCTCATTAAACTGTTCTTGCATATCCCACCAAGGTGACATATTTTGAGGTTTTTCGCCAGAGTAAATTTGAGGCCATACACTTGGCGCTTTCCACTTCTGGATCTTAATTTCAAGTCTCCCGGTTAAAATTTCATTAGTTTCTGTATACCTTGTATCAATAACTTCATAAAATGGCAAATTAAGCTCAAATTGCAGCTTTTGTTTAGAATAAATGCATTTAGCTGAAAATTCAAGATGGTCCTTTTTCACTTTTATAATTTTATCATATACATGAGTGCATCCTGCAGAGTCAAATCTATGTGAGAACTTTATGTCAAGATATATATGAGTTAATGACTGTGCCCATCTGAAGCTTGGTTTAACTATTTGCGGCTCATTTTCTACATCAAATAAGCTTGTTAAGCTTGCTATAGATCTTTTATAGCTTAATAGTAAATTCATAACTGAATTCAAGTCAACTTTTGAACTGCCAGCTTTAGAAATCAAATATTCAGCTTCTTCATAAGCTCCTTTTTTAATATATGAGGAAATACATCTAAATTAAGATTACTGAGCACTGAGATGTTCAGGGACAATTTGTTGGGCTATGATGTCTTTAAGGTCGTAAGCTTGCTCAAACATATCTTCACAGAGAAGCCCAAAACTTACGTGTAGCAATGTTAAGAAAAACATAATAATATGGCTAAACAAATTAATTAAATAGATATTTTGGAGCCTCTGTCACTCAAATTTTGGTCTCTAGAAGACGTAGAGCCTGTTGACTCGAAAAATTTTCTTCTAGGCTCATAAGATGGAGAAATTTTTACTTCAATTCCTTCGTCTGGAGGTGAGTCCTGTCTGACTTTGCTTAGAGGTGGGCTCATAACGAGCTTGATGCTACCTATTTGTTCATCTTTTATAGGGATTGATGAAGATGCTTTTGGAATGTTTGAAGCTTTTCCTTCAATTGATGGGGCCTCATCCACACTGAACCTATTTTCCATATTCCAAATCACTCCATCTCCTATTGGTTTTCCTGTTACCCCTGTCATAGGGAGTAGCCATATCCAAGGATTTTGCCCAAAAACCTGAATTCAGTTCCTTTCCCTTCCTTTGTCATATAGCCCTGTCCTCTGATTTGCTTTCTTATCCATCTGTTCTATCGTCGTTGTGTTGCCTAATATAAGCTTTATATGAAATTTTGCAAAAAGCGTAAGCACAACTGCCAATAATGCAGCAAATAAAAATGCGCCTATTAAAACTACTTCTGAATAAGCATGCAGATCTCTTGTGTTTACGATATAAAGAGCGTTATCATAAGCAGGCTTTGCCATCACAGCTACTGACATATATAAACAAATCAATACATAAAATAATACCAAGATAAAATATTTTCTGTTGAAAAAGCCTACACAGTTGTTAATCCATGGGCAGTGGTGGTCCATATTAAGCACACAGCGATTACATGCAGAGCAGTGATGACAACGTTCAGGCTTAAAAACGTGGCACATTAGGCAATATCTTCTTCTTTTTATTTCTGCATCTCCCATATAAAAGCCTCATAAAGGAGGAACCATTCCTGGGTCTGTAAGCATTGCTTTAAAAAAGCTTCAAAGAAACATAAAGATAATGATGTGGAAAATTGCGAGGAATATGAGCAGTTTGAGACATAAATTAGACCGGTCTTGAAGGGAGGGGAGATATAGTCGGATTACGTTGGAGTATATAAAGGAGACTACTAAAAACACAAAAAGGACGAAAAAATTGCCGAGCAGCTTGGTACAGTTTGTAAATGTGCATCTGCCCATTTTTATCTTGAAATGTATAAATATATTTGGAAGAATTAAAATTTAAAATAGCTTAAGATCTACTCAAAAAATAATCCATAAATAAGCGATATATCAGTGTTGGAAACAAATATTGATAAATAAATTATAATCTTATTATAAATTTACGAGTTTTCTTATTCTTTATATAAATTAAGTAGCTAAAATGCAGTATAAAAATAAGTATATGGAAAACTGCCATAGTCATTCAGTATTTTATTTCAATATACCTGTTTGCCAAGAATAGCCCACTAAGGAGCATTTTTTGGTTCGCCATTCTTTAATTTTGGTTAGCCAGAAAATATGGCCAACGAATTTGGCAAGCAGCTATTGTCCAGCCAACCAAAAAAATGCCCCTTAGTGGGCTATTCTCGATAAATAAGTATATCTATTATCACACATTTATAAAAAAACTATTACATAAAATCCAAAAATGTTTAAAAGACTAAAACATTTTTCACTTGAATTCAAAAGCTTAGACGAGAATTTAAAGCCAAAATTCATCTTAAACAAGATCGAAAAGCGTGAACCTTTTAAAGTAGACAAATATTTTTCAAGATTAAACTGTCATCACAATGATGATGACGACCCAAAGCCAGTTACCTCGAGGAGTTCACTGCCAGATATCCAGCATTTAAAATCCCAGAGCGCTATTTCTCTTAATGAGTTGGGTTCACCCAAAAAGAGAAGACGATCAAAGTGATGCTTTGATAGCTGGGAATTTAATGTATGGTCACGGCCTCGGAATGACACAAAACCAAGAAGAAATATCCAAGTTCTCAAAAGAATAAAAAATATGGAAACATATGCACCTGGAAAAACATTTGGCCCGAAGCGACCTGAAAGATTAGAAAAATTGTTGGACCAACTTTCGCAGACCCAGAATAAAAAATAGATATAAATTTATAATTAAAAATTGGAAAACCACGATATTTTTCGAATTCCAAATCTTTTATTGGAGAATCCCTGAAAATCTACTCAATTAGAACATTCAAAAAAAATAAACGGCCCAAATAACAGAAGAAGTAATAAAACTATGACTAATAAACATTTTAAATATATATAGAATTTTCCCATGGATGGCGCTGTTTAGCCTTGATTTTCCCACTGGGAAAACTTTTTGGTTGGCCAAGCCATATGGCACTGGTCAACCAAAAAATTTTCCAATTGGAAAATCAAGGCTAAACAGCGCCATCCATGGGAAAATTCTATATATAACAATTTAATAATTGCTAAATACCTATTGTATAGGCAAATACTGATTCAACCTTGGATCTGATGAGTCCTTTTTTAAAGACCTTCTTGGCAGCATTGGGCTATCTAGCAATGGCGAATTCTGCATCACAATTTCTTGAAATGCTTCATAATCAAACTCTTTATTTGCTGCTTTAAACTGGTTTATCATGTCATCTACTTCGCCTTGGGTGACCTCAATTCCAGAACGTAAGAAATTATCATATAAATCTTGTGGAGTAATTGTGGCTTGTGTTCCCTACATTATTTTTACATTGGTCAGCGAGTAAAACACATCTTTTAAAATATCTTCATTAAGCACTTTCTTTTTATCAAGAGTTGCAATTATAAAATCGCTATAGTAGAAATCTCCATTTTCCAAGTATAGAAAATTCCCTTTTAAATAGCCCTATCAGTGGGTGAATTGACTGCTGAGTTCACAATTTGGTCTGACTAAACTAATAATTTTGGTAACCAAATTGTAATTGTAGCGGGCAATTCACCCACTTATAGGGCTATTAAAGGGAATTACGTATATTTTATTTCTCTCTAACAATTTTTCCAACTTTTCTACAGCTTTTGGCTGTTTTGCATTTTTAAGAGCTTGAACCACATCAAAAGCATTGACGACTCCAGTTTTATTTGTATCGAGAGCCCTAAAAATTTCGTCAAGTTCTTTGATTTCGTTATAGCTCATATTTTTTATGATAAGTTTCATAAGATATTTTCTAAGCTTGTCAGGAGCATGATATTTCATCAAAGTCTCAATTACATTTAAAGGTACGCTCTTAAGCTTGTTTTTTCTATATCTCTTAAACCACGAATGCTTTAAAACCTGAGGCAGCTTTATCCTATTTGTCGTACTTTTTGTAAGCATTTGGCTCAACAAGTCTTTTGCGTCATTAGAAATAAGTTCTCATCTTTCGTGACGAAAAACCAATTCTTCATGCAAAATTTTATCAAAAACTTCATGATGGTTATCTCCAGTAAACGGGACATAGCCTCCTAATAATAAATACATCATAATTCCAATACTCCATACATCGCATTCGACTCCATAGTTTTTATTGATCACTTCAGGAGCTAAATAATAAGGCGTCCCAACTACAGAATGAAGTTCTTTTTGGTCTTCAGAAAATTTTGTTGATAATCCAAAATCTATCATTTTTAGCTCTGCATCTGGCAGTCTTGTTGTCAATAGAAAATTTTCGGGTTTGATATCCCGATGACAAATATGCAAGTTGTGTAGATAAGTTACAGCTGAACAGATTTTTTCTAGCCATTTCGCGGCTGTTTCTTCATCTAAAACTCCTTTTCGAAGAAAATCTTCTAAAAGGTCGCCGCCTGTGCACAATTCCATGACAAGATGGACATAGTTGGAGTCTTCATAGCATTGAAACAGTTTTATTATGTTGGGGTGGTCAGCTTGCTGAAGGATTTCTAGTTCATTTTTGAGGACGTCAATTGAGTGGATTTTTGAAATGGGGATTGATTTAATTGCGTATTTTTGCTGCCTGGTAGATTGGTGAAGTCTGATTGCTTCTCTGACTGTTCCGAAATGGCCGTGGCCTAATATTTTAATAAATTTATAATGTTCTCTTATGTCTATATAGTGAGTACTTTCACGGATGACCCCTCGCAGATGTGATGTAGCGACAAATTCGCCGATTGTTGGATATCGCCCTCGGTTGTGTTGAGGTGCATTATTACTGCAGCAAACTCCCATTTTATGTTAAAAATTATCAGTGGGTGTTTGAATTAGTAAAGAAAAATTATAGTGTTCTAGGAAATAATGGTTTTGAGCTTAAAATGAAAATCCAACATGTGCTATTTATGAAGGAATATCAGTGTCGATTTTGAGAATATCGATTAAAATAGTCAATAAAACTCTAATCATTTATATTATTTTTTTTAACTCCCCCATCCTTGATCAAACGATTCACTGTAAAAATTCCAAAAAATTGGGAAAATTAACCCTATTCATGATCGAATGATTTTCATATCATGCAAATTTTTATATATAATATTAGTTATCATTGTTCACTCACGGAGGGGGTTAATTTTTTTTTTTAAAAACATTTATATATAAATTTTATAAAAAAATATTGTTTTTCGAAATTTAAAAAAATCTAATTCGCAAAAATTGGAAAGCAAATATTAATTTAATTTATAAAAATTTATGTTTTAAAAAAACAATTTGTTTGAAATTAAACAGAATTAGCTCTAGATTTCATTATACTAATTATCATTTATATATCAAAATTTTTTCCATAAAAATTTTTTCTATTAAAAAAATTTTTATTCACTCACGGAGGGTGGGTTTTTGAGCAAAAAATAGGGATTTTTCTAATGGTTTTGTTCACTTACGGAGGGGGGGGGGAGTTAGTAAAATTCCATTATTTGGGTTGAGGGATTGCAAGAATAGAATAATTTATACAGTTTAAAGGGTAACCAAAAAATTAAAATATTAAAATTTTGTATTAACTCAATTTTTTGCTGTAAAAATAATTATTAAATACTCTTAATCCTCTTATTTAAAACTTTTATTTTAATGGAAGATTCGGAAAGTAATGTTTCCTATTCTTCTTCCTTTTGTGAAGAAAACGGAGCTTTACAGGATGAATTTTTCGAACTTTTACTATTAAATGAACTTATTGATACAGGATTACTTGATAATTCTGAATCAGAGTATGAATGAAATGATAGTGATACAGAAAATGTTGATACAGATGACAAAATATTGGAGTTTTTTAAGTCGTTTAGATGGAAAAATACTAGATGAAATAGATCCTATTCAGGAAACCTTCAAATATAGGAAGACTGAGGTGATCATTGATGATAAGAAGACAATCGATAAGAAAATCCTGAAACACCAGAAAAATAAAAATTAGATCAGATTCAAATTTTATCAGAAAAATAAAATTGATATCAGAATCAAACATTATCAGGAAAATAAAATTTAGATCAGATTCAAATTTCATCAGATATAGAAAATTCATATCAGACTCAGAAATCGAAAAAATCGCGGATTGCGTGGGTTCAGAAAATTTTACTAAAATTTTATCCAAAGATTTTAGGAAAAGAAGAAAGTTAAAAAATTTTTAATCGGGACATGGCCCTGAAATAAAGGCCTTTAAGTAATAAAGATTTCTCTCTCTCTCTCTTATTTAAAAAGTTTTGGGAAAAAAATTTTATATATAAAATTTTTTTCCCAAAACTTTTTTTTAACCCATCCTTAATCGAACGATGGAGAGCCATTCGGGCGGGAGTAAGGACTTTAAATTTATATAAGTAGTTATAAACTTATAAAGTATTGCGCCATTTCGCGTTAGATTCATTTACTCACTCTTGGTTATGATCAAAATAACGATATTAATATTTTTAAAAGTTTTATAAAAAAAAATATAATTTGGGAAATCCAAATTTTTAAAATTATTTGCTAACCAAGTGGAGTTAGAAAAGTGTCTCTAGGTGAAAAATGACTTACTCACCCCTCCGTGAGTGAGCAAAAATATCTTGTTCGCTCACGGAGGGGGGTTAATTTATTTTTTAAAAAAAATTATATATAAATTTATATAGAAATTTTGTTTTGTTGAAACTTTAAAAAAAATCCTAATTCGCAAAAATTGGAAAGCAAATATAATTTATTTTATAAAATTTATGTTTTTAAAGCGCAATTTGTTTAAAAATTAAGCAGAATTAGCTATAGATTTCATTATACTAGTTATCATTTATATATCAAATTTGTTTTTTCATAAAAAAAATTTTGTTAGCTTATGGAGGGTGAGTTTTTGGGCAAAAAATAGGGATTTTTCTAATGGTTTTGCTCACTCACGGAGGTGGGAGCTAGAAAATGGGAAATTTTGTAGGTAAGCCAGAAATAAAATAGCAAACTATTTTTTATTTATAAATTTTGTTTATGGTTAGGGCAGAAAAAACGTAATTGCTAGAATATCTCGCACAGAATCTAAATAAGAGCCAGCATTATAGCTAGAATCAAATTATATACAGTAAAAAAATAGAACACTCTGAAGCAATAGAGAAAATTTAAATAATCAGAGATATGGCATTAAATAATTTCAGTTATTAGATCTAACTTTTGCATACTCCAAATGACATAGAAAGCAATTTTTAGGTCACATAAAACGAGTTTAGCCAGAAATATAACTTAATAGTTCACTTTTTTTTGTATAATTTTATTTGGGTAAGTCCAAAGTGATTAAAATTTTAAATAAATAATATTTTTATTGTAAATTGGTATTATAATTCATATTTAAATATTTTTTATTTATATGATATATAATTAGTTTCATACTTTTATTCTAGATCATCTGCTATTTAATTAATTATCCGATCATCTTACATAACTATCCATTTATAATGCTGTTCTAATAGTGAAGAGGATAATCAGAATACTCTAAATAAAATTAATAATAATGATAATAATTTTAAAATTAGAGACTAGGCTAATATAAAATTTAGTTCCTATTATTTTATGTGGCCATTATAATACCTCAAAAATTTATCTTATTCCATTTGATTTTTCTTTCCATTTAATTTTCTTTATGGTCCAATTATATTTTAATAAGTCAGAATCTAATATGAGTAATAATTTCCAATGCAATTTTCAGGCAAAAATTTACCCAAGTCATTCCATTTATCAAAAAAATATAAAAGATGTCAGAAAGATCATCTCTTACAAATATAAATCTATTGGTTTCGTCCTCGCTTGAATGTCCTATATGCGCTGAATTTTTTACAATCCCTATTTTTCAGTGTGATCGAGGACATTCTATATGTGACCGATGCTCAGAAAAAATACCTAAATTTCCTCTAATTATAAAAACAAATATCAAAAAAATAAAATTAAATTTTATATTAAAATTGTTTTTTCGATCTTTAGAGGTAAATGCCCATTTTGTAAGTCAAACATTGGTCGGAAATTGCGAAATTATAGCCTAGAACAACAGCTTTCGCTGATTGATATTTCTTGCCATTTTAAAGGATGCACCACAACAATGAAACTTTCATCAAGAATTTCTCATGAAATTGATTGCAGGTTTAATCCTTCTGGCTTAAAATGTTTAATGCCTAGTTGTAGATGAGCTGGAACCCATAAATCTGTTTTTTCTCATTTAAACATGAAACATAAAATTCCCCATTATGATGTTATGGGAGATACTGCTGAATTTTCTTCGAGACTAAGATCAAATTTACTTCCTCCAATTGCTGGCTGTGTTAAATTATTGCATACATTTCATTATAAAGACGGAAACACCATAACAATCTTGACTTATATTTTTATGGATTCAACAAAAAATTTGTTTTATCCACAGTTTAGGACTTTGGAGAATTTTTCGAGTAAATTCACATTGAAGATTTGGAATATCCAATCAAATCAATGTGATGAATTAACTATTGCAGGTAAAGCTTTGACTATTAGGCATCGATTAGACGAAGAAAGAGAAAAAAGTTTATGCTTGAAATTAGATCTTGAGAGTGTTATAGATAAATTCTCATATGAAGATATAGTAGAAAGAGACCAAAGGCTATTGCATTATAGATTATCAATAAATGGTAAGGTCACTTAATGATAATATTATTAAATAAAACTTTTAAAAATATTTTCTATTTATTTATTGGGCAAAGCAAAAGATAATTATCTGTCGCACTTCCAATAATAAGTGTGTCATCATTAATAGCAGCAACAGAAGCAAAGGTTTTATCTTGCATAATTATCTCTTCAACAGTCCAATTTCCATTGTCATTACTCATTCTACTGACTCCTCCAGCTATAGCTGACCTTTCCTTCCCACTATGAAATTCCTCTAAAATGATCATAAATTCAATCATCCTCTTAATTCCAGTTGCCAAAAACGTCCCATCTCTTTGTTTAAGAATATTATCAATATGATGAGAAAAATTCACGACTGCATTGAAGGAAAGACTGAAATTTTCTTTTATGTCATAAATTTTTATCTTTCTTTCAATAGATTCAACAGCAAAAAGTTGGTTGTTTGATATGTAAACTCCGTTGAAGCTTCTCTCAGTGTCTTGAATTACACAATATGGACTTTGCCCTTTAATTTCTTTGCTTACTTAACTTACTTAATTATCTGGTGTTTAAGGTGTCTAGTGCCGCAGCCCAAAAGGGCCTATGGCAAAACTGATGACGTAGGCGAGCCATCTTGGCACGGGTCAGCCCCGTCCAAGCCTTCTAACAACTCCTGCTTCACCAGCCCTGCTGCACGTCTCACCCGGCGCGTTGCCGTCGCCCTTGTCGCTCGACTCAGCTCCTGCGCGTGTTCCGCCTAAGGGTCATCCTCCCGTGGGGATGTGCTGAGAGGTAAAAGCCCGAAATCTTGAGTGGACTGAGGAGTGGTTCCTCTGGTTATCCCCAGAGTTAAACCGCTATTGCTGTCCAGAAGTTCTCGAGTGAAAACCTAACCCTATAAATAAAATTCCATGAGGGAGAGAAAATTAGCAAAGCTAATTTCTCTCGAACCGAATGCCATTTTATTTATATTTAATTTCTTTGCAGTAATAAAGATTTGTATTTTTCCCCATCATATAAAAGTTTCTTTTAAGAGTTGTCCATACAGAAACATCTCTTCCTTCAGGTGTGTCTGGAGTAGGAATCCACTCAGTCACATAGAAATGCCCATCCTTTATAACAGCTATATCATTTAGCTTTCCTAGAAACTCATTGGGAAATACAATAGATCTTACGTATTTTGCCCTGATTCTTTCTGGTTTGGATTCCATTAGGTAAAAAATTTCAATTCTTTCTCCATAATCGCCATAAGCATGGTTCAGGACATATAGAGTAGAATTATCGAATAAATAAATTCCATGAGGATGAAAAGGGAGATCAGCAGGGAACTTAGAAAGCTTAATAAATCCATATGTTTTGGCTTCGGAGTCAAAATAAAGTAGCGAGCCTTTAATCTGATCTTTTACATCAAAATGTTTTCGATCAGCTATCCCTGATATTAAAAGATTTCCATATATCTCGAAGTCTTCAGCTGCTAGAGGAATAGCGAATGCTTTACAATTTTCATGGTCATGCAATTGTGTAACAACAAAAATATCAAGAACGTCAATAAAATAGTAGGAAAGCCAGCTTATAACAATCACAAAAATGCTAAAAATGATCTTAGTAATCATTATAATTTCTAAGCAAATTATTCCATAGTGAAAATATTTAGATTAATTAAGATGCTAAAATATCAAGCTGAATTATTCCTTTAATGAGCAGACTAAGAGAAATGTATCAACCATTGAGCTGATAATTAAAGTTTTCCTATCTACAAGAATAGCTGATGACGCTCCAATTTTATCTTGCATAATGATCTCTTCCACAGACATTTCCCGTCATTTTTTGTTATCCTGCTCACAGCAGATGTAATTGGCTCACTTTCTTTCCCTGATTTAATTTTTTCAGTTGAGTCCATAAACTGAAAATTTTTTTTGATCCCACTCACTAATAATGATCCATTATTCTGTTTTATAATATTATCCATATGATGCTGGAATTTAATAGTTTCGACCTTCATGAGACTATAATCGTTTTGGATATTATAAATATTTACAACATCCCCCAGAGTATCTGAAGCAAAAAGCTGGTTATTTAAAATAGTAACTCCATATAACTATAATCTTGGCGAGTGCATTCAGGAGCTTTGTCTGTAGCTTCTTTGCAATACATAACACTTGAATATTTCCTATGATACTCCATATCATATTTTTTATTGAAGGCCAAAATGAATGATCTCTACCTTCAGGCGTATCTGGGTAAAAAATTTCTTCTGAAACATAAAAATGGCCTTCTTTAAGGACAGCGATATCATTTAGCTTGCCAAGCCAATTATTTCCAAAAATTATTGATCTCAAGTAGTGGGCTTGTATTCCTTCTTTTGAGTCAGATAGAGAAAAGACTTCAATTCTTTCTCCAAAGTCCCCAAATGCTGTATTAATTGCATAAAGAGTTTTGTTGTTATAAATATCGAATCCAATTGGATTAAATGGCAAATTTTCAGGATAATTTATCATAGAGATATAACCCCAAGATTTAGAAATAGGGTCGATATAGATTAGAGATCCTTTCTGGATTTGTTTTGCTGCTAAATGCTTGTAAAAGCTTGCTTTAAGGTCGCTCATCCCTGAAATTATAACATTTCCATATCATGCTAAATCTTCAGCTTCTAGAGGAAGCATAATTTTTTCGCAATCTTCATCATGATGGAGCTTTACATTGACAAATAAATCTAACTCCCTTGGTTGGTGAATAAAAGCCATTAGAAAAATCCCTATTTTGGAAAGCCCCTCAACAAAAATTTGTTTTTAATATAGATGCTCAAAGTATAACATATTAATATAAAATTAATTATCATAATAATGAAATCTCCAGCATATAAAATTTTAAATTAATTTTATAAATTAAATTGAAAGTATTTTACAGATTCTTATTTTTTAAATCTCGAAAAAAAATTATAACTAATATTTTAAAAATTAAAATTAGAATGAGTGTAAGCAATTTATTACGAAATAAACAAGTCAGCTTACTACTATAATAAGCACAATAGGTATTATCTTCATTTTTATTTGAGAGCTATAAATATACATTAGTGATTTATGATTGTTTACTTTGAATTATTAGATTTCCATATCCAGCTAAAGATTTTTCGCCCTGGAAGCGGTTGAGTTTTTCATCTGAATGAAAAATATTTTTGGAATCCTCTCTAAATGGTGAAATCATTGCTCCTGGAAAGCCAGCAATTGGGTAACTGATTTGAGGCTTAGGGCTTTGCTTGGTATATCTAGTATTAATATCATAATTAATCGTGTTTGCCTTTGAAGGTATAATATTTGTTTTGGATTTATTTTGAATCAAGTTATAAGTATCTCTAAGAGATTCTGATAGTGAACTATCCATTGCAAATTTTTCCTTGGCACTTAAAGGCGAACCCTCCATAATTGCAGAATCAGTTATAGCTTTTTGAGGGTTTTCATAGCTGCGATTTTGCTTTGCATTATATGGACTATCTTCATCAAATTGATGAAGTTCTTTATAAGCATTTTTTTCATACTCTTTTTTTCGTTTGAGCTCTTCAATTTTTCTTGCAATTCTAGATTCTTTCTCTATAAGTTCTTGCCTTACTCTTTCATATTGAAATGCTTGATTTTTCAGAGCTTCTTCTCTTTGCTTTATCTTTTCGTTTATTTCGAATTTTTCTGCTAGGTCTTTATTGATATTATTATATATTTGAAGTGCATATGCTGCTTTTTTCTCTATTGGAACAGGACTCAAACTTTGGCTCTGAGAAAATTTAATTGGTGCTAAAATAGTGTCGTTTTCTTTTTTAATCTCTGGATTTATTTTTTGTGGGGCTGCTTCAATGCTATTTTTATCACTATCTTCAATTTCTCTATGAACTGTAGATTTTGGTAAAGATTTGGCTGAAAAATCATAGCTTAGATGAGGACTCATCGACTCATACGCAAGGCCATAAGTTTGCTGGTTTTTATTAACGTTAAATAATCTTCTTCCAGATCTAAAACTTTTGCTAGCAAGAGTAGGCATTCAGAGCTGCGCTAGTTCGTTTGTTTGAGACAGCTTGTATTGAGATCTTGAATTTGGCTTCATTTTCAATAAAGGTTATAATGAAGAAAATATTCGCTATTTCTGAATTAGTTCAAGAGAAAATTTGTTCAAATATTTAATAGTAGGATATTATCTCTGGAATTTTAACGCTAATTTTCAAGAAACTGTGATATTTTCATAAAATTTCGACTAAACTTTTTAGAGTAATTTCCGCACTGTCAAAAATTCTGATCAAATGTATGTAGCCGTCCTAAATTATGCGTTAAACTAATTAATGAGTTTAGGAAATTATTTATATTGAATCAATTTCTGTCGTTTGATAGGAATCCATTAACGTTTTGGAGATCCTAATTTTGGTACCGGTTTCCGCATGCTGCTTGTTGTAGCATGGCTCGCACATACCTTTTGCATATAGCTTTCTTTTAGTGTGCTCACAAAGTCACGCATATGTCTCCCTGCCATATCTATGATAGCAGGAATTACACATACCTCTTGCATAGTGTTTTTTATCTTGATGTTGACAGGCTGTTATTTTTTGAGTCTTTCGGCGTCTTTTAGCTTTCAGAGACTGTACAGGAGATTGTGGAGGCATTTCTATATCTTCTTCAGGTTTTGTATCAATAAGGCTCTTGATAGGAGGCAGTGTCAAAGATGTTGGAAACAGGTCTGGAAAGGATTTGGAATTCATGTCTGAAAGCATCGATGATAAAAGAGTTAAATCTATGTTTGGTGATGGGCCAGATTGCATTTAATGAACAATGATCTCTATTTAGAAAATTTTAATAATACAATAATCTTTAAAAAATTGTTCTATTATATAATTTCCTTACCTCCTCCTAGAAAATCATAATTTTTATCTCACGTGCTTGTCTTGCTTATTTTAATGGCTAACTAGTTAGTATTGGATATAGACTGTGAAAGAAAAATGAATCCAGTCTGACTTCTAAAAGTACTTCCCAGTTAAATATTTTCGAGTCTGTTTTTCGATTATAACTTACTTATTTTACAAATTATCTCTTAATTATTTGAACCCAAAATCCACTGATGAGCTCACAAACTGAACCGGAAGCTTAAGCATGCCTGAAGGTGGTACGCAGCATTTTTTGCTTTTGCAAGAAGGCGTTCCTTTTTGGTTGAGCATTTCTAAAATTTCTTTAGAAAGCACCTCCCCTGTCTGAAGTTTGGCTATTTCGCTTTGGATAAATTTAAACTTTTTTACATAAGCTCTTAATAACCCTACCTTATCGTTTTTATGTTCTTCGAAATTAAAGCCAAATTTTCTCCCAAATCTGAGCTGAAGTAAATAGTCATCTAATGATTTCTTTGAAATTCCTACTTGTAAAGCAGCTTCTTCAAGGGTGTGTCTAACGATCTCTCCATTTGAATTTGGAGCTCCATTGTATAAATTTCGCCATTTTGCCACTTTGTCAATAATGAAGCCGATTTTTCTTTCTTTTGTTCGTCTAGAGCCTTGGCCTTTTTCAGAATTATTGTCTTCTTCAATTATATTGGCTGAAATTATTACTTCAGTTTGGTTAGTGAGGCGCGATTTTAGTTGTAAAATAGGGAAATCGTGCACGTCTGCTATAGGAATGGCCAAATCCGAGGGTAAAGGATCATGCCCTAAGTAGATGTAAAGGTTTCTTTCGCGAGATAAATATGATATCATAGAGTTTGCGACAGGGTACCCGAGGTCTCTTAAATATTTTAATATAGGATAAAGCAATAGCTCACCCGAAAAATTAATTTGGATAGAGGATTGGTCAATATTTTTTATTGTGTCATGTTCATAGTGGCCTAAACAGCCAAACTGCAGTTCGATTTCCAAGTTTTTCAGTCCATTCTGTACATTTCTAGGCAATTCACTATATGTTCTGATCGGATTTGACATATTATTCTAATTTACCAGGTAACCATTTTCTCATTAGTAATAAAATGGAACAACAGTTTCGTAAATATATTCATACTATTTTTGATATTCACAAAAATTAGTGTTAAATATTCCATTAAGATATTTTTAATAGTTTTTTAATATAGATTGTAGATAATAAAATTTCGGATAAACCGATTAATTTAAAGATTTAATATCTCAGATTGTTTCAATTAAAGGTAAACAGTTAGCTAGTATTAATGAAAAATTGGATAAAAATTATTTAATTTTACTTAACAGGTATTCAGCCTCATTTTTTCCAGTGCAATTGATCATTTTTCTAAACTTTGAGCTTTCGTCTTCTGCCAGCTCTGCTGGATTTCCAAACTCTCCTACCCTACCATTATCCATCAATATAATTAAATCTGAATCAATTACTGTCCTCAGCCTATGAGCTACGATTAGCAGTGTGCAGTCAATGAATTTTTCTCTTATAGTACTCTGTATAAATTGATCGGTATCAGGATCTACATTTGCGGTAGCTTCATCCATCATAATAACTTTATTATTTCTAATAATTGCCCTTGCCATACATAACAGCTGCTTTTGCCCAACTGATAAAGTAAAATTGGCTGTTTTCAGCTCTGTATATAAACCATTTGGCAAATTTGCCAGAATTCCTTGAAGATTAACTTGGGTCAAAGCATCAAAAACTTCTTCATCAGAATGATTATGCAAAGGATCTAAATTATCTCTAATTGTGGCGGAGAATAAAAATGGGGATTGAGGGATAACCGAAATTTGTTTGCGAAGCTGATGTAGACCAGTATAAGCAATATTTTGGTCATCAATTAAAATTTCTCCAGAATACAAATTGCTGACTCATCCCCCTTAAATTGTAACAAAAAATCCTCTTCAAATTTAAAAGGGAGTTAATTTTTTTTTTAAAAAAAAAAATTATATTAAATGTTCATTATAAAAAAAATAAAATAAAATCTATATTTTTGAATTTTAATTAATTTTTATGGAGAATTATATCAAAAATTTACGTGAATTCTATTTAAATAATATTCTACTTGATTTTTTTTCTGTTAAATAGGTTAAAACTCATTTTATAAAAAAATTTAGTATAAAACTTTCCTATTAAAAAAAAATTGTTCCAATTTAAAGAGGGATTAAATTATTCAAAAAAATAGAAATTCCGCACATGTCTTATTCCAATTTAAAAGGGGGAGTAAGTCTGAATATTGCTTGCATTAAAGAAGATTTTCCTGCTCCTGTCCTTCCAACTATTCCAACTTTTGATGAAGGGGGGATTATGAAGCTTACATCTCTTAAAGACGGCTCCAAAAATTCTCTATACTTCATTACAACATTTTTAAACTCCATTTTCCCTCTACTAATTACAAATGCATTATCTGATTCATAGGCTCCTTCAGCTGGTAATAAATCGTATTCATAAACTCTTTGAGTGCTTGCCATATAATTATCAAGGTCAACGATCATTCTGCAAAGGACAGTTATAACAGTTAGCAAACTAATATTCAACGCTAAACTGACCGCAGCCCCTTCTGAACTAACCCATCCTCTCAGCAAAACGATGACTAGTGCATTCATAGAGAGCATGAATGAGGAGACAATATCAGAATATAGCTGGAAAAATCTTACATGAGTTTGGAATTGAAAAAGAGCTCTTATATTTGTGTCAATAGCTTTGCTAAGTTGGCTTCTCAAATGTTTCTGCAAATCATATGCCCTGATGCTTGCAAGCCCACTAATTGCATTGGTAAAAAAATTAAAAACAGGACTTCTGCTAATTAGTTCAAGCCTTTTAAAGTTTCTTGCAGATGGTACTACTTTTTTGAATAAAAATATCAACAGAATTGCTAAAACGAAAACAAAAGCTATGTTTACAGGGTTTACAATCATGATAACTATAAGATTGGCAAAGATAACACAAGAGTATTGAAATACATACGGGAAATAGAAAGTTTGAGGCTCATCCATAACTGCTATGTCTTTCGAAAACCTGTTGATTATCCTCCCAGATGGATTTGAATCGAAATAATGAGAATTTGTCTGTAGTAAAGTCTTCAATGAATTATTGTGGTAGATTTCGTTAGAATTATATATACATTCATATAACACAAAAATTCTGCCAACACCAAAAAAATAGAAAACTACCACCATTATTGCCATTATTACTGGATAAAAGCAGCTTGATTGGTCATTCTGGTTAGATCAATATGCGATTCAATAAGTAATGATTAGCAAAATTACTTGTATCGCTGCAAAACTCAGTAAGAAAAGAAAGCTAGTAAGTAAGATAACTCTTTAATAATTTGTCTTCTGTTTTCTGAAGCCTTTTACGTGAGATAAGACTTCCACTTTGATCAACAGATCGGTGACTACTTGACTGTTAGAATTTCATTCGACCCCAAATTCAAAGAGCACTCTTCTTCACTGCCTAGTGCCAGTAGATAGCGTCTCTATAGGTAAACTCTCAGAAGAACCGAAGTTCCCCTTTAATGAGCTCAAAGTAAAGGAACTACCCTTTACTATAGCACCTCAATTTTAATTATGTGAGAAAATAAAGAATAAGGCTGAAGAATTTCTGAACCCAGTCTGCAAATACTTCCAGTAAAATGAAATTGGTACTGATCCTTCAGCTTTTTCTTCTTCCTGAATAGTTTGAGTATCCTTTGTTTCTTTCTTCTCACTCCCCCCTCCGTGAGTGAACAAAACCATTAGAAAAATCGCCATTTTTTGCCCCCCCTCTTGTGTGATCAAAAATTTTTTTAATAGAAAAATTTTTTATGGAAAAAAATTTTGATATATAAATGATAATTAGTGTAATGAAATCTAGAGCGAATTCTGTTTAATTTTAAACGAATTGCTTTTTAAAACATAAAATTTTATAAATTAATTAATATTTGCTTTCCTGCGAAATTAGGATTTTTTTAACTTTCGAAAAAAAAATGTTTTATAAAATTTAATATAGTCAACTAGGTTGACTGGAACGGGTCCTTTTTTGCTCGGCAAAAGTGAAACACGTGCCACATCAGAGCTTCATAATTTAAGAACCAATATCCAATCTTGACTGTGCTGCATTAAGATGCCATTAATTTATTAAAAAAATCTGTATGATAAACAGCTTCTACTTGTACTGAATGCTTAGATGCAAGTCATATGACATTGAGCGGTGGAGTGTGCACCTGCAAAGATGCAAACGCAACCTTCGACTCAGCTACAAGTGTATCAATAATTGCAGTCAAACTTCACTATGACGGTCTTGAGAGCTTGACACATTCTTTACCTTTTGTGCTCAACTATAATTTCTATCGATAATTCAGCATATAAACTTATTAAATCATTTATTATCTATCATACTTAAAGCCATCATAAATATTTAATATAAGTTATTGTCTCTAAAGGCCAAATTTGAATTCTTCTAACCATTGGTGTTTCCCCTGTAAAAGGCAGCATCAGAGGAGACTGATCAGAAAATTCCATATGATATATTTTATCATAGATTAAAATTCTTTCAGTTAACATTAGAAGGTGAAATTTCGAGAACCATGAGACTTGATTCAGATCGAAATTTATTTGTTTGAAGCACGATGTAACACACATGACACATCATCATGACACAAACCTTCATCTTTATTGCAAAATAAAATTTGCTTTAATAGTAAATTTTTAGATACTTGCTAGACAACAATAGCGACTGGCCATGCATCAGAAAAAATTAATTTACATTAGACATTAAAAAATTTTATAAACCATTTCATTTGTACTTGCTAAAAAAAAAATGGTCAAAACAAAAAAAAAGAGGAAGCAAACCATTTTTCAGAATCAAATGATTTTTGTATTTCTTCTTGTTCCATGCTCATTTTGGGGTTAGCCAAATTATTTTGGCAAGGCCATTTTTAAATGAACAGAAATCATCTAAAAAATTCTGGTCAAAAAATGGTTATTTTGATGAATTTCGGTTTGCCGGTATAAATGGGAATTTTTGACAAATTCAGTGAAATTTATTTATGAAATAGATAAGTTGGCGTGCTGTTCAAAATTCTTATTATAATAGCTTCAGCTCATATTTTGCAATACTTTACTGCTAAAATTGAAGTTATCTTTAAAACTTGCAATTAATTTATTTTAAAAGGGAAAAAAGTTCAAACTTCTTGCATACTTGAAGCTTATTCTGAAGTTGGCTAGCTTGCACTTTTACAACCTGTAATGATGTGTCCTGTATTGGAGGATCTAGTATAGCAGACTGAATCTGCTTTTCAGTTTGTTCTGCCATCACATGCAGTGACATTGCTTGATCTGGTGCTGTGTATAGTGTTGTGGACTGTGTATGCATAGTTCATGGTCTAGAGTGATCCAACGTCACCTGTGGTGGCATGGCTCATCATTGCTCATCTTGCAGTACATGCTGTGCCTGATCATCTTACGTTGATACTCCATGGTGCAGCATTTCCTGTAACGACATCACCTGCGATGGTGGCGTTAGTTCAAGGGTGTCCTGTGCTGCCCCAGTCTGTTGCGGCATGTCTTGTAATGAATCAGCTTGTAATGACTTAGATTTTTTTAATAAATTAATGGCATCTTAATGCAGCACAGTCAAGATTGGATATTGGTTCTTAAATTTATGAAGCTCTGATGTGACACGTGTTTCACTTTTGCCGAGCAAAAAAAGGACCCGTTCCAGTCAACCTAGTTGACTATATAAATTTTTTAAAAAAAATATTTAACCCCCCTGTGAGTAAACAAAATGTTTTTGTTCACTCACGGAGGGGGGGAGCCAGTATTTTCTTCTTCAGAATCAGACTCCTGAGGCTTACTTTTTTTCTTTTTTGATTCAAAAAGTTCTCCATAGGCTTCTTTCATGTCTTCTCTTGTGAGAAGTTCACTATATGTCCCATAAAATAATACACTTTTACCTTTAAACTACATGCTTATACTTATAAAAATTTTTGATTTAAATCTCAAGGGACAATTCATAGGAATTTTCTATACATTACCTTCATCAAGTATAAGTATTTTATCAGCCTCAGGAAGCACATAAATTTGGTGAGTCACCAATATCCTTGTTTTTCCTTCCAAAATTCCTTTTATACAATTTTTAAATAATTTTTGCGAAACTTCACTATCTACAGCTGAGAGCGGATCGTCAAGCAAATAAACATCTCTTTGAGAATACACAGCTCTTGCCAATGTAATTCTTGCTGTTTGTCCTCCGCTTAGCGTAACTCCTTTTTCTCCGACCATAGTTTCACTCCCATGTTTAAAAGTCTTAATATCTTCATCAAGGCAACATGATTTTAGCACAGAATTATACAGTTCTTCATCATAATCTTTTCCCATTAATATATTTTCTTTTATTGTTTCTGAAATTACCCAAGATTCTTGGTCTGTATATGCAAGAGTTCCATTGATCCCTATAAATCCGTTAGTCTTGTTAAGCTCATTTAAAATGCTCATAAGAAAAGAGGTTTTACTGGCTCCCACTTTTCCAGCAACAATAACAAGTTCTCCATAATTAATGCCTATGGTGATATTTCTCAGAACAGAGCTTGTATCAGTTTCCAGTAAGCAGCTCTGAGTTTCTAGCGGTATAGGGATTGGGTTGTCTTGCCAAGAAAATGAAGCATCTTCGAATTTTATGGCTAAATTTTCAGGGGCTGGATAAATTTGGGTGTTTATGGTTTTTAGCTTTAGTGATTGAGTTAGTCTGCGGCAGACTGCTAGTAGTAAATAAATATATTCAATCGCAAGAGACAAATTTTGAGTAATTATATTATGAGTCACCAGCAGTAAACTAATGGCAGCAAAAGCACTGCTCAGATGAATATCATTACCAAGCGCAACATGAACAGAAAAAGTGACTAATAGCACAAGTCCTTGGCCACAAACTGTGCTGCTTTTAGTTAAAGTCTGAAATCGTGCTTTAATCCTATACTGTTGGATTTCTTTAGCTCTGTATCCTTTAGTGATATCAATAAAAGGGAATTCTCAGCCATAAAGTTTAATTACTCTGATCCCTTCAATCAGATTTGAGATCAGCTTTATTCTTGAATCTGAGAACTTGCCGATTGTCATTCTATATTTCGTCACAAAAGCTCCTACCCAGAAATTCAATGGTATATACAGAAGTGATACAAGAATTCCAAATATTCCTGCAATTCCTAATAAAAAATATATCAAAATTATTGATCCTATTATAAATAAAGGGCCTGTTGATAAAAACCCAAAAACTGCTAGACTTTCTAAAAGCTCCAGATCTGATCCAACATTATTTAGCAGCTTGCCAGCTGCTAATCCTGAATTAATAGAGCTTTGAGCAAGTTTGAGAGTATGATTATAAATCATTAATGAACAAGCACCTTTGGTGCGACCTGCAAATAGTGATAGAAAAAACAGTCCTCTTGCAAGCTGGGTTGACATAATAATGCTTATGACGCCGAAAACAATTGCATAGACAACGCCTTTTCATAGTTCGATACTTGAGTCTTGTAAAAATTCGAGCATCCATTTTATAAGAACTGCTTGAAGTAAATATAGGATTTTCCCTAGATAGCCCTGTAAGGGCCTCTGATAGTGGGCGATATCTTTCAGTTGGTGGAACCAACTCAGTACGTTTGTCTGACCAACTCACTTGTTGGTTCAACCAACCAAGAATTCCACCCAGTATCATAGCCCTTACAGGGCTCTCTAGGGAAATCCCTATATCCGAGAGTACTTATGCAAATTGGGACAATAGCCTTAATCATATCCATCCCGTTAGCTTTAAGCATGACTTTTAGCAGACTGGGAGACTTTTGAGTTTTTAGTTCTTGATCTCATAAGTTCTCCAACTTTTTAAAGAGCTTTGTGAAACTAATAACATTTGGGATTTCGTCTAAAGTTTCAAACGTAGGGTTGGTCTTTGAAGATTTTCTTATGAGAGAGTAAGCCCAAAGCATGAAGCTTTGAGAAATAAAAGAAGCTTGGTCAACCTTTGACATTTATAAGCAATTATTATTCTATATGCTAGGTATAAATTTTGAGAGAAATTCTGATTTATAATAGTTATGAGATAAAAGCAGTTTTGTTATGCCAAATAAAAGGCATTTATAATAGCTAAAATGAGAGGCTAAAATGCAAATGCCAAAAATTGATAAATAATTATTTATTAATAAGGAATTATTAAATATTTATGTGTGGATTTCTAAAAAAACATTTTAATTTAGAATTTAATATGAATTCACTAGACTAGATTTTTGTAAATTCACAAAATAAAAAATATCAGCTTTTTAATCTTAAAAATTAATTATCATCTGAATTATTATATTAAAGAATTTATTTTAATTACTAAGCCTACTAATAATTCTGTGAATGTCCCTAAGTAGATGCCGAGTGGCCAACATAGAAGACAGCAAAATCCAAAATCAATTTAGATAATTAAGGACCCCCCCCCTCATTTGTCCAATTTTCTAGTCTTTTATCATTTGTCCATTTTTCTAGTTTTTTTTATAGGAAAAAAAAAATTTTTTTAGGACCTCATTTGTCCAATTTTCTAGTCAAAATTTTTGATAGAGAAAAAAAAATTTTCAGGATCTCAATTGTCTCATTTTCTAGTTTTTTTAAAGTAAAAAACTAGAATTTAGGGCATTCGAAAAAATGCAAAAAAGACTAGAAAATTGGACAAATCATTTTTGACTAGATTTTGGGACAAATGAGGTCCTGAAAAAAAAAATTCTTATAAAAAAAAAAGACTAGAAAATTCGACAAATGAGGGGGGGGGTCCTTATGATGATTAGAATTTTTATAAAATTATTACTTATTTAATATGTTATAAAGCCAAATCGCTACTTTAAAATAAAATATTTTAAGAACTAATATTTCAAACAGCAAAAATAGGCCCTTAAAAAGAGTTTCTCCTTAACTATCGACTAAAAAACAAAGCACACTTAAATCTTATAACCAAAATTAAATAAAATAATTGAAAATAAAATTATATTCGAGGTTTTTTAACAACTCAATCTTAATTACATTAATTCTTAAGTTTTATCAATAAAACAAGACATAATCATACTTTAAAAAAGTAGAAGCTAAATAGGGATAAAATATGGAATCAAGTTTTGATTGTCCCATTTGTTTTGACACCTATACTTCTGAGCTCAAGCCTCTTATTCTACCATGTGGTCATAATGTTTGCATTAATTGCTTATCAAGATTATCTAAAGAATCTCTATGCAAATGTCCCACATGTAGAAAAAGTCACTTTAGAATTAATCCAAGTAATCTTACAATTAATTATGCCTTAATCCAATCTCCAAATTCAAATTCCCCAAACCGGAATAATAATAGAGGAAATCCTAACGTGTTAAAAGACATTCAGTACTATTATCAATACCAAGCTTTCCTCACTCAGATTTCTAAAGAAATTAAAAGTGAATATGAAAGATCTCAAGGGCTAAATAAAAATTGTAGAGATTCATATAATGGCTCTATTGATTTCCTAATCAATTCACTTCAAAATCTCCAAAATAAATGAAATAAGAGCATTGATGAAGCTGAAAAGAAAAATATGGACAATTATAATGAAATAAAAGAGCAAATTAATAAAACTTCAACCAAAAATGATCAGCTTTTGGAAGTCCTGAATGAAGCATATAAAAATAATGCAGCCATTGATGCAAACTCTGAAATTGTTTTAGCTTCTGATAAGGAGGCCTTGATATTTGATGTTTCATTTGGACATTTTAATAATGAAGCAAATCTTGATACGGCGTTTTCTCATATTTTGCATGAGATAGGAGGTTCACTTGTATATGAGAATGCTAACATTTCTAAAAGCTATGAAAAAGAGCCTAAAGATCAGAGCTCTCCTGGGAACTTAAATAGCAAAGCTTCACCTGCTGAATCCCCAATTAAGTGGTCAGATCTTCGCAATCCTCCGAAATTTAATCCTTGAATGGAAGAAGATTATCACCGTAAAGAACAAGGAAAACCAATTACAATAAAAAATCGGTTCAGATGGTTTACTCAAGCTGATTTTGGAGCGCATGAAGCACTGCCTGATTGGGCAAACTCTAAAATAAATGAAGAGTATTCAAAAGGAAATAAAACAGCTTTTATATATACTATTTTTTATAATTAATTTATAATTTTACTAACAGCCTTTTGCTTTAAATTAAATAATTTTAAGGAAATAAATGTTTTTCAATTTAAATTGTAATGCAATTAGGTATATGATTTCAAGAAGAGACTGCAATTTAAAATAGATTTCAATCAGATGGAGTGTTTTAGATATAATTTCAAAACTCAAGAATTTGGAAAAGCAAGAAAATTAGTTCCTCTTAATTAAAATTTAAATTATTTATGCGCTTAACTATGCCTTTAAGAAGTCGTTGAATTCGGCAGATACTTTTGTACTGGCTGCATTATGAATATCAAAGATATTTATTTATTTTAACATACATTTATTTTAACTCCCCTCTTCCTATAAGTTTGAAACGAAAAATCTGATCCAATTTAAAGGGATTTAATATTTTTTGATTATATAATTAATATAAAAATTTCAAATATTGTGCATAGATATTATCATTTTCATCCATAAAATTTTAAAATATTGTCTATTAAAAGTAGTATACATTTACCCAAAAAACCAAAAAAAAAAATTATTAAATGGTCCTTGGGCATTTTGGAACCAGTAAACCAGATTCCTGGTCCCAAAAAAGGCACAACGCGTGATATTTATTCCATTCTAAAGAGAGGAGAAATAAGAAAATAAAACAAAAGATAAAATTCTAGAATATAAATTTTTTAACATATATTAATTTTTTATTTTGCATTCAAAGCTATAGGAAAATAAGGCAGTTATTTGGTATATTTACAATAACATAACAGTAACAAATAAACAAAATGGTCATGATAAAATTATTGAAAATTATTTTAGAAAATAAATCCCATATCTTTATTCTTTTCTTGCATAAAATAAAATAAATATTTATTTTTCAAAGATATCTTTGCCAAATTAATTGCGAAGCTCAGCAAGATCGCACAATAAATAGCAAGAAGTCTTACTCGAAAAGTTTAATTTTAGAATATTCAAATAATATCATTAAATGAATAAATAATTTGTTCGAGCAAAATTTTGTTAACTATTAAGCAACGCAGCTGATCTAATATAACAAAATGGAAGTCAACTATGAATGTCCTATTTGTTTCGAAGAATACACTTCAGAGTTCAAACCGCTTATTCTTCCATGTGGTCACAGTGCTTGCCAAGAATGTTTAACTAACATTAGACTGAATGGAGATATTACCTGTCCCACATGTAGGGTTAATCATCAAAGAATAGATATAAAGAAACTCACAATAAATTATGCTCTCATTCCTTCATCTTCCTCAAACAAGTCCAAGGTCCAAGAATCGATAAAACAAGGAAATCCTGAATATCTCCAAAATATCCAAAAAATTCAACAGCAGATTCAAAATGCAAATATCTCATTAAAACAAATTTCTAACGAATACGAACAAGCTGCAGGCTTAAACCAACGATGCAGAGAAGACTGCAAACAAGCAATAGAAATGCTATTAACCGCTCTTCAGAATTTAAGCAATAAGTGGACTGCAAATATTGATGAAGCTGAAAGGAAAAATAATGCAGATTATGCTCATATAAATGAACAGTTCACAAAGTATATAGAGCAGAAAAATAATATTTTAGCGATTTTTCAAGAAGCATATACAACTGGAAAAGAATTAGGTCCTTCAGCTCAAATTGCGATGGCTTCACAGGTGGACATGCCTGAATTCGATGTAAATCCAGCTTATTATGTACATGATGCACAGCCTGATATGGCCTTTGTAAATGTGCTACATGGACTAGGAGGAAGCATTGTCAAAGGCAATTTGTCATCCCCAAAGCAATTTGATTCCCAAATGACAACACCTGGAGGAAATTCTAGTCTCTATGAGAGCTCAAATTCAGAAGATTTCTACCAGAGAAGAGGAAGAGGAGGGAGAGGAGGAAGAGGAGGGAGAGGCTTTCCAAACTTTAGAAGCGACGGATCCTTTAGGGGAGACGGATCCTTTAGGGGCAGAGGAAGAGGATTTCAAAATCCTCCAGATTTTAGGCAAAGTGATATAAATTACCAAAACCAATATGAAGAAAGAAAGCGAGAAGAAAGATTTGATTGGGATCAAAGACAAAACGAACAAAATCCGCATGAGAGAAAAAAATATGAAAGAGTAGACCAGAGACCGATTGAAAAAAATAATGAAGGAGCAAAGCAAACTTGGAGCATAAAAAGAAGATTAGGCTACTCAGCGTTACCTCCATGGGCTTGTGCCAAAATAGCAGAATCGAGAACTCAAGGAATAATGAATTTTGACATTGTTGGCAATGATGGGAGTATTTGCTGAAGAGTTGATCTTCAGGGCATGACTATTCTCAAGTATAACCAAAGAAGAAATAAATGGGGAAAACCGAAATTCTTAGTTTTAAATTAATACGGTTATATGATCGTTCAAATGATCAAGAATTTATTTAACTCCCTATATCTTACAATTTACATAATTTAATTAAAAATTCTCGATACTATATTTTACTTACTTTATCTTAACTTAAAAAATTAATATTTCTAGTTAATAAAGAATCCTAGCTCCCCCCTTTTAAATTGCGCAAAAATCCTCTTCCATTTTTTAAGAAAAATTAATCAATTTAGTGTGAGTCTGTTTAAATAACATTCTATTTGCACTATATTAATTAAATTAGGTCAAAACTAAATTTTATAAAATTAGTATTTTTAAAACTATAAAATTTTCCTATAAATACAAATTTCGAGGGGACAAAATACTAAAAAAATTGAAATTTTGCCCATGCTTTTGTTTTAATTAAAAAGGGGGTGTGAGAGGCTTTTTATTTATCGAGATTAAGTATTATTGAATATTTTGATTTCTCCAGTCTAATCGTGGATTCGCCAAGTGATCATCGATATCAACAATGTTTTCATGACCAATTAAGAAATCTGTTAAGCTCATTTTGTTAAAACTCGCGTCAAATGTCTGTTTTGTAAAATTTGTCCCTTTATTATCAAGTCTAAACAATGCCATAATATTTGATTCATTCCAATCGCTTTCAATGCAAAGCACAAAAACAGAAGCTGCCCCTTTATTCTTGAGGGCTTGGCAAAGCTGTGTAATATATCTGCTTGGCTCTAATTCTTCATTAGCTCCTCTGATTCGGCTTTCATAGAAGCCAATGATATTAAATTGACTGAGCATTAAAAGAGCGACTTCTGTAGCAGCAGTCGTAGGTCTGGTATGGAATAAAGGAATTGCATCATTAACTTTGCTATCACCAACAAGAGCTCCGTAGACATCTCTTCCTGGGTGTCTTGCGCAATGGATAGCAGATTTTTTAAGAGCTAGAGTAGCTATAAATTTATCTTCTTCCATTATAGCCTGTGAAGGCTTTTGGATTATAAAACAATTCTATTGGATTCCTAGTTGCTTCAGCTATCTAAAAGCCTTCACAGACTATATAATCCTTTATTCATATAATTTAAAGGAAAATTAAAATAGTTAACTCAAAAACTGTTTAAATGGGGTGCATGCTTTTCCTCTGGACGAAATTTTTTTGTTTTTGTCAGAGGAAAAATTTTGAATAAATTTCCTGAAGAAATATCTCACCAGCAAAAAGTCTCAATTAAATGACAGGGAGCCGTTTAAAATTGTGATTAAAGCTATTACCAGATATGGCTGCATAAATTAAATATAAAAAATAAATTCAAATTATGTCACTGCTTCTAAAGCAAATTTCAAAACACAAAAAATCCTACACACAGCTAGCCACTGATCTGGACAAACTGCGGATCCGTCGTTTTCTTAAATTTTGAATCCATTTTTACGAAGACTGCAAGCGTAACCTGCTTCACTTACCAAAAATATTTCCCAATATAATCAATAATATGAGCCTTTTTGGGTTTACACTTGACGAATGTAGCGCCGATATCGATAACTGGATGTCAGAAATCAAGGAAAACCTTGATAATATCACAAATAAGCAAGCCACAGACTACGAATTCGACTTTGCCAACGAACTTCCACAAATAAAAACACAGCGTTTTCAATGGGAAGAAATCCAGGAAGGAATTAAGCCTTCGTGTGGGTTTTATTCATCTTTCAGGAACTCTTATGCTAGATCAAGTATCTCTACCATGCCGTCTTTAGACGCTGACCAAGTTGAAGAAATTCCGAAGATACTTGATTTAAACATGAGGGTTTCACTGGACAGCGAAAATTTCGGTGATTTCTCTTTGAAAAATCAAAAATCTTTATAATTTAGTTCACAATTTTGGTTTAAGGTAACTAAGATTTTTAAGTTTGATTTGTAAATTGTGGAGGATGTGTAAAGTGCGCCATATTCATATACGATAAAGACAATGTTTACGACAGATTAAATCATGAAGAACCGCGAAGCTGGGATTTTAGGGAATTAGAGATGATGAAGCTTGAATATAAGATTTAAGAGGTAGTGAGAATATTTGAGACAAATTTGAACTTAAAAATGACGTCTTGATAGAGGAGTAATCATGGAATAATTTTGGGAATATTTATGAAATTACCAAGCTGTCGGCCATGGAGGGAATTCAAGATAAAGTCAGAAATTGCTAACTTTCCTTACACCCCCACTCCGTGAGCGAACAAAATTTTTTTCGTTCGCTCGCGGATTTATTTTTTTAAAATGCGAACTGTTTAAAATTATTCAGAATTAGCAAGAGTATTCATTATACTAATTAGCATTTACATCAAAATTTTTTATAAAAAATTTTTTTATTAAAAACATTTTGTTTGCTCAGTGAGGGTGGTTTTTGGGCAAAAAATGGGATTTTTCCAATGGTTTTATTCGCTCACGGAGGTGGGGATTAGTAAGCAAGAAAAAAATATTAGAAAAATCTCTTTAATAAAATTAATTCTTAAATAGCAGATTCTATAAAATTTTTATAATTTGATGTATATTTTTCATGATCCTGAAGAAATCTCCAGCAAATTCTATTAAATTTTAGACAGCTTATCTAAAAAATAAATTTTATTAATTAAATTTAATTTTCTCTTTCAAAATGAGTTCACCAAGTAGGGAAAGTAAGCCCTTTCAATGAAACTAAAATCCTGTGTTTTAAATGAAGAAAATTAAGCTGATTCAAGTTTTTGAGTTTTAAAGACCACAAAATATAAAAATTCTAAATAGATGATAAATTTTAGCAAGCCTTCTTGATTTAATGCCAATTATAATAAAATTTGAGTTCAGTTTCTTAAACTATTTGCCTTGCATATAATAGTTATAAATTTACATTCCACTCCGTTCCTCTTTTAATTTTTGATTTTCTATTAATTAAACTGTTTCTTCTTTTGAATTTCAACTTGGCATCAAAGTAATCATTTCCTAACTCCAGTTGAATCGATTAAAAATTTTTTAAGGTTTAATATAGATTTTAATGTTTTATTAAATTTTTTTATAATTTTTTTAGAATTAAAAAATATTATGGATGCAGGCTAGAGATAATTATAGTAAATATTATTCATATATTAAAATATTCTTATTTACAATAAATAAAAAATAGCTCCAGTTAATCGTTATCTTATTTTCAAATATAAAATAAGATAACAGCTAATCACTATTGATGTTTTTATTGATTATAATTAGTTTATTTTTTATTATAAAATGCTCGGCTTGCTCAATAGGTTTAATCTTTCAATAAAATTTAGAATTTTCCATTTCTCTCAAGGAGGGGAGTGTGCAAATAGGCAAGTAATGGTCATTTTATATCCATAGCTTTTTAAAATAAGTATCTCTAAATATCTATGGCAGTATTTATACAAGCAAATGGATATTATTCTAGAATTAACTAAACCAACCATTCAAATGCAATTCTCTTCCAGCTCAAATTAACTAATTATCATCAAATAATGCAAGTTAATTCAAATATGCTGTAAAATTGATTTTTTTAGAATTTACTTAATTAAAGATCTATTAAATATGCTTACTCTACCTATTTTTATCTTTATTATTGAACGATTTATTGAAAATTAGGAAATTAATTCCCATTCTTGATTAAACAATTTTTATATGATAAATTATGAAAACCCATTTCCATACTTCTCGAATCTAATTACCTGTTTTTTAATAGTAATAAATCTTAGAAGTTATGCTGTATAATCACTCAAAAATAAATTTAATGTGATTTTTTAGCATATTTGATAATTTATCTCCTCACAATGCTCTATATGGAAAATTTTTTTAAATTAAGTTTTAGACCCATCCTTGATAGAACTGTTCTATCAACGATGTAGGAGACTTAGACATCTGATTCGATTCTCTTCTACTTGCTTTCCTCAAAAGCCAGGGGACTCAGTAATCCGCAAGCTTGCCTTAATTCCAGGTGATGGTATAGGCCCTGAGATCTGCTCAGCCGCTACAGATGTCTTATCAGCTATCCACGCTCCAGTAGTATTTGACACAATTTCCAATCTCAATGTCAATGATGATGAAGTCATCAAGAAGATTAAGTCATATCCAGCCGCTTTAAAAGGAACCATAGGTCACTTAATAGGAGAAGGAGCTGGCTCCCCCAATGTACTTTTAAGGAAGAAGCTAGACGTATATGCCCATGTATGTCATGCATTTTCACTTAAAGGTATCAAAACTAGACATGACAATATTAACGTCATCGTCATCAGAGAAAACCTAGAAGGAGAATACAGTGGCCTTGAGCACGAAGTATACCCAGGCGTCGTAGAATCCATCAAAGTCATCACATATGCGGGATCCTTAAAAATCGCAAAATACGCCTTCGAGTTGGCTTACTTAAATAACCGCAAAAAAGTCACAGCAATTCATAAAGCGAATATCATGAAAAAAGCAGATGGAGAGTTCTTAAAAGCTGTGAGACAAGTAGCTAAAGAATACCCAACGATACAATATCAAGAAATGATCATTGATAATGCATCAATGCAAATGACATCAAATCCATGGCAATTTGATGTGGTCGTCCTGCCAAATTTGTATGGGTCAATTATAGGGAATATTGTATCGTTTCTGGTCGGAGGTCCAGGGATCACCCCAGGGGTTAACATAGGGAATGATTTTGCACTATTTGAGCCTGGGACAAGACATATAGCTAAGGATATTGCAGGAAAAGGTCTTGCGAACCCGACTGGGATTTTGTTATCAAGTGCTATGATGCTAACTCCCCCCCCCCCTCCGTGAGCGAACAAAAAAAAATTTTGTTCGCTCACGGAGGGGGGTTAATTTTTTTTTTTAAAAAAAATTTTATATATAAATTTTATAAAAAATATTTTTTTCGAAATTTAAAAAAATCCTAATTTGCAAAAATTGGGAAGCAAATATTAATTTAATTCGCAAAATTTATGTTTTAAAACGCAATTTGTTTAAAATTAAACAGAATTAGCTCTAGATTTCATTATACTAATTATCACTTATATATCAAAATTTTTTTCCATTAAAATTTTTTTCTATTAAAAAAAAATTTTTGTTCACTCACGGAGGGTGGGTTTTTGGTCAAAAAATGGCGATTTTTCTAATGGTTTTGTTCGCTCACGGAGGGGGGGGGGGGAGTAAGACATTTAAATCTTCCACATTTCGCAGAAAGGCTTCAAGATGGACTCTTCCAAACCATTAGTGAAGGAAAAGTTTTAACTCAAGATATTGGAGGATCTGCGACTACATATGAGTTCACAAGAGAAATAATAAAAAATATCCAAAAATAATACAAATAATTAGGATTCTATATTTATGGTAGAGGTAGGAAAACGAAAAGAGCAAGGCAATACATTTTTTAAAGAAAACAAATTTGATGATGCAATAAGATTATACTCAGAAGCAGCAGATTGCGAAGACGCGACGAAGGAGCTAAAAGCTGTATGCTACGGAAATATAAGTCTCTGCTACCTACGATTAAATAATCCTACGAAATCTCTAGAATATTGCGATTATGCGCTAGGTCTGAAGCCAGATTATCAAAAAGTAAGAGAAAGAAAAATTGGTTTGCTCCTGGACGCCAAAAGAATACCTGAAGCAAGACTTGAAATGGGTAAAGGGGAAGTTAGCGATGATTTGAAAGCAAAAGTTGAAGAAGCTGAAAAGGAAGAAAATGATAAAATTTTGGAAGATGAAAAAGCAATGGAAAGAGAAGCAGACCTTGAGACTGAGGCTAGAGAGAAAGAAAAGCAAGAGAAGAAAAAAAATTTAAATGAAATGACAACTGCTATGAAAGAGCTTGCAAATGATGTACTGGAAAAGTTTGGGATGAGCCTGGACTGTTTCAAAGTGAAGAAATCAAAAGAGGGGAAATATTGTGTTGATTTCTCATAGATCTTAATTATAATTCATTAATAATTTTCAATAGCTGGTGTATTATTTCAGCTAGGTGTTAAGAATGAGATTAAATTTGCCTTAAATCTTTAAAGTAATTATATAAAACCATATATAATTATTATTTTTCTATCTGATTAAGAGCAGTATATTAATTTATAACAACTAATGTACCCCCAAACTCAACTTCTGTAAGCCAAAGAAAACTACAATAACAGTGATGTCGTCCACAGAATTATTGTGAACGTGCTTTCATCTTCTTGCTGCTTCATTAATTAGTGCATCACAGCAAGCTTCTCTTTTATCTTTATCTAATACTTTTCCTACGATTTTAACTGCTTCTTCACTAGAAATGACATCCCATATTCCATCTGAAGCAACGATTAAAAATTTATCATTTTCAGTCAAATGGTGTCTGGTAAATTCAGGTTCTGAGCTTACTCCAAATCCATGGGCAATTGTGTCTCCAATTGAACGAGACATAGCATTAATATTATGATATTATTGAAAAGCTTCCCATTAGTATCCGCGAGTGCGTATCTCCACCTTGATTCGTTGTTGGCCGCCTGCCACCGCCTCTAGAGGTAAAATCCTCGTCGCCTGGGGCTCGCATCAAACGGCGAGGGAAGTGAGCCGGGTTACCATGCCGTACGCCAGACTTGGGTGCCCTTCCAGAAGATTCAAAAAACGAATTTTCTGGTTAAATTGCCGACCTAGATAGAATTCATCGTCCAGGACGCAACTCCTGGTATCGAGCTTGAAAAGTTGCCCGATTGGTCACGCAAATTTTGCTGGGCTTTCTCTTTCCCAATACCGATCAAATATCCACCAAGAGGTAAAACCTTGATCCGGAATAAGTGGAGTCGGCCTAATCCGACATTGCACTCCACCCAAACCCAGTAAAAACCTGGCTGGATGTTCATCACCGAACGCCATCCTCTCTTCCACAAGGTCTCTGGTTATCCCCAGCTACAGGTGCTAAGAGGGTGGGTTGATTCATCACGCCATTTTAATGCATGAACAGGCATAGCAAGTCCATGATTATTTACGGATTGCCAGACCCTTAAAGGTCCAATTCCTTTTCCAATTGGACTATGCACTTGGTCTAAAATCCCATTAGACTGTATTATTCGGTTTTTCTCGTCTTCTTCTGTAGGCTTATGGTCTCTTGACAAATCTTTAGATTTCCAGCTATTACATAAACTCCCTAAAACTGCTCTTGAGTCTCCAATATTTGCACATATTAGCTTATTTCCATTGATCAGTACACAATTCATAGTACTCCCTGAGCTTTCAGTCGGCATTTTGCTTTCATCAATTTGGTCAGTTAACTTTTTTATAGATTTATTAAGCGCATCTTCTAAATCATTAAGAGTTGAAGATCTATGCTTAAGTTTAGCCTCAACAAGACGTGGAAACATTTCTCTGATATAATGAGAAACCTCATGACCTGATGGGCCATGCCCATCACAAACTGTGAAAAGGTAAAACTCATTGACTTGGTGGAATAATGGCTTAGCAATGTACGTATCTTGGTTGCATTTTTTATATATCCCATTGGATTCTCCTATTTTTGATTTATAATTGTATGAAATTACACTAGCTTTTTTGTTGCGAACAGATAAAGGATGCTTAAAATTTAGGACACTTTGACTTTTTAGCCTCAAAATTTGGCCGTCGTCTGCAGCTGCTTCTGGGCTTTTAAGGGTTAAAGCCAAATTTTCTTCAATTGGAAAATTCATGCAAGGAATACAAGTTCGGCGTTTAAACTGTGTTCGCCGTCTACTTGTCTCAATAGCAGTTGATCTTGATGAAAAAACATCTGGTAAACAAGTTTTTGGAGGCTTGTTGAAAATGTTCAGCTCAGACGACATATCGTTAGAAATCAAAAAATCTATTGGATCTTTGAAAATAGTCCTTGAAGACAATGAAGGAGTCTGTAATGTATTCATTCTTGGCCTAGTCCTTTGCTTGTTGAGCATATTTTTATTATAATAATAGTGGAGCAATCTTTTTTTTCTGATAATGAAAAATGAATGTAGGAAATTCTCCTAATAAGCAAAGTATTATTTTTTTGAAAATAAATTTTATAGAAATATATATAAAATCAGATAGAATTTGAAAAAAGCATACAAAAAAGCTGATACAATTTTAGATATGACTTATTTAGTATTATAAAATGGAATCCAAGCCACACTGCTTGATCACTATGGGTATGGCCGGCTCAGGCAAAACTACTTTTGTAAGAAAGTTGTATTCAATTCTCAAAGTTAAAGGCTTTAATGTCTACACAATAAACCTGGATCCAGCTATCCGCAAGCTTTCATTTCCAGCAAATCTTGACATATGTGACGCAATAAATTTCAAAAAACTCATGCAAGAGTACTCCTTGGGCCCAAATGGAGCCATTATCACAGCTCTTAACCTTTTTGCCACAAAATTCCACGAAGTCATTGACCTGATTTCAACCAAAACAGATATTCACTACATCCTTATAGACACTCCAGGACAAATTGAAGCATTTTCATGGTCAGCATCAGGGACAATAATCACAGACTCATTGGCATCAGTTTTCCCTACAAGTATGCTATATGTTGTTGACACTCCTCGATGCACAAATCCCAATTCATTCATGTCAAACATGCTATATGCGTCTTCAATTTACTATAAAACCAAACTTCCGATCATGATTGTTTTCAATAAAACTGATGTAGAAGCTTGGGAATTTGCCCATGAATGGATGACAGACTTTGAAAGCTTTATGCAGAGCATAGATGAAATCAGCAATGAAAGTTATTTGGCAAGCATGAACAGGTCACTTGCATTGGTACTTGATGAGTTTTATAATGAACTTCCTGCAGTAGGGTTAAGCTCTTTTACAGGCTTCGGGTTTGATATTTTTGTTCCTTTGCTGGAGACTAGTAAAAGAGAGTATATGAACTCGTATAGCAACTGAAATATTTTAGATCATTATTGGCCATCATTTTAATTTTCAATATTAATTTATACTTGTCAGCTTTTTTGAAAAGTTAAAAAGAATATGGCAAGTCTCCGCTTATAGTTTTAAGATCCCTAATCAGGCTTAGACGGTATAAGCAGGTGGCCTTTACCATATTTTTTCTGGTCGGCATTCTGCTGGGGTATAGCGATCTATTATGGTGCATAAATTATATTTGCCTGAATTAGAGGCAAAAAGAAAGGCGGTTGAGGAAAAGCGTGTGAGCAATAATTTGGCAAGGATGGAAGAAGATGGAGAAGACATGGCACCAATTAATGAGTTGCTAGATCAACTGAAGGTAAATGATAAAAAATAAAGGGTTTGATAATATTGGTAATTCAACAATCTAGAATAAGTGAATATAGAATATAATGCTAAAAATTAACAATACATTTTCTATTAATACTTGTTTCAGCGCTTTAATTATAAATTTATTGTTGAACATCTTTAGCATTTTTGAGAAAATTAGCTCTAACTCTCCCCACCCCGTGAGTGAATTGGGAAAAAAACCTACGTGAATGGACAATTTTTTTTTTTAATATAAATGTTTTTACTCAAAAATAAGTTATCATGGAGGGGTGTAAATTTTCAGCTATTTTTCATGATTTTTGAAAATGAAAAGTCTTATTCTCAAACAATTTAGAAATAAATTAAATAATAATTTTAAAAATAGATAATATCATATCAACAGGAAAGCTTGAGTTTTTAAATGCTTTTAGAAATCAAAAATATTAATCAATTGGCATTAGAATTTGGTCTATTACTATATATAAAGAAGCAAAGAGAAATAATCCGATTAAGTTTTATAGATTTGTCCTAAACGTTTTTAATCTACTTTCTTATCCTACAATATTCTGCATACACTTAAATTGAATTATAATCCCTGATTTAAACTTCTGGGTTTTCCTTCAGATGTAAACGGCCTTGCTTTACTAAATTCAAACTTCTGGGAGCCAGCTGCAGTGATAGGCCTCACTGAGCCAGGTGTAGTGGTATTCACATTTATCAAATCAAAGCTAATAGACCTCGGAATTCTTCCAGCATTTTCCGAAAGCTTAAGCGATAAATATTGGCTATGATCAAATTCTCTTTTCCATTTCTTAATTGAATATACAGATTTTGCTGTCTGAAGTCTTTTCAATATTTTTTTGTTTTCATCAGTTATTTTTGTAAGCTCGACAATTCGTGAATTCTTATTCAAGGAAAAGTTTTGAAGTCCACCTTTTGGTGGTAAAATTAATTGCTATACGGTTATAAGTGAGATAGCAACTAGACGTTACACATCTTGGCTCCAAAAGGAAGCTCTTTTGGATTTCCGGCCTGATTCGCCCTGTCCAAGGAATTAGCTCCCTAGGGCAGAGCCACTGTCTGCGAGGTGTCCTAATGTCCTGATAAGAAGAACCATGTGATAGGCAAAATCTGTCTAACCCAACTGGTAGGGACAGGAAAGTCTTAAAGGAGAAATAAAACACCCTTTTTTTGCAGGACTCCATTGGGATGGGTCTATTTTACTCATGAAGAGCCCACTTTTCTACCATCACGCGAGGTCCATCGCTCTATAGGAGGTGTCACTCTCGGATTCTATTTTTTTCAGCATCAACATTTTATTCCTTTAGGTGGTAAGGAATTTGGAGTCAAAGGAGAAGGTTTCATGTCAATCTCAAGCATTTTTTGGAGGAGAAGCTTATTTTGTTGATCGATTACAGCTCCTCTGTCATTTTTGATTCGTTCTTGCTTGGCTCGACTTTGGAGATGAGGCATTGCTTTTGGGGGAAGATTATCTATACGAGGTCTCATGTTACGGATCTTTATTTGATGTAGGGTATGCTCTCTCAAGATTTCTCGATCTGTGCAGCGTTTGTTCGCACCCATAATGTTCCACATTGAAATTTTTTAATAGAGAGTTACATTTGAAGAGATAATTATCAATTGAATGATAAATTAAGAAGATAAAGGTGATATGAAGAAAACAGAAATCAAATAATTTGTTTTATATATTAACATTAGCTTGAATGGTATCTTTTAATCTTTGGAATTTTCTTTAAGTATATAGATAGACTGGAATTTTTGAGCACAATAGAAGATATTATCTTTTTTTGCTCCTTGTATCATTAGAGCTTAGTGATAGTAAAAAATGTAAGTGGCTTTCAAATATTTATAATAAGTTTTTCTATCTTAGAAATATAATTATATAAGCTCATTTTTAATCTTAATCTTAATTATACTTATGGTGTTATATCGAAGGACTATATCTACCCCTTACTTATGCTTCCCTCCCGGCTAGAATAGTTCGAGTTTGATAACATTCCGACGCTTTCTCCTGTCAAGCGAGGACTTGCAATTTCCACCAGTATTGGATGAGTTATGTCACCTCACTGAGCGTCAATATTCAAAATGGTTGAATTTTCTGGCTGACTTTTGATAAAAACAGAATCCGAAGCCCAGGGCTAAATCCTCATTTCAAGGTGGAATAGTCCCAATTGGCCAGGAAAATAACTGCTGCTCTGCTTGGAGACCCCTTTCCTATTCTCGAAGTCATTTCCTTCTAAGACAAAAAACTGATTAGGACTAAACAGCAGTCGGCTAGATTCAGCATTGTGCTTCACCAAGCCAGGTTATAAACATTTCCAAACGCCATCACCTCTTCCTGAAGATCTCTGAATTCCCTTGCGGAGAGTTAGTTAAGTATTAAGAGGGTAAGTTGGTTCGCCATGCCATTTAATATATGCTCATTTTAATCAACAAACTGCTTTTTTGTTGAGATAATAAGGTTATAATAATTATAAATTTTTTAACCCTTACTCCTTTGGGGGTAAATAAAGTGATAATCTATTTTTCAAGAGCTAGGTGAAAAAATTATATGTAAAGAATTTTATATAAGTATATTGATATTAAATTTAAAATACTCAGCTAATTCTAATAATTTATTATGGCTTGTATTTTAAGGGTGGATTTTACATTAAATTAGAGATTTCTTCCAATTGATTTAAAATCCAAATTTGAAAAAAATAAGGATGATTAAACTTTTGTATATTTTTTTAAGCCTGCAAGTAGAAAATTTCTTTAATCTTGTATGAGGGATAGAGTATGAGCATAGTTTAGCTACATAATGCTTTATCTTCCATACTTTAAATTTGATTTATCTTCTGTCAGTTATAGTTAATTTATCTGTTGAATATTAGAAGAATCAGATTATTTGAAATTAAGTAGAATTTTAAGCTCAGCATAGCATTGAATTTATTAACCCAATTTGTCGACTAATTTAGTATAATATAAAAATTCAATCTATCTAAATAAAACCCCTTTTATTAAAAAATCTCCAGATCTTTATATATCTAGTTTTTAATACTTAAATCCTTCTCAAAGCTTTAATTTGAAAAATTTAATGTTTAATGACATCATTGAATTTTTTCACCAATTTAAAAATATATTGTAAAAAATGTTGTTGAATATAAATGGATCTTAAAAGGATTATCATCTTTAGCTCTGTAGCTTTGCTTTTCAGCTGGGTTGTTTACTTCATGATAAATCTTCTAGATATTTTTGTCGTGACCAATAAGCATCACCACGAGACTTGTGAAGTTCTTGACTTGCCGCTAGCTCCTGAAGATATAGAAATCTACGGAAGCGTCATTATAGCAGCTTTAGATGATAGAATTCCTCATATGTTTAGGCACCAAGACATGAAAAGCGCTAAGCAAGGTCTTCTAGTCTGGATTGATCCTAAGACTAAGAAATGGGCTGAAATCCCTATATCAAATTTCCCATCTGGATTACCATTTCACCCTCATGGGACTTTCCTATACAAAAACTCAACTTTGTATATGGTAAATCATGCTCTTGGGCAGTATGGAGAAAGAATTGAAGTGTTTTCTTTAGTAGAAGATGGAGACAGGAACATCAAGGCAACTTACTTAAGATCTGCCGTGTTTCCTGACAATTGGCATGGGATAATTAATGATGTCGTCGTCTACAAAGAGGGACATTTTTATGCAACCCAATGGATGCCAATTCCAGACACTCCAGAAGGCCGCGATCATTCTTTCTTGACATCTTTCATCAGAACTGCCAAAATGTTCTTCTATAAAAACTCCTACGTTTATTCTTGCTTTGAAAAAGATGGAAAAGCTGAATGCACACCTCAGCACATTGCCTATATAAATAACGGAGCAAATCTGATAGGAAACCAGCTTCTAGTAGCAGATACATATCCAAGCGTCGTGAATATTTATGATATTCAAAGTGATATGAGCTTGAAATATGTAGAGTCTGTGAAATTCCCTCATCATTTAGATAACATTAGCATTGAACCTAATGGATCAGCTTTGGTGGTAGGAATTACAAGAATGGTTGAATTTGTGATTTTAACTGAAAATCTAAAGGCTGGAAAACCAAAAAGTGTAATGGGAAGTGGAGTGAGCAGAATGAGTAAGGTTAATGGCAAGTGGGAAGTCAAAGAACTGCTAATGCAGGATACACTTTTTGCGAGTGCAGCAATTATTTTGGATGATACAATACTTATTGGAAGTATTATTGATAATGCTGCCTTGGTTTGCAAAGTAAAATCATAATTAATGATCGATTAAGGAAAAATTATTTTTTTAATTTTTAATTATAAGTAAACTCATTGAATGAATCTTATAGTGATTTCTTACTAATTCATCCTAGTGAGTAAAGCAATTGAAGACACTAATTTTTGGAAAAAATCAATCGCCATTCTTGAGCGAACAAAATGCTTATTTATATAACCATTTTATATTAAATAATTTGATATTTTATTAATAATAACTATCCAGATTATTTATAAATTTATTTTGAAGCAATAAATTTATAAATTAAATTAGAATTTTTTTGGTCTTAAAAATATTTTAAAAGTTATCAAGCAAAAATTCTAACATATTTACAGAGCGAAAGTTATTTTTATGCATTCTTTGAAATTTTACGAAATTTATTTTGATTGCATTCTATAACTTTTCTCTATTACTTACTTAGTCATAGCTTGGTAATATAAGAATTGAGAAATGGGCATAGAATTAATTATGGGCTACATCAAACCATTGGAATGCAAATTTAAGAGACAGCACTCTCAACCCACTGTAAGAAGTGGATTCGAGATAATGAAAAATTTCAACGGAAATTACCATCAAGAAATTTTCTCAAGATACAATACTTGAAATTATTTATAATTAAAGATCTTTTGCTCAGCAGTCTGTCAGAGACTCTAGATTAATATTCCTAATAAATAACGTCTAATTATTTTCTCCAATCATTTTAAAAATAAACTTGACATGAATTTTCTGATTATTCCTTTTTATCAATGGAAGCTCCTAAAAACTCATCAGGCGATGAAAGCGAGAATTCTTATGCCGATATCTCACGATCTATTGAATGCAAATCTCCTGCACAAGTAGTTCCTTTTCCTCCTATGTCTATAGCATCTCATGGCTCTACCATTATAAGATCACCCTCACAAGGCTTATTCAATGAGTCTGGCCGTAGCAGTATTGAGCCACCTTCAGAGGTGGCTATCAAACTAGAAAACGTCCACAAGACATATTTAATAGGAACTGAAGGGGTGGCAGCACTTAGAGGTGTCTCTTTTATAGTTAAAAAAGGAGAATTTGTGTGTATATTAGGGACATCAGGAGGAGGTAAAACGACTTTATTGAATATTATGGGAACTATAGATAAACCTACCAAAGGGCATGTCTGGATCTTTGGGTCAAGAATTAAAGCAAACACTCGTGATAGTTTTCTTGCTGATTTAAGAACGAAACGCTTAGCTTTTGTCTTCCAAACCTTCAACTTAATTGCGTCTATGACTGCAATAGAAAACGTTGAGCTTCCAATGCTACTTTATGGAAAGCTGTCTCCAAGCGAAATAAAGACCAGGGCAAGAGAATTATTGGCAAAAGTGGGTTTAGAAGAGCGCACAGACCATTTTCCAAACCAATTGTCAGGAGGTGAGCAGCAAAGAGTCACAATAGCCAGAGCTCTTGCAAATGACCCTGAGATCTTATTATTGGATGAGCCAACGGGTGATCTTGATACAAAAAACACTGATATTGTGATGAAAATTCTGCTTGATTTAAATAGAGAAGGGAAAACTCTAATTATGGTGACTCATGATGTAAGCTTGAAAAGCTATGCCCACAAAGTGGTAAGAGTAATGGATGGCAAATTAATTAGACAAGAAGAAATCACTGAAGAAGAAAGATCTTCTATGATTGAAAGGCATAGTGAAGGAAAAGCTGCATTGAGGACTGGAACCAACGTGCAGCTAACTAGTGATATGCCTAGAACCACATACCGAAAGCCAGCTGATTACCCAGCCTTGCAGCCTAGAGTATCATAAATTAAGTAAATTTTATTTATAAATGCTAAATAAAGGAAATGCCCAGACACCTGTTAAAGCAGCTAATATGGTAAGCAAAACTAATTCGCAACGAAATAGCCCAGCACCAGACCATTACAATGATAAAAGGCACATTTATAACAAATCTGTATCACCAGGACGATTTGATTATTCTTCGTTTGAGATTCCTTATAAACGATATAAAGAAAAAACCAAAAAACAGAAAATTATTCTTGATATTTCTAATTATTTTTTTAGCGGGAAATGGAGGACTTTGTGCAAGAAGATTTTGAAGAATTTCTTTATGAGAAGTGACAGCAAAATCACTGAGATGTGGTCAGATGAAGAAGACGCTAAGTACTATGATGATTATATAGAAAATTATAAACCTAGTGCTGAGGATTGTTATGGTAGTGATTATGGTAATTATGAAAACTATGAAGATTACGAAGATTATGAACATTATGAAGATTATAAAGATTATGAAGATTATGAAGACTGTGAGTATTGCGAATCAGAAAAAGAAATTTGTGCGAAATACGCATGGGCATTGCATCAAGAGAAAGAGGCGTTAGATGATGGAAGCCATTCTAAGGTTTGTGAAAGTGTGATGACTAGTGAAAATAGAGTAAACAGAGATGGAGGTAAAGATAGAACTGAAGACTGTATTGATGAAGTGGTAACTAGAGAGAAGCGTATTCACAAAAAATTGCCCGCGAGAAAATGGAGAAATGGGAAAAATGGCGGTAGATTTGACGAGCCATTGAAGGAGGAAGTCGTTAACATGTTGAGGCTATTTGAAATTAAGAACGGAGTTTTTTGCAGGGAAATTGAAGAAATTTGAAGAAACGTGAAGGAAGTGGAAAAGATTGAAGAAAAGGAAGAAGGTTGAAGAAAATTTGTGTTTTTGAAAATAGTTGAAGATGATGGAGATAATTGGTCCTGTAACCGTAATAAATAAATAAATAAAAATTCTTGATATTTCTAATGAAGACGCCAGAATGAAAGAAATTTTTACTACAGAAAGTAAATTCAGTGCTTTGGCATCTCACATTATAACTCCCAAAAAGCAGACAAATAATATTTCGTTAGATAACAAGCCTTTTAATCGAAGAAAAACTGATTTAATGATACAGACAAACAATTATAATGGAGATGCAGAAAGGAAAAGAGCGACTGCAGCATTTTTTGGGGATGAAACTGATGGGATTCATAAAATTTCGAATCAGTTAATAATAAGATTTGCGAAAAATCAATTAAAATCAATGATTCATGACCCTATTACTGGAGAAGTTAAAGAATTCAGGGCTGATAGAGAAAAACTTTTGCCACTTGGAGAGCATAGACAAGAGAATGTGGCGACGAAAATTTGTGAGTCTCCTCCACCATCTATAAGGTACGAGCTGCCAAAATTTGGCAAAAAAGTGCCGAGAAATACAATTTTCAATCCTCTGACTGGTGAAATAAAAGAAGTTGATAAAATGCAAAATTTATCAAGTGATGGAATGAACAAGAGTATGATACCGAGCTTTGATTGGCCTTCTGTGAAGTCTAATATAATTTATTAAGTAAAATAGCATATTTTATCAACTATCTTTGCAGAATGATACTCAAAGAGGCTTCATAACTGTATGAGCTATTATTAACTAATTGCATACCTAGTTTAAGTTCTGCTAGTAAGCAAAATTGTCCAGAAAAGTTGCGATATAAGTAAATTATTTATTAATAAAAATTCAGTTTTATGCAACTGACGCTAGAAACTGATCAAACCTGAACTCCATTAAATTAATAATTAATGGAAAAACCTCCTGCTTATTGGATCGCCAAATTTCAAAACAAAAGCTCTACTAGTCGCTGCCTAATTCATTTGCTAGGACAAAACGTTACCCGTGAAATCATTTCATACTTGACTCTCGAAGAATTCATCAACTTTACAATGACTTGCAAGAAGTTATGAAGGTTTGCCCAAGACCCATGTGTTCGTATTAACGGATCAAACCCTGGAAGCTCTGCTTTAAAATATGTTCTATATCAAGACGAAACTATAGGAGGTCAAAACTTTTCTGAAATTATGATAAAACGAAATTATTCTATCCATAACTCCCCAAAAATTGGACTTCAATGAACTAATACTCCACAAAAGATTTTCCACTTTGTAAATATCAAAGGTGAAAACTATTTTATTGCTTTTAAAGATACTTTTATCAACGTTTATGAAATTCCAACATTTAAGAATGAACTTATAAAGAGGGAGTCATGGTTTTGTAAGCACGAAATCATTGATGCTGCTGGATTTAAGAATAAAATAGTTGTTTCATATGAAGGAGGGCTAGGATTATTTGTGTATGGAAGATGTGAAGATTTAGAATATTTCGAAGATATAAATTGCTCAAAATTGGCAGTGGAAATTGCTCCACGCCATAGATTGACTGATTTGAAGTGGTTTGAAAATGGGCATCTGATAATTGCTAAGTCTCGAAGGGCAATACAGCTATATCGAAGTGATCTGGAGTTAATTCATGAAATTTCAGTTGAAGAAAAAATGCTTGAATATCATGTGCCTAGTATAAAGACCAATGATTTTGTTGTTTATTATGATAACGTGATTAAAGCTTACAAGTCAGCACTTCAAACTCATGTAAAAATATCTTACAAAGAGATAATTAAGGTAGTATCCTCAACTCAGTATAAAGTATTTGATCGCGTTGAGCATGCCTTAATAGTACAATCCAATAGCAATCATCTCTATAAAAACCATGAAGCTCTTCCAGTCTTCGCTAGAAGTTTTAAAGTCGATCGAGAATTTTTATTATTCATTGATGAAACATCACATCTGACTATATATGATATGAGAAATATGTGCTTTTTGCAAGATGTAATAGAAATGAGAAATTCTCTAAATTGGGCATTATTGACTTATATTTCATTTTATAAGAGTATTTATCTCACGAAGAATGATAAATATGAAATAAATGTTTACCATTACAAAGAAGCTGCTCCATTGATTTTCAAAACTCCATTCAATAAGATAGTTAATCAGTTCTATATTCATCCATTTTTATGCCTTTCAGGTACAAGATATGGGCATTTCGGAATAATGATTTTAAACCTTTATTCATATATCCATCACGAGGTCTATGAGGATATTTTCAACTATGAACTTCCACCAAAAAGAAATAAAAATGTAAAAATACCTTTAAAAAAGCAAGATGAAGATAATGAAGAAAAGAAAGAAGAAAGAGTAGAGTATCGCAGAGGAAATTTAATTAGATATAAAGAAAAGGAAAAAGAAGAAGGCACAGCAAAAGCAAAAAACGATAAGAAAGAGAAAAAAGATAAGCATAAAAAGCATCATTAAAGAATTAAAATGAATTAAATTATAAATCTAAAATATGTTTTCAAAAATTATATATAATTTTGAATTAGACTTTAATCATTTGATAAAAACTTCTAAATGCACCTTTATTAATTAAATCGCTGAAATTAAAACATATACCCTATCACAAATATACGCATTTCTTTATATAATCATAACTTCACCAAAACCCTTCTCAAAACAGTCTAAACACCCAATTTTTTTACTTTTCTCTATCTCTTCTTCCATTCTATTTCTTAACCTTATTGCTAAACCATAAATAAATGGCTGATACACCTGTGATCACAGTTTACGACGCACAAAGCTCAGGAGAAGTCAAGGAAAGCGTTGCCCTCCCAGCAGTTTTTACCGCCCCAATCAGGTTAGATATAGTTCGTTTTGTGCACGACAACCTTAACAAGAACCATCGCCAGCCATACGCAGTCTCCCTTTGGGCAGGCCACCAACACTCAGCCGAGTCCTGGGGTACTGGAAGAGCAGTTTCCAGAATTCCAAGAGTTTCTGGCTCAGGAACCGGCAGAGCCGCTCAAGGTGCTTTCGGCAACATGTGTAGATCCGGAAGGATGTTCGCTCCAACCAAGATATGGAGAAGATGGCACAGAAGAGTCAACATCAAGCAAAAGAGACACGCTGTTGCCTCTGCAATTGCAGCTACTGGAGTTCCTTCTCTTGTTATGGCAAGAGGCCACCAAATTGAGAACGTCAATGAAGTCCCATTGGTCTTAGACGGAATTGAAAAAGTTGAAAGGACCAAAGAGCTCCTTGACATCCTCACAAAATATGGAGCTAAAGACGACTTAGAAAGAGTTGAGAAGAGCGTCCACTTGAGAGCTGGAAAAGGAAAATACAGAAACAGAAGATACACATTAAAGAAAGGGCCTTTGATCATCTACGAAGATAAGAACTGTGCTTTGAGAAGAGCTTATAGAAACATCCCTGGAGTTGATGCAGTTTCAGTCCACGAATTAAACATCCTTAAGCTTGCACCTGGTGGAACCTTAGGAAGATTCGTAATTTGGTCAGCAGCAGCTTTCAAAGCTCTTGACAACATCTTTGGAACTTACTCAACACCTGGAGTTGAAAAGAAAGGATACACCTTACAAAGACATATGATGACTCAAGCAGACGTCTCAGCTATTGCTAAGTCTGACGCTGTCCAAGGTGTCTTAAGACCAATCAAGATTGATGAAGACGAGCACCACCCTAAGAAACAAAATCCTTACAGAAGCAAGAGAGCAATGGAAAAACTCAACCCATTCTTCAAGCTCAAGAAAAGATTTGAAATTCTTAAAAACCGCAGAGGACATTAAGTAATCTCTTCCATCATAATTTTGCCTTTATATTAGAAAGAATCCAATTATTAAGCTATAACGATTATTCCAGTTCCTTGAACCTTCATTAGGGCTGCACCAATGTAGAACCCAAACATTTTCCATTGTTTAGTTTCGTAGGCTTGGACTGCATCATAAAAGTCTTTATGAAGGTCAACCCCATTTACCAAAATTTGGCCATCATTGAAGCTGAAAGTCATAGGATTTTCAAAGATGTTTAGGACATGGAAAACCCTGGAGGAGTCTCTTAATGAGTCACCACAGTCTGAAAGAACCTTTGGGAGGGTGTTCAAGGCTGCTTTTATTTCTTTAAGAGCTTCGGAAGCTGAAGTAAGTGTGCGGAGCTTGAGAAGAGAAACAGCTTTTAAGAAACTTTCTTTGATTGCGAGGGTATCTTTGATGCAGTCTTGAATGTCATTGATGTCTGAATCTAAAGCAATTCCTTGTAAAACACCTTCAATTATAAGGAAGACTTCGTCTCCTTCTGAGAGAGGCTTTGGAGTTTGCCTTACGAAATTGGTGGAGTCGCGTGGGAAGTATAATCTTGCGAGTGATAAGCTAAGCAAGCATAATATTAATGCAACTTTCATATTTATTAAATTCAACAAAAATAGATTTGCCTATAAATCTTAAGATTATGCTAACTTTAATGGAAAGAATGAATTATTTAAATATATATTATTCAAGTTACTATCCTTTATTGAATTTTTTTAAATTGAAGTTAAATAAATTAAGATTCCGCTTCCAACTTTCTTAAATGCGCAATAACTGTATCTTGAATCAAAGCCACTGTTTTCTGCTTAAGATTTTCTGAGAGATAATTATATTCATTCAAAATCCTATCACGGTCTTTTGTGGTCTTCATTAAATCTACTTCCAAATCGTTAATCTGACTTGCCAAATTTTCTCTAGTGTTTTCCATTTGCTTTCTTTCAGCAGTCTGTTCTTGTAGAAGTGTCTCAAGCTGCTTCATATGGGCTTCTTTTCTTTCATTCAATGTTTCGCTCAGCTCATCATTTTCGCCTCTAGATCTCTCTAAATTGGTATTCAGCATATAAATGTCTCCTCTTAAGCTTTCAATTGTAGCATTAGCCTTGGTAAGCTGCCTTTGAAGTTCCGCTCTTTCTTCTCTAAGCTGGCCTATTGTAGACTCTAATGCATTAGCTTGCTCAGAAGCTCTTTTTTCGTTTTGAATGATTTCACGCTGCAAATCTTGGTTTCTTTTGTTTAAATTTTCTCTTGAATCTTCAATTGATCTCATTCTGATTTCAAGGCCTTTTAATGTGCTGTTAAATTTAGTAGTTTCTTCTTCTCTGATTTTGAAATCTTGATCAGTCAAAGCTTCTTGATGGGAAGATTTTAACTGAGCTATTTGTCCTCTAAGATTTTTAGTTTCATTATCTAGTGCTTCTCTCGCTGCTCTTAAATTTCTGATATTTTCTTCTGCTTCCTCAAGCTTATTAGTGTAATCTCTATTAATTTCAAAGACCTCTTGTAAATGCTCTTTTTTAGTCCTATCCAAATTATTTCTGCTGGTTTCTTCTAATTGTTTATAAAGTCTGTCCTGCTGAGTGATCTTTTCATCATAAGCTCTATATCTTTCCATAGCCGAGCTTTGCAATTTTTGGAACTGCTCTTGGAGATTTTCTAACTCTTGACTTAAAATTCCTTTTTCATTGTTAGATCTGCTCAGTTTGGTTTCTAAATCTTGGATAATTCTTCTATCTTCCATTTCTCTTTTAAAAGATTCCTCTTTTTGTATCATAACTGCTTCTTCAGCCATCGTCCTTTTGGCTTTTTCATTTTCCAGTTCTCCTAAAAAGTCATTTCTCATTTCAGTGCTTCTTCTGGCTTCTTGATCTAACAGAAGCTCTAATTCATTAATTTTTGATTCACTTCTTGCATTGGCTAGTATTTGAGCTTCTAGTTTTTGATGGATGTCATCAGAAAAATCTCTAGAAGCTGTCCTTTCCATGCTCCTTGAAAGGCTTTTAGGACTGCTATATCGTGATCTGTTTTGAGGCTGATCAGTTCCTTTTATAGCTTGCTCAACCTGCTGCAAAAGCTCTTCTGGAATCTTATTTCCTGATAAATCGAGCACTTGGATTGCGTGTGGCTTTCTTAAAGCTGATATAATTGCTCTTGCTCCATTTGAACCAATATCATTCCATCTTAAATCGATTTTTGTAATAGACTTATTGGTTTCTAACAAATCAGCAATATACCCAGCTCCTTCAGGTCCAATTCTGTTATTTCTTAGATCTAAAGTTTGGACGGACTCATTATAAGCCAGTGCATCAGTTAAAGACTTTAGGCTGTTTCCTAGATTATTCCACTCTAGTGATATGTTGCGGACAAAAGTTTGCCCTCTAAGAGCTGAGGCTAAGAGCCTGAGACCTTCGCCAGTTATATTGTTGCCGCGAAGCTCCACACTGTGAACTCCAATATTATCTTTTAAAAATTGCGCAACTAAGCCACAACCTTCATCTCCAATAAACGCATCGCCAAGGTTTAAGGATGAGCTTCCTACCTGAGCTGAAAGTTTGTTTTCGATTTTGCTTAATGAGAGCTCGTTTAAGAAAATCGGTCTATCTGAATCTTGAGATCTTCTTCTATCAGGAGTTGAGGCTCCGTAACTTGACATCCAATAAATATTATGGAACTTTTTAAATGATTTAGGAATAGAAACAAAATATTTAACCAAAAGAAAGAATAGGCTGCGATAATAGGAAAAGAAAAATAATGAGTATATTTAAAAGAACTTAGAATTAAAATAATTTAGCTTCAGCAATTTTAGAGGCAATTTTTTATTATTCTGAATCTTGAATCAGTTAATTAGTTTTTTTAAATACAAAAAGATTACGGGTTTTTATATATATATAATTGTAAAGGTCCACGAATATTTCAAACCAAATTCTGCTATTTGATACTTTGAGAGCTATGCAAGGCAGTATCATTTAATTGAGAGTTAATATATATTTTTCAAGTTCTCATACTTAAAAAGCACTTAATCACTGGCAACATCGATAATATATATAATTAGCATATTTATGTGTTGGCAAGTGATCTTTCATCTCATAATCGAATAGACTCAGGCTATTTGAGTTTAATCATATTAAACGCTAGCGTAAATACATTCAACTGATTTTAATTTAACTTTATTTAGTTCTGGTTTGTTTGAAGCTGGACGAGCGATAGACAAAGGTTACCGCGGCCATCGCTTCACTTTTTACTTTTTGTCAGCTGGAGATTTTCAACCTAAAGAGCTTGAAAAGTGCCAATGACAATTAGGTGTATTCAATAAGTGATTCTGATCGCCATTAATTATTTATTATAACAATCAAAAATGAATAAAAATTTTTCAATGATTCCTAAATGTTGCCCGTCGAGACGTGGACATTTGCCCTAGAAGCACCTTGGCGATCGAAGCGAGTTTGTCTCCAGCAGGCTGGTGGGCCCGATGCGACGAAAGGCGAGTGATAAACCTGGAGTTGTAACCCCGTAGTGGACGTTAAGCGATATAAATTCCATAAGATAAGATTCCTAATGTTGCAACTTTAATTTATTGATAAAAATTTTTATTATCCCCAAATAATCATAAAAAACAGTAATATCCTATTTTCTGGCAGTAATTACAATAAATTTAAATAATAAAATTAAATTTTACTACCAAAAAATGATTTCACAAAAAATAATCGCAAAATTATATCATGTCCGGATGCCCATTCTTCACCCTCGCTCCCTCAAAAGGAACAATAAAATCTCCTTTCGCAATTAATAAAACCCATAGAGTCGATGACCCTAGCTGTTTTCAATTCACTCAAGACTACTCCAAGCCTTATATATCTCCGTATATTGATGCATTCGCACGTTACAAACCAGAAAAATTCCCTTGCTTCTACAACCTTCCTTTTTATCTTCAAAATTCTTTATTCCATCACACCTTTATATCTCGACACAGGAAAACAGAATTTACAAACAAAGTAATGATCGCTAATGAGCTTCGAGAGTCAGGGAATAAAAACTTCCACAAAGGCCACTATTTTAAAGCATTTTTATGCTATGACCATTGCTTAGGACTATTTTCGTGGATTGAGATGGAAAGTCAAGAAGATGATGAAAATTTGAAAATTATCCAAAATCCAGAAGAGGACCAATTAAATGAAAAATCAAGAATTGGCATGATTTCACAGGTTTTATTGAATATGGCTGCTGCACTTATAAAATTAAGGAATTTTAAAGAAGCTTTAGATGTCTTAAAAGAAGCCATTTTAATCAGCCCTAAAAATCAAAAAAACAATGGAATGAGAGCTATATGCCGCGCTGCAAATAAAGAATCTGACATTTCCGCTTTACAGTTAGCACTTGATGATGCAAATAAAGCTGCTGGAAAGTTTGCTGAATACCGAACTGTAATAGACTATATAAATGAGATTTTACGAGAAAAGTACCAAGAAGAGTGCCAGTTTTACAAAAATTTTTTCAAAAATGTCAAAGAATACTCAGGGACTCGTCCAAACACAGACTATGAGTTTGAGCATACAGTAATAAAAAAACTTGAGTGCAAATATCAAAATATGCTAATATATTATAGAGAATCTGATATATTAGGAAAAGTAGAAGATGAGCACAGAGAGGTGGTTAAAGTTTGCTCCAAAATGAATTGGATATCGAATCTTTCGTTAAATAGCCCAAGTGTTCTGATGTCTAAGCACGCAGAGGCTGTTGGGCTTGATATTTCTGATATTTCTATTGATAATGCTTTTGAAGGTGTGAAAAGACTTGAGATCGTAAAATCATTTAAAGAAGGAAAATACAACCAACGCCTTCTATATCAAAGCATTCAAGAAACAATGGAAGAGTTTGAAAGAAATCCTAAAAAAGAAGAAATTGAAGAAGATGAAGGTTGTTTCACCTGGGAAAAAGGTTTAATTATGTTTCTCATCTGTGCAATATTGATTTACATTTTTTCAACCCCAAGCAAATCTATCACTAGATTCAGCAATAACTTCTAGTGTTTTATATAATCAATTTATTATAAAATATACTGAAATAAATATAAATGAAAGCAAATATAAATATTAAGCACGAATCCTGCTAATTTCTTATAAAATTTGATATTAAATAGCCTTAATTAGTGTATATACGTCATAAATAAATGCTGGAGATCATTTTCGTTTTGATATCTGTAGTCTCTTCTAAAATCTTGATTAATAGTCCTGATGATCTCCGTAGAGAGTTCCAAGAAAAATATCCAAAAGATCCTATCCCATCATCCAGAGCTAACTTTGGACTTCCACCTATTGGATCTCTTATTACAGGAAGAGTTTTTATTCCTAAAAGCGATTCTGAAAAAAGAGGATGTGGTCCACTAAGCCCTATCAGCTGGATAGATCCAGACCCCTCTCACACACCAATTTTATTACTCGAACGAGGTGGATGCAGCTTTATCTCCAAGGTCAGAAATGCACAAAATATTGGAGCCTCAGCCGTTCTCGTTTTTGATAATGTTGATGAGGATGTCACCAAACACGCTATAATTGATGGTTGCTTCATAAGATACCTATCCATAAAGGCTTTTTAGGTTATTGTTTTGTCTATTTTTTTGGACTTTTTTGATATCAAAAATATTTTTCTGTCGAAAGCAATAAATGGACTAAAGTATTTATAAAATTATCTCAAAATAATTAATGAGGAATTACTTTTAAAGCAATTAGACACAAAATAGGTTTAAAAACAATTAACAAAAAAATAGGGCAAAACAAAATGGCTAAAAAAAGAGATTAAAAACGGCCAAGATATATTCAAAAAGAAATTAGGCCATAAGAAGTCTCTTATTCAAGACGTCGTGCAATGCTACTAATTGATGATGGAACTGGAGCAAACATATATATTCCTTCACTTTTAATCAGCAAAGAAGATGGTGAAATAATAAAACGCAAAATAGTTGAAAATCATGGGAAAAATAGCAATGCCAACTATGTGTCTATTACTATTTCATTTGAAGTGCTAAACCCTGATGATCTAGTCGAGTATGAGATTTGGATGTCAAGTGAAAATGACGTAGTAAGAAGCTTTTTACATGATTTTGCTCCATACGCAAAGCGATTTGACGAAGACATGGTGCAATTTACTCCCCATTATGTGCTTTGGCACTGCTCCGTATGCAAAGTTCATAATTGAACTGATGATAATCCTGACTGTGTAAGTGGAGGTAGATATTGTGCACCTGATCCTGACTATGATGGCCCAAGGAACGGAAGGGAAATCGTGATGGAGGACTTAAGACAAATATGCATAAACAAAATAGCTCAACAAGATAAAAACCAAAAACTCTGGTGGAACTATATTAAAGCTTTCAATGAAACTTGCTCAAATAATAACTTTGCCAAAAGATGCTCAGAGCAAGCCATGAAAATAGCAAAAATCGACCCAGATGATGTCGACGAATGCGTAGAAAACAGCTTTGAAAAGAATAACAAAACACTTGACAATGAAATTCTGAAAAATGAAAAAGAAAAGTTTGCACGAGCAGGGTTCTTTTTTTATCCAACTGTAGTCATAAATAACCAGACATATAAAGGTGACTTGAAACCTGAATTCATAATGACCACACTTTGTGAAGGCTTCAAGGATGAACCCAAGGTGTGTAAAGATTTTAGACAGGGAAATAAAACTGATAATAATAATTCTCAAGGGACTGGAATACGGGTTTCTACTTTGATCCTTATCGTCTTATTTTCAGCTGTAGTGCTTGGAGTGATTTTGTTCTTCTATAGGAGATGGATTAGGAGCGAGCTTAATTATGAAATGAAGATGCAGGTAAACTCAGCTGTGAATCAATACATTGCTTTGAGTGAGAGAAATAACCCGAGAAACTAAATATTTTACAAAATTTTAGCCTAATTTTAATCAAGGGTTAGTTATAGACCATATACTTATTCGTCGCTGAAAACTTGGCATATCCCTTGATCACTTTTTCGATCGCATCTAATAAATCTTTTTCTGAAATGCTCTTTCTTCTTTGTCTTATAGCAAACATTCCAGCTTCTGTGCACACAGATCTGATGTCAGCTCCCGTTGTGTTTGGACAAAGTCTTGAGAGTAGCTCAAACCTGATGCCTTTGTCCATGTTCATGATTTTTGCATTAATTTTGAAAATTTGTGCCCTTCCTTCTAAGTCTGGCAAGCCAAACTCAATTTTTCTATCCAGTCTGCCAGGTCTTAGCAAGGCAGGATCAAGAGTATCAGGCCTATTTGTTGCCATCAGGACTTTGACGTTTCCTCTATTATCAAATCCATCTAATTGATTGACAATTTCCAGCATAGTCCTTTGCACTTCGCTGTCACCTCCATGCCCATCATCAAACCTGGCACCACCTACAGCATCAACTTCATCAATAAAGACAATGCAAGCCTTCTTACTTTTAGCCATTTGGAAAATCTCTCTGACCATTCTTGCTCCTTCTCCTACATATCTTTGAACTAGCTCACTTCCAATGACTCTTATAAAGCAAGCATCGGTTCTATTCGCAACCGCTCTCGCAGCAAGGGTTTTTCCAGTGCCTGGAGGGCCATATAGTAAAACTCCTTTTGGCGGGTCAATGCCGAGGTTGATGAATTTTTCAGGATGCAGCAGAGGCATTTCGACAACTTCTCTGAGCCTTTCAATCTGTTCTTTGCAGCCTCCAAGGTCATTATAAGTTACGTCAGGCTTTTCTTCTAAAGTCATCATAGTGACAGTAGGGTCTATTTTGGGAGGAAGAGGAATTTGAATGAAATATTTGGTTCTGTCAACGCCAACACGCATACCTTCTTCTATATCAGTGGCAGCAACTTTTTCGCCGAGTCCTACAACAAACTTGGCGAGCTGCTTAATAGAGATCATATATTTAGCTTCGTTTGTCCCGGGGTTGATGATTTTTGTGCATCTCGCGACTTGAAGAGGCTGCTCCATCTGCATGATCATTTTGTCTCCTTCTAAATCCCAATAAGAAGGCTGAGAAAGTCCGGTGTCTGATTCTTTTACACCAGTGGTAGCTGCAATTTCTTTAAGCTTGGTACTGATATCGGCTTCAATAGTTTGGATAACTTTTGCATAGGGGCCAGAGCCGTATCTCATCATGAGACTGATATCAGCTTCGTCTAGAGGCTTAATGGGTTTACTTTCTTCATTCTTCTTATCGTCAGACATTTTATTATAGCTATTTAAATATACCTATTGGGATAAATAAATGCGTTAATGATGACTATTAGTTTTATATTTGTATTATGAGTTTTATTATTATAAAAACCAAGATGTCTTAATGGGCATAGTGATTTTCATAAGAAATCTTTGTTATTTAAGCTTTCTTCTCTTCTGTCTTTTGAGCTTGAGCCTCAGCCAAATGTCTTTCATGTAAGACATTGTTCAAAAGAACGTTGTATTTCTTTGCAGCCTCTTTAGCTCTCTGCCATCTTTCCTTCTTCTGAGCCTTTTCTTTTGTCTTTCTTCTTACTCTTCCCTAATCCTTGATCGAGCCAACCGCTACCGTTCTATCAAAGGTAGTTTAAAGAACCATATCAAATTTTATTTCAATATAAATATTTTTCCTCTCTCCCACAAGAAATAGAGGATACAATATATTTATCTAGTATCCTATTAATCAATTATAATTGCTTAGGATGGATAATTCAATATAATCTCTAAGATTCATAATTATTAAAGATAGGTAGATAGATTTAAGATGAATTATGCGAGTGGGCTTCATTTTTGATTAATAAAAATCACTATATCAAGGATTTTTTTTCCAATTTAAGGATTTCGTTCAATCAAAGATAGAAGCAGGTTAGTCTTTCAGCTGTGATGAGTCTTTGGATTTTAGGAGCTTTGAAATAAGGCTTTTTCCCTTCTCTCTTGATTTCTCTTTTTACGACGTATTTCCTTACATCGTCTCTTTCTTCAGCTTTCACAGACTTCCTGTCTACTCCTTTGTCCAATGCAAACAATTTTCTGATTCTGGAAGCTCTTTTAGGGCCGAGTCTTCTAGGAATTGGGCTATCTGTGATACCAGGGAGCTCGCCAGGACCTTTCTTGGTGACAACTAAGTGGAGAACAGCGATATCGTGACCAACAATGCAGCCTCTGACTGATTTGCGCTTCCTTTCACCCTTTTTGCGAGGACGGTAGTTAGTGTGACCTGCTGAAAGCAGCAAGCGGACTCTTTTGTTTTCAAGAACTCCTTGTTTCATTGAAAAACCTTGTTTGTCGTTGCCACCTGCAATGCGGAAGATGTAACCTTTGAACTCCTCTCCTAAGGCTTCTCCATCGATTTCTTGTCCCATTCTACGATCGTAAAAGAGTCTGACTTTGCGCTCATCGTCGATATCGATACATTTTTGCTGTCCTGTTTCAGGGAAAGAGATGTTAAACTTCATCTTTCAACCACTCTATTATAAGCATAGGAAAATGGCTTAAAATGAACAAAAGACCATATTTAGCACTGATTCAGTCCTGATAATTTGTAAGTTCATATGAGAAAAATGTGAAGGAATAACTAATATAATGAGATATAAAGATTTTTAATAGTAATTATAGCTTGATAATCTGGCTTTGATAAGGCAGTCTGACTTGAAATTGCAAATATTCCTTATAATAAATGGAAAACTTGCACGGACCTGGATACTGCCAATGCCACGCTGTTTCTCAAGACGCAGACCCATTTGGTTCTGACCTTCTTTCTTCGATTCATTTAGAAGCAGTCACTTGTTTAAATGAGCAAACCCCTCATTCAGGAAGGCTTGTATTCAAAACAAAAGAAAATAAGCTTGATCGCACTGAGTCACTAAAGAGCAATGAAGGTGACCAAGAGCTGCTTTTGTATATTCCTTTTGTGTGTCCTGTAAAAGTGTTATCTATGTGTATTATAGGAGGTGGAGGAGGAACGTCGCCACAACTCGTGAGGGTTTTTAAGAACAACGATCATCTAGATTTCTCAAACGTAGCACAGATGGCGCCAGTGCAAACCTTTGAATTGCTAGAAAACCCACTTGGGGAACTAGAGTATATGACAAGATTAAGATTACAATTAAGAATTTTAATTTTTTTCCCAGATTTGATGTTCCGCACGCTTTCGAACAACGCCAACCTGCTTGCCGGGCGGAAATTCAGCCGCTATTTTGAACAGTGATCTTCTCTAGGAGTAGGGCTTGCACTATGATCCCCAAGGTCTCGACGGGTTAGGAGGAAGGCCCTGTCAGTAAGCCATCGGGTGCTATGGAGGTAAAGGTTAGCCTGATACCTCCTGTCGGCCACCTTCGGGGTCGATGACACCCTGGAAAAAAGAACTACGGCCACCCGGAACCGGGAGGAAAAGACCCGTTGTCCAAAACCATCCGGATAATTAACACTTCGGACTGGAATGGCCACCAGCTGACTCCCAAGGCCACCCTCCCCATACGGCAGTTCTATGCATACTAAGGGTTAGAATTAAAGGGTCCCAACCTTGATTTAGGCTATAAAGCCATTTTGGCGCCCGTAGTGATGCGACCTCCGTAAGGACATATTTCGTCGCCACCACCATATTAATTATGTATATGGCAAGGGTTTCAAAGTGAACAAATACAAACTCTTTGTATATGCATTTCCCACAAAGTACAGGAGAAAATTACACTGAGATTACTTATATTGGAATTAAAGGGGAAAGTTCGAACTATAAGAGGCAGGCTGTTATTTCTGTGTATGAAAGCAGGGCAATGAAGAAAGATCATAAGACGTGGGATGAAGCTATGGGAGATGAAGGGATCAGGTAATAAAATAAACATTGAATAGCATATTAAATGTGAAAAATAAAGCTTTCTTAGCTTAGGATAATAGAAAATATTTATAACTATTTTATTGAATAGATTATATACCTTATCTTAAGGATTATTCGGCTTCCTTGTCATGTCTGTGTTTCTTATGACGCTTTTCAGGTAGCTCGATTCCCTCAGTTATTATTTCACGAGTCGTTGCAGGAATGTACCCATTTGAGATTTGATGCTCTTCCATCTCCCAAAATACTTGATCTTCAAAAAGATCAGTAGGTCCTTTAAAGCACCCCAGCTTTAAAATGCAGCCTGTGATTATTCCAGTAACTATGGCAATTCCCAAGGTAATTCCTAAGCCTGCCATTTGGAGTCCTCCTTGCTCTGAAGCAGTTCTTCCTTCAAATCTATCTTCTACTCTAAATCCTAATGTATCTTCTGTTAATGCCCCTATAAATATATATACTGTTTTAAATTATTATTGCCACTATTATTTTATAATATATTCTTTTGCAAAAATAATTTAATAGATATAGCTGAAAAAATCCCTCCAAAAACTCCAGGCATCCCATGCAAATTGTTAATTCCACAAGTATCATAAAGTCCTACTTTTCTTTGCAGGAAGCCTGATAGCCTTTCAAAGCCAATACAAGATATAAATCCTGCAAAATACCCAACAAATAAAGCAGCAAAAGGATATACAATTTGGTCAGCACTTGAACCCACGCAGACACCTCCAGCCAAAGTCGCGTTAAGCACATCTTCCATGTTAAGCTTGCCTTTTTTAAAGAAAGAAGATGTTATGAAAACAGCAGTAGTAGACCCAGTAAGGGCTAAAAGTGTGTTTATGACAGATCTAATTCTGTCCTCTGGGTTTAAAGCTAGAAAACAGTTGAAGGATGGCCAATACATCCACAAGAACAAAGTTCCAATCATAGCGAATAAATTTGAGTTGTAGTTTGAGCTATTCTTAGGATGGCCTTTGGTCTGCTTTGGCGAAATTATAAATGCTACTGACAGTCCAAAGTAAGCACCAAATGTGTGAATGGTGATGCTCCCGCCGATGTCCTCTATGTGAATTTTCTCAAACACGATGGCTTCGTTCAATGAGTAAAAACAAGCCTCAATAAAAGCCATAACTAAAAGCTGGAATAAATTAAGTTTGCCAATGACTCCTCCAAAGCTGATTAAAATAGATGCGCAGCAATAAAAAGCTGTGACCAATGTTTCGATTCCTACCTGAATCTTGAGGTCCCAGTGGTCGTCAGAAACACATCTTGACCAAAATCCAGAATAAAGAATGTACATCTGAAAAACGACTACTGTCAAAATAAAATTAAAACCCACGGCAGACCAGCTGTGGGTTCTAAGAAAAGTCATGAGAAATCCAAAACCTACGAACATCATGACTGATATATCTTGCAGAACAGGATAGCCCGTCACAAATTCGGTTTGTGGCTCTTCAGTCCATGGGAGATTTGGGTCCACTGGATCATAGTGAAACTCAACGAAAATGCCATAAAGAATTACGATAGTGACCTCCAGCAAGATGAAAAATATTTGGAACATAGGATTCTTTTGTGATTCTGATTGATGACCATCTGGGCGATCAGTCTCCATCTTATGGTTAAAGTATAAATGAAACCTAATGAGGGAATTTTAATGGTCTTTTAACTAATTGTCAGCAAATCAGTGAATAGTAAAATAGATGAGCGAAAAGCGTAAAATTAACATAGAATGAAAATCTAATAGGGACGCCAATTATGTGTTGACGTTAATCTTGTGGCTAAATAAGATTAAAAAAATTCGAAAATTTTGTTACACTTGGTTTCAGGATATATTCGAAAAGAAAGATTGCAATTTATTTTTTATTAAATTTGCATGCAATCGAGTAATATGACCGTATGAAATCATTGATCGAATTAGTTCTTGAAAATGGACATAATTATGGTTTCTGAAATTCTCATTTTTCTTTTGGAATTAATTATAACGTAATTGTTCTAAAAAGAAGGTAATAAAAGTAGCTTATTATTTGTTCAAGGTTTTATAAATTATGCTATCTCTATGAATATACTTTCTATTTCTGAACTATTCCTTAATTTTTTTAAATTATTTATAGTTAGTAAGCTCAGTATTATTGAGTTAAAAACATTAAATCTTTTCGAAATAAAAATTAGTTTATAAAAGTAAAAACCCGAATATCAATAATAAACATAAAATGGTCAAGAAAGGAGGCAAGATTATTAGAATCTTGGCGCTGCTATAATGCAATTTGACCTCTTTGAGACGTCTCGATTAGGCTTGATCGAAAGAAATGATGATTTGACGAGAGAGTACTCTCACAAAAACTTTATTTTCCTTTCCTAGCCATATAATGCAAGAGTGAACTAAAGGAATGTTTCTTCCTTGCTTTGTGAGCTTCAGTGCTGAGTGAGCAACTATGGACTTCTGAATCTGATTCGGCTAATTGGTAGAACTTTAACCAAGGAGAAACTTTGGTATAGAGGCTGCCCGATGATGGCGCATCGAGCAACTTCTATATCTTATAAGTGCCAAAATGTGTTCCTCAAGGAGCTACAAGATCATTGTGGCTCAGGCCGATTACATTTAGTTTCTAAAGAATATATCCTCTACCCAGAGAATGCAGCAAGTTCATTCCATTTACAACTATAGGAACTTAGCAAGGCTTAACCGGATGCACATTAATTCTCAAGTTCACCTTGACCATAAGATTGAGAAAATTGTGTCAAGAAGTCAATTCCACTTGTGTCCATTATATGTATGTGAGGCAAGATGATTCAATGGATTAATTACAGAGTCAGAGTCACTCTGACTGATGGTCGTCAAATGGTAGGCAATTTTCTAGCCTTTGATAAACACATGAACGCAGTGCTATCAGATACTGAAGAATTTCGTAAAGTAAAACCTAAAAGATCTGGGGAATTAGAAAAAGAGCAAAAAAGAATGCTTGGAATGATACTGATTAGAGGCGAAAACATTGTAAGCATCACTGCAGAAGCTCCTCCTCCACCACAAGCAAGAAAACCTGGAGAAGGTCTTGTAATTGGAAGAGCCAAGCCAGTTGAAAAAGGAATTGTGGGAGGAACTTTTGATAAAGCACCACCAGGACTTGCAGGACCAAGCGTGTTGGGAGGACCTCCACCACCTCCAGTTTCAGTGATGTTAAATGCGCCAGGAAGGGCTCCACCTTCAAGACCACCTCCACCTGCATTTAATCCTTAAAATAGTTTATCTTATTTATATGACTTTTATCCTTACATAAATTTCACAATTTTAGCTGCACTATTGGAAACAATAAAAAGATTATTTAATATCTATTTCAATTAAATGGAAAATTTGATTTATTTCAACTCTGTTGGTGAGTACAGCCTAAGCTATATCGAACAAGAATTTTCCTGTATCAAGTCTCTGATTCCCAACAAAAAATTGAAGGATATAGAATGAAGGAATATTCATATTCCAATCTTTAAATCAAGTGAGTATTTATTGTCGTATAAAAAATTTGAAATTGAAAGTAAGCATCTTGAAAATTTATTTTACGCAGAAAAAAGCTTTGGCTTTGAAAATTATAAATCATCAGAAATCATATCAATTCAAAGCTTTAGAGTGTTGAAAAAGAAGCAGACTGAGATTTTATTATATTTTGAAGAGATAAAAAATGAGAATAATTTAAATGTTGAGCATTGCGATATAAATTATATTCAAACAGATGAAAGATGCATTGATATTTTAGTTGATGAAAAGCATGATAAAAAAAAGAATCAATGGCCTTTGCAAAACTATGTGATAGAATTTTTTCAAATTGCAAAGCCAGAAGTTAATTTATATAGCCAAACACTCACAGTCCAGCCTTTCTTTCTAGAAATCAAGAATCCACAATTATTTTACTCATTATCACTTTCACTCTATTCTTGCTCTCAAAAGTCACTTTCATATCCTATAGAAATTTTACGCTATGAGAATGCTTCTCTACAAAAGCCTTTAATCCAAATATTTCAATGCAGCTTGAGAATTTATCATTGTGAAATTAAGCCGAAACTGCTTTGTTACATAGAAACGAAGACCATAGTTCCAAAACTTTGTATAGACAATTCCACTTTCACTTCATCTCCAAGATTGCAATTTTCTGAATGCGATTCAATAGAAATCCAAGATAAATCTTACTCCAAAGAAGACTCCATTTCAAAATTTGATACAAAAACAATTGAGCAGAAAGTTATTTCTATTCAAAGGTGATGGAAAGGAATAAAGACTTCAAATAAATATTTAAATAAAAAACCATCAACTCCTAAATTCAATGGAAATATTGCAAAACTGTTTGTCACTGAAACATTTTGGCATTCAGTCATCCCTGAAACTAAAACTAAACACTCAAAAAGCCAAGACCTCAATATATCTTCAATATCAGTAACATCAACACACAGTATTGAAAGCACAAAAGGTAGACGTTGCAAGTTCAATAAAGCTTATGTGAGGAATATAAATGCACTTATTCCTGCTCTCCAAAAACTTATAAATAAACACAATAAGATGGGTTTTTGGAAGTTGCAAAGCACGATGCCTAAATATTTAAGAAGAAGATATTATTCTATACAAAAAGGAATTAAAGCAATTATAGGAATTTGCATCACAAAGCCTTCAAATGAAGCTTTTGAAATACTAAAATATGTACTCTATGTTAATACTGCTACACCTCATCATAGACTTGTAAAATTCAAGCCTGAATTGTTTGAAAAATATCTCCATACTAAAAATATTCAAAGGGTTGCGAAAAGCTATTTAAAAAGGAAACAATATTTATTATGGAGCACAGCTCAAACAAGCAATGAAGCAGATTTGTCTTCATCAGCATATGAATCAGCTATTTTAAATCAATCTTTTCTATATAAAAAACAAAATAATTCAATGCAGGAATTTGTAAACAAATCAAGGGCTTATAGACTAGGAAAAACTTTTAATAAAATTATCTTGAGAAAAAGAAAAGATTTTATGTCTTCATTGTTTAAGTTTTCCAACATCACAAAAAAAATCAGTTTTTATAAGATACAAAAAGGCCTGACTCTCTCTTTTTAAGCGAACAAAAAAATTTTGTTTTCCAAGGAGGGGGTCAATTTTTTTAAATAAATTTTATAGTAAAATTTGCTCTTCAAAACTGAAAAAAAAAACCAACTCACTAAAATTTATGCTTTAAAAATGCAAAGCTGTTTTATATTAAAAAAAAATTAGCTCAGTTGACTTTTCTCAAAATTCAATGGTTTTGTTCACTTACAGAATGGGGGAGTGAAAATAATTGGGAAATATATATCGATTACATTATCAGATTCGCTTGTCAATATAAAAACCAAAGTTTGAGCTTAAGCAAAGAATCTTTTAATCGAGCCGAATTCGAAATTAGTTAAGCTTCCAAAGCATTTTTTTGAAATTAATTCAAATAGTTCATATTAATGATTTTATAATTCAACTCTTAATTTAATTTCTTTATAGTCATTTTTATATAGATGCCGATTAGATAAATAATTTATTTAGATTAACTAATGAATTCACATTACTTTATATAAAAATATGTCAATCCTTGAGACTGGATTGGATGATCTGCTCTGTTTCAATGAGCGCAATGTGACTGAGGATCCTGACTGGGCGGCTCTTGCATCTTTTAAGTTCGACAGCATTACTATTCCAATTAAGGAATTCAATAAAGAAGAAGGCTCCGGAGGTCCTCTAGACAAGTACTTCTCCTTACTCCCCCCCCCCTCCGTGAGTGAGCAAAAAATTTTGTTCACTCACGGAGGGGGGTTAATTTTTTTTTTGTTAAAAAAATTTATATATAAAATTTATATAGAAAATATTTTTTTTCGAAATTCAAAAAAATCCTAATTCGCAAAAATTGGAAAACAAAATATTTATTTAATTTATAAAATTTATGTTTTAAAAAGCAATTTGTTTAAAATTAAACAGAATTAGCTCTAGATTTCATTATAATAATTATCACTTATATATCAAAAATTTTTCCATAAACAATTTTTCTATTAAAAAAATTTTTGTTCACTCACGGAGGTGGGTTTTTGGGCAAAAAATAGCGATTTTTCTAATAGTTTTATTCACTCACGGAGGGGGGGAGTTAGTTACTTTTCAGCCAGAAGTTTACAGCCACGCTAAAGAGCTTTCTATACTCGAATGGCAAAAACAGCTGGACTCTCTTACTCAAGATACTCACTCAGAAATTTCCTTATTCTATTCACGCTTGCTCAACCTTTACGGAACAATTAGCAATGAATCTCAGCTCATTAGAGGAAATGTCCACTCTAAGCCAACTGATGACGAATTTGTTGATCTGACCAAAGGTATCGCAATGCAACCATGGCAAACCAGCAGCTTGCCGGGTACTGATCCTTCATCATGGCCATATGGCTTGCCAGAACTTCTAGAAAAGCTAAAACAGCTCCCGCCACTCGCTTTGTGGCTTGAACCTTTTGATCTTAGCATGAAATTTATCGAAAAAGCTAAAGCATTTATTCAGAAATACCATGAAGACGCAAAGCTTGTCAATATGGCTCTGCAGGCCTTATTAATTTTCGGATTTTTATCAGGAAATGGCACAAGGCTGGCAAGCTCTCTATTTGAGGTCTGGAGTTATTGCTCGACCCATGAAACCAGTGAGGAATTTGTAGGGGCTTTATCAGAAGCAATTGCTCCTCATATAAGTATGATTAAAGCAATTTTAAACTATGAAAAACCTGTTCATGGCGTCAAACCAGGATCAATGATGGGCAGATTTTCAGCTGCTCACAACTCAGTGTTTCAGAAAAACCAAAATTGCTGGAATACGTCAATAACCACTGATGGAGAATATATATATCTATTTATTGGCACCCAAGGAGGTGGGAAATTCAAAATAGGCACAGGTGAAAATGGAACTGTGTGTGGAAAAGTTTATCTTTACCAGGCATCTGAAAGACCTGAAGAAGCTTTGTGGGTCTATTGCAAAGGAAAACTTTATATGAGATCAAGCTTCAAAGAAACTGGAGTGCTGCAAATTATATGTCCAAATACTTTTAAAATTGAAGGATTGCTGCAGCTATTTTGCACTGATATTTTTGGAAATGCTTCTAAACAGGCTTTTAATAAATATTATCCTTTGCTTTCTGACGGAGAATCTTTATTTGTAGTTGGAATGAAATTTGAGACTATAGCTAAGCCAGAAGAAGAGGAAAAGAAAGATGATGCCAAGAAAAAAGATGACCCTAATATATGCAAATTTGTACTTTATAAGTTTGATGTCTCTCATTTGCAATCTTATACGAAGCCTCAACAAGAGCCTAGTGAACTTGCTAAAGAACTGCATGAAGGGTTTTCTGGGTATTTTTCTATATATGAATGTCAAAGAGCTTTAGCGATCCATAATGATGATATTGAAAGCGCTGCTAATTGGCTTGTGGAAAATGGAGATAACGAAAGAGGCAAAAAAATCGTGACAAGCACTCAAAGCACGCTTTTATGTGAAGCTGATGTTATTTCTTATACTATTGGGAAAATGCAAAAACCTGAAGTTTCATTAAAATCTGATACAATTTTGACTCCTGATTTAGTGTCTAGAGGCAACTGGACTATGAGCAAGGAACAAATCGCCCTTCATTTCCTTAACCCAGATGGTGGTTCTGCAACCTCACGTATATTTTCTGTTTCTCCTAATGATGTAAAACTTCTCCCAACTGATGCTCACATATTGCCTAATACAACCAATCAAGTAGCTGAACTTAAACAAGACGAAAACTTCTGGAACAGATACAAGAACCAAGAAAAACCTTTGCATACCCACAAAGGATCTCATATCATTAATAAAGACTGTGATAAAGCATTTGCTATGGACACTGCTACTTGCTATGATACTATCAACCAAAAATTCTATACATCTGTTCTTAACTATGCCAATGGGGTGCATTTTATTGCTTATGCAGACCAAACCTCTTTAAAAGAAAGAATTTTGCTGAAAAACTACGATTTAGGAGGAAGGCCATATGAAGCTTTTGTTGCTGAAGGGCTTCAAATTATTCAAGAATGTGAAGCTAATAGGTTTACTTTACCGTGGAAATGGCTGAGATGGACGACTATGTATTCGAGAATCATCAGTAAATATACCAAATATTTAAGAGGATTAACAGACAATGAAAAAATTTCTGCTGCCCAAAAAATCATTGAAAAAATGCAAATGAGACTAGAAAAGCTTAAAGCTGTTGAAGAAATGGCAATTGCGAGAAGTTTGGGGTTAAAGCCTATCAATGAAAATACCAAAAGGAAAAAAGGAGAGACCTTCATGATTTTGTTGAATGATAAGATGAAAAACTTGTGTATTGAGTAAGCATAATAGCTATGGCGTATCGGCCAGGCATCATCAACATATATTTAATTGCATCCGGCAAGGTTGACAATCTAGAAATTGGCAGCAATGCTAGGTAAGCATATTAGGAAGCGATCTAAGGCTAGCCCAAATCCATTTTCAGGATTGGATTTTACCTCATGGAAATGAAATGCTAGGAATTAGAAAGGGAAAGCTCAGCTGTGTCTTTTGACAATTCGGACAATTCATCAGGGTGAAACTAGACCGACAGTCGGCCTGAAATTCCATTTTTTGGGAATTTTTCTGCAAGCAACCCATGTCAAGGCTTGAGAACTCTGGAAGAATAGCTGTGAACATCGTTCTTGTGTATTGGAGCAAGCAAAAGATAAGCCAACAGTTGTCATCGATAATAGTAAAGAGGCTTTATTTTGTCTAGAAAGTTCTTCAATTACTCTTGAATTTTTGCTAAATGTTATAGAATCTGAAGGAAAAGCTACAAATGCAGCATTGCATTTATTATTTTTATGGGTAAGCCATTCCAGACCTTCACTAATAAAACCTGAAATAGTTGCAAGGCTAGAAAATGTTATCATCAGTGCTTTATCCCGTGGAGACCAAGAATTCCAGCATCTTGCATGGAAGATTCTAATTATTGGTTGGGAGCTTATATGCTCATCTAAAGAAAAAGAGATCCAATGGTTTAAAAACATCTTAGAAGCTTCGTGGCTTGGTCAAACCCAGCTCGGTCTATCTGGCTCTATTTGCAGACTGGCAGTCCGGCAGCCCAATAGTTCTGCGGTTAGACTCTATCTAGCTCTACCTACTAGCTCTATCTGGTAGCTTGAAAGTATGGCTCTATCTAGCAGTCTCGCCCTACCTGGGAGTCTGGCTCGTCCTGGCAGTATGGCAGTCCAGCTCTTCCTGGCAGTCTGGCTCTACCTTAAGCTCTATATTCGATATTAATAGTGTTTTGTTGTAATATTCATTTAATATTAAATCAAAAATATTATCTTTAGCTAAAATTATTTATTTACTTGCTTATGCATTGTTTTTATAAATTTCTCCATAATTTTATAATAAATAATCTTAATAGTAGTAGAGGTTAGCTTAGGTTGTTAAAGTTAGGCGTTAGCCATATTGACTCCCGTACGCGAGGTTCTACCGCTTTTCGACTCCAGCCCAGAAGGTCTATCCCTCATATAAGTGCCCTTTCGGTACCTTCTGTCTCCTCCTTACCTTGCGGCTTCAGTTTTGAGTGGGTGGCTTATGGATTTCTGCAGCCTTGTTACGGGCGAATGAAGTAACTTGATTCCAAGGATCGCTTCTTGGAGTCTATCAGGTTCCTAAGTGCCTTCCTTCGACAGCTATATGAAAAAAGACTACTCTCGTGTGGCCTGGGCCGGAAGCCCCAGTTTTTGGTAGAGGAATGCCTATAGGTCCCATTTTAATGCATGTTTTAGGTTAGGCTAGGTTATAAGCAGTGGAGGTATATAGAGAATAAATGATATAAATAAAAGGGGAATTTTAATTATCAATTTACGTCTCTTTTACACTTAGAAACAAATATCGATGCACAAAAACTAAATTATATGCTGAAAACCAATATAAATGCTAAAAAAACCTAATAGAGAAATTTTCGGATGATCTGATATATTTATTGCTCAATTTGTCATTAATAAATAAATCCATTAAAATTCTTATTTTAAATTTTATTATAAAGTTTATCTTTAAAATAATTTGTTTAGTATAGGGGGTATATGTGATGGTAAACCTCTCAAATAATTTTTCGACTAATATTTTACAAGACTCTATTTTTTAACGTTAATTCAGTTGACATTTAATATTATTTACTAATTATGATATTAAAACAAATTCAATCTTTTTCTCTTATTTCCCATTTAGATTTTATCTTTCTATTTTTAGCTATATTAGTAATTTTGTGAGCTAAATAGTAGCATGCTAGTTTAATTAAAGTTTTTTATAATATATAAAATTCTATATAAATGAATTTCTCAGAAAATATTAAAATTGATGACATTTTAAAGAAGCAGTGCATGCTTTACTTAGAGCATAAGAGATTTAAATTAATTGAGCTTTTAATTAATAGAATCAAAGTTATTTAAAGTGTTTACGAATACTTAAATTGCTTTAAAAAATTTTTACTATTGTAAGAATTAATTAAATTTAAGCTCAAAATGCGAAATAAGCCTCTTCTTTTGCACGTCTATAATTTCTTTCTAAGCATTTATATCTTTATTTTAAATATAATTTTAAAAGTATTTAACAAAATATATTATTTTAAACATTTTAAAATGCATTTGATGATAAAATAACTTTTATTTTATGATTAAAGTTTTTGATGGAATCATAGTAATTTATTATGATTTTGTTCACTATTATGATAATAATACGTTATTTTTGAGAGTTAAATCCTCTTTCACAATTTACTAGCAGTTTGTTCCTTTATAAATCACTGAATTGCGTTGTAGACTTTACAAAATTATATATTGACAGTAATGCAATATAGATATAGGTCTTTCAAAATATAATTTTCTGAAATATTTTCTATCACAGTCCATTATATTTTTATCTAATATATCATTAGCACAATTAATTAAATTATTACTTCAAAACCTAGGAAATTTATTTTGATAGAGCCAGGAGAACCAGGTAGGGCCGGAGCTAGAGCCAGACTGCCAGATAGAGCCAGGCTGCCAATAGAGCTAGATAGAACTCGCCAGGTTTGACCAGTGGCTTGCTTCACCTCCTGCTCCTGTTTTATTCCGCAAAGATTCTTTCTTATACAATGTTAAGCAAATCTCAAAAACAATTAGCAGCTCAATGCTTTATAACAGCTGTGAGGATCCATTGATTTTATGGTACTTGAAAAATGTTTATGGTCCCTCGTCATTCATCATAGAAAAATCTTACAATTCTTTATTTAAAGAGAATATCACTGTTCTAGTAGATAAACAAGGAAATGAATCAAATTTGGCAACTGCTTCTTGTGTTTCTTTCCAGACTGGAGATGCAATTATTCCAGAAGTTAAAAGAGGAACTTTAGGGCACTTGCTGGAAAGCATTTGGGGACTGTTTGAAAAAGGGCTAATGAGTTCAATATCAGATCCTTCCTCAGTGGAGACACAAGTTTTATTTGAAATACTTCTCTATCTTGTAAAAGATGCAACTGCAGACAATATAAATTACGCTGAGCAGCTTTCAAAATTAATTAACGTTGTGCTTGATAAATTCATTTCAATTATTGGTGACAGAATAACTACACTATACACTAAATGGCTTAACTGGATCCGGATTCTCATAGTATCTTGCATCAATCTTGCTTACAAGAACCAATCACAGCATATTCTCAGAAACCTCATCCAAATAATTGCCAAAGTAAAAAAGCTTTTCTTAGTCGAGGAAACAAACCTTTTAACATCCCTCTGTAATAGCTTCTATGTTGGCGCTGATATTGCCCAAGAAAAAATCTTCGAGACGAGTCATCCATATCAAAGAGGAAAACAACAAATAAATGAGACCATCAGTTTCCCAGGTGCTATAGCAATCTGCATTGAACTAGACCCTAGAAGCCAAACTGATAACTTGCATGATTGTTTATGGCTCAGCTGCCCTGAAAATTATGCTGGATTTAACAATTTCAATGGTGAAATTTTTTCTACTTCATTTAAACTGTCAGGAAAAATCAATATAAGCCATCAGCTGTATTTACAAGGAGACCAAGTGCATATAGAATTTAACGCAGCTGGACAGCATAGAGAAGAATCAAATAGCTCTAGGTGGGGATTTAGGATAAGAATTAAGCCGATCTATGGAGAGCCATGGCTTTTTGTAAACGATAACAACAGTTTGTCATTATTAAGCAAGATTGCGATAAAATTCGGAGGAGAAACTGCTTTAATCCAATGGGTTTCGTTATTAAATTTATTGTCTGCTGCAGTTTCAACAAGCATTGAAGACTATTTTACCAAAATACAAGATATCCAAGAGTCAGAGCTGTTAAAATGGCAAATATTCAAAGGTGGACTTGCAGATATTAATATTGATGAATATTTATCAAAAGAAAATGGAATCTGGGTTTATGAGCCAAAAGATGTAAAAGAAAACGAAATGAATGAATTAAATATTGAGAGCCTAATGAAAACTCTTCCAGCTGCTCATTCTGATGAGCTAAAAGCTTTAAATGATGGGAACAGTTTTATTTATAGCTTGCTAGACAAAGTAAGAAAACTCCAAGCTCGGCCTATTACTTATAATGCAGAAAAGCACAGAAAATCTTTTACAGCCCAAATAGAATTTTATTGGAAACAAATTGAAGCTCTTACTCTTTATACAATGCTGTATCATACTCAGCATTTAAATAGCATGAAAGAATGGATAGAAAATCCTTCAGATTTTTCACTAAGGCATGATGAAGGCTACATTCAAGAGCAGCTGAAAGCTTATGGAAAAAGACTTAATGAATTTTTGACTTGGCTATTAAAAACTCTCCAGCAGGAAAAGGAAAAGCAGCAAGCTTTAGATGAAATTAGAACTAAAAAAGCAGAAAAGCTAGAGGAAAAAATGCAGAAACAGCAGCAGCAAGAATTGATGGAAGAAGAGAAGAAGGTGCAGGCGCCTCCCAAAAAGAAAAAAGGCAAAAAACCGAACGTGAAAAGACTTTCTTTATCTAAACCTCAAAAGGTTACCAAAAAAGAAATAAAGCCAGTTGCTAAGCCAGAAATAAAATTAGATGAAAGCGACAAAGAGCAAATTTATAAAGCATTTGCTGATAGATTTTTAGGCAATGCTGAGCTGATTAAGGCTTTATGCAAATCTCTTTTAATACAATTTACAGAAGATCAAAAATGTTTAAGAGAAATTTATGATAAGCTTTATGACAAACAAGAAAATTTCCCAAACCCATATATGGATTTAGCTGAAAAAGTTCATATCAGACTTTTGATATTGCTTAGATTTGCATCCTTCCAAGCCGAAACAAATGATTCTGAAGTCGCCTTACTCTCTCTTTAATAACGTCAACTTCTTATATGCTACCCAATGAAAATTGATTTTTATATTGTGAAAAATTTAGAAGATAAAACTAAAATTAATCTTTTTTGATTAATTTATTTAATAAAAAAACTTAAGGGATTTCTATAAAAACAAATTTATTTTCTTTAAATGATGCTAATAAAATATAATTTAATTACAAATCTAAAATATTTACTGTGAAATAGGGTTAGAAGAAATGCCACATCTGAAGAGAGCTGCGACTTCTTATTCTCATGAAGATGAAATGAAAATCGAAGAAATGAGAAAATGGGTCAATTCCTACAAAAAGTGGAAGCTTTGGCAGCAGCCAGGAGAAACCGAAGGCAACTTCCACTCCCCAGAAAGT